>CANSZD010000984.1:0-123305 GCA_947648045.1 Beta corolliflora | reverse complement strand
TTTTTTTTAATTAAAAAATATAAAAAATAGTATTATTATTCATTAGAAAAAAAAAGGCAAAACACTAAAAATGTATATTTTAAAATAGGAAAAAAATACAACCAAAAAGCAAATACTCTCACTAGTAAAAACTTCCCACTTTAAGTTTCAAATGTAACTTAAAAACATTACTTCACTAAAACTCATTTGCCAAAAACCGAAAAAACTCACAAAAAACCCTAAGGGGCTAAACTCACAACACCGAAGCCTCACAGCCCGGCCGCTATCACCGTCGCCGGCTCGTTGCTATCACCGCCGCCGCCGCATTTCTTTCTCTCTCACCACCGTTGGCTCACCGCTGCTCGCCGCATCTCTTTCCTCTCCTCACCGCCGCTCGCCGCATCTCTTCCTCCCTCACCGCCGGTCGGGCCGTAACCTCGCATCTCTCACTCACCACCGTCGCCACTGCTCAAACGGCCATAGCAGCACCCACCAACAGGTATGAAATTCCGAGTTCTCATTTTATCTCTATATATTTTCTAATTTAGTATGAACTTTTTTATTTGTGAGATTTCGAGCCCTTTCTCGAGCATTCATTCGAGCACGAGCTTCGAGCCCAAACACGAGCTCGAGCCGAGACTCAAACGAGCTCGAGCCGAGCCACGAGCCGAGCCTCTTATTCCAATACACGAGCCCGAGCCGAGCTCCATTTTGAGGCTCGACGAGCCTCGAGCTCGAGCCGAGCCTTATTTTCGAAACTCGAGCTCGAGTCGAGCCTACCACTATTCTGGCTCGGCTCGGCTCATTCCCACCCCCTAGTCATCACGCTCTTCTTCCTCGCTATCGCCTTTTCTTTCAGCGCCTTGATCTCTTTGTCTTGTCCCTCAAGACGAGAGTTCATCACTGGAGCCGAGCCATGATCGCATTGATGAGTTGTTCGTAGTGTCTCCCATCTCGGATGATGATTCGATGATCTGGAAGTTTCAAGGCTCGACGAGTCCTGGGAGTAGGTTGACCTTGTATCCTCTCCGTCCGGACGTTCCCAAGTTATAATCTCACGACTCCGTCCCGAATGTAAATCGAATGGACCTCGTAAATTTTAAGAAATGAATTTCGAAATGAGAAATGGAAATGAGGAATAGAGAAGTGGGAAATGAGAAGTGAGAAATGGAAAAATGAAAATTTGAAATGGGAAATGATTTTGAAATGGAGGATTAGAAATGATTATGGGTTTTGGACTAGTATGGGCTTGACCATGATGTAGACATGGGCCTAACTATATGCATATGCAGATATGGACTGGACTGGACTATGCAAGCAGACTGGAATAGACTTTGAACTTACAGAAGAGCAAGTAGGCTAGGCCTAAGGGTATGAATTAATCTTTTATAGTCCGAAGACTTGACTAGGGCTTACATGGAGATGCAAACTAGACCTAAGATTAGGCTTTTATAGTCCGAAGACTTTACTAGGGTTCACATAGATATGCAAACTAGACCTAGGGAATGAACTTTTATAGTCCGAAGACTTAACTAGGGTTTACATAGAGATGCAAACTAGACCTAGGGAATGAACTTTTAGAGTCCGAAGACTTAACTAGGATTAACATAGAAATGCAAACTAAACCTAGGGAATGAACTTTTATAGTCCGAAGACTTAACTAGGGTTTACATATAAGTCCGAAGACTTAACTAGGGTTTACATAGAAATGCAAACTAGACCTAGGAAATGAACTTTTATAGTCCGAAGACTTAACTATGGTTTACATAGAAATGCAAACTAGACCTAGGGAATGAACTTTTATAGTCGTAAGACTTAACTAGGGTTTACATAGAAATGCAAACTAGACCTAGAGAATGAACTTTTATAGTCCTAAGACTTAACTAGGGTTTACATAGAGATGCAAACTAGACCTAGGGAATGAATTGGGCCTAAATGGACCTAAGCTTGGAATTAGATTAGAATTAGACTTAGATTAGAATGGACTAGGAATAGACTTGGACTAGACTTCACATATCACATTAAGGGGTAAATTGGCCTAGATTTTGACATGAATTAGACTTATATGGGCCTAAGATCGACTCTAATGCTAGTGAATGTATAGACTCAAATTTAGATGGACCTAATATGAATGCAAAATGGACTCTAATGCATATAGGCCTAAAAATGAATGCAAATGGATTGGATTGATTGGATTGTATTGACTGAAGGTGTTTGGAATAGGCATAGAATTTTCGAAATTTGTTTTTGAAAGGACCCTTTGTTTTTTTTTCTTTTGTTAGGAAAATGTGATGGATTAATTTTGAAAATATTTTTGTAAATGTCTTGTATGATGACGATTAGTAAATGCTTTTTGAAAAAGGTAGAATAGACATGGGTGTAGGATTGATTTTGAAAGATATAAGTTTTTTGAAATTGGTTGAATATGATTGTGTAGAATTGATAGGGAAGATTAATTGGGTAGTAGGGAGAAGGAGGACATGCATGACAATTCTAACTCTACCATGACCACTTTTCTAAATGCACTTTTTAGGACGACTCGACCTTGCATGAAAAGACTGATTTTTTTTTGAATTAGGTGAGACCCCTAGAATGACCATGCTTTTACGCGAATGCAGACGGACCGAACATAGGATCGACCAACACGATGACTAAATCGACGAAAACCATGCGATGCACAGACTGCTTGCCACGCAGCATTGTTACGCGCGGCACACAGACGTGCGTCTGGCGCAGGAGCGGTGCGTCAGGCACAACTTAATGTGCTTGGCGCACTGCTCTCCCGACATCTTTTTCGGGAATTCAGGCGAGATTTTGGGCAATTGATGATCTTTTATTTGTTTTTTTAGACGCGATTTTAGACGCAATGCATAACAACGAAAATTTGACAAGTTAATAACAAGCAAAAATCGCAATCACAAGCAAATGTCATATAACATGTACGCAAAAGTTCCAACCTAAAGTCCAGTTCTATGTTTGAAACTATGGTCAGGTTTTGGTTAAGGCTGAAAAGGGTCCATGACTAAGAGATTGATCCCACGCTTCGTACCTCTGCTTAAAGAGGTGGCCACGTGTAAGACGCACTCCCGTTCTCAAGCCAGGAACAAGAGAACAATGCCATGGTTGGGTAGGTTTGCTTATGACTAAGATCCAACACTATCGCTCAGGAAGCTTTTTGGAAGGACAAAGCACAAACCCCCCGGGGGTGGCCTCACACATAGAACATGCGCTAATGAGGCAAGGTAGATTGTCCTTATGGTGGCTTAAACAATAGCCATGCATATGTAAAACTGTAATGTCATTCTAAAGCATAAAAAGAGTATGAATCATAATTTTCGAGTTTCACCCACTCATTCAAAAAAAATTAATTTTTTAAAAAAATCCTCCCTAGTGGAGTCGCCAAATTGTAGGCGTGTTTTTATTTCGCCTACGCGGTGTGATACGCTCAAGTTATACAGTGTTTTTATTATATTTTGGGTGCTTTTTGCTAAGGGTCTTGATCATAATTGTTAACGTTTGCGTTTTATTTAACTCTTAGCGGAAGTTCGGAATTTTGTATAGTAATTATTGTTAAAGTTGTAAGTTCCGAGCTCTTAGAAGCATGAATGGTTGGAACAACTCCACAACATCGTTTCACCAACCAAGCTCCGCCACAACCAAGCTCCACCAGCAGCTACCGCAAGCCTGCCCAGCAGCGAGGCTAAGCACGCAGCACACAGCCAGCCTGCCCAGCAGCCTCTCCCGCCAAGCAAGCACGAGACCACGCAGGTCGCAGGTCGCAGGTCGCGGCTCGCGAAGGAGATCGCGACTCGCGACCCCTGCCTTCGCGACTCGCGAGGTATTCCGCGGCTCGCGACCAGCCTTTGCCCAGCAAATGTGTGCGGATGGCAGTGAGCTCTTCGCGACTCGCGATCAGTGTCCCGACTCGCGATGCTCTTGTCGGTTCAGCGGCCACGTTTTGTGCGGGGTTTAAAAGCATCCCAAAACCTATTTTCAAGAGAGGACGACGAAGAGGACGAAGAGGAGAGCCAAAATGTAGGGGTTGGAGCAGCAAGTTTGAGGAGAGAGAGAGGATACTCCTCTCTTCATCTTTCCTTCTTCATGCTCCTCTTTCCATCTTTCCTTCTT
Source organism: Beta corolliflora (assembly GCA_947648045.1). NCBI lineage: Eukaryota > Viridiplantae > Streptophyta > Magnoliopsida > Caryophyllales > Amaranthaceae > Beta > Beta corolliflora. The sequence goes on along the minus strand of CANSZD010000984.1, from coordinate 119,198 downwards.
CATTCCTCTTTGTTTTTCATTTCTTTGTTCTTCATTTCTTTTTTTTTAGTTTTCATTTTCTAGTTTAGTTTTTAGAGATTTCAATTATGGAATTGGCTTATGCTATACCGATTGTAGCTTGAACTGTTCTTGAACGAGATTAACATGAAGCTTCAAGCATTATTGTGAGATCTTTCCTCTCTATTTAGTTTCTTTGATTATGGTTTAATTTCTATGATTATACTTTATGATTATTACATAATTATACTAGGAACGTTACTAGTTTGATTGTGTAATTAATCTAATGCTAGATTTAAGAATAGAATCGGATTGTTTTATTCTTTTATCAATTTGTAGCAAACTAGGGAGTAACTTAGATGCTGATCGTCTTGGTTATTTCTTGGGGAAATTGAATCAACTGTTGAATGTTTATCGCGTGTATGACATTAGCAGGTCTATTGGTTCTCTGTGTTTATTGCTGCTATTGGATTGAACTTAGACGCTGATCGGACTAGGTTATCCTTTAGTTAGGGTTTTATAGTCACGCTGATCGTGCTATTCAACTAAGAATAAGGAGAATGCGAGATTAATTCTCGACAATAGATAATCATGGAAATAATTAGAGTTGAGGTTCAATGATCGATAATGAATTGAAGTGGATGTTAATCGGATTCAAGATCTTTCCATAATTGATTTCTCATCTTATTTATTTGCTAGTTAGTTTTAGTTTGTTTATAAATCTATTTGAAACCCCCCTTGTTATTAGGTTTCTCGGCCCTTAGCTTAATCTAAGTACTAATTCACGCTAAATATTAAACTCGTCCCTGTTTCCCTGTGGATACGACCCCTACTTCCATTATACTTGCTTAGTGTAAAAGACAGTAGGAGAAATTTTATCTTTGGTTAGGTGCACACGACAAAAACGCCTACTACCAAATTTTGGCGCCGTTGCCGGGGAAACGGTGTTACTTGTTTGTATTTAGCGTGATTTTTGGATGGTATTGTTTGTGCTCTTTGTTTTTGGTTGACACTCATAGCGCTAACAATGCATTGCAAGAGTTCTTCTCAATCAATTTTGCAGGTACTTGAAGTGGAGATTGACATGGAACCACCATTGTCACACATGGAGCACAAGCCCAATGATTAAGCTTAAGGTACTAAGTCGAGCTAACGACTTTAAACAACAACGCTTCTCGGGAGGCAACCCGAGACCCCTTTTATTTTCTTTCTTTTCCTTTATTTTCTCATCAAATTTCCACCACCACAACAAATTTTCTTTCAACCACCGTCCACCCACTAAAAAGAACCACAACCAATCTTAATCCACTTGGAGCCAAAATCCACAAAAGAAAACCCGTTGGGAGGAGTTCAACCGCTAGGAGTTGGCGAAATTGGAACGGTGAGATTGTTGTATCTTTTCGATCTCTTAAGCTAGGTGCAAATCTCAAAAATTTAAATTTTTTTTTTTTTTTTGAATTTGTCATTTGTTTGAGTGATTCGAGGGAGAGGGTTGTGAGTTGAGTTATGAGATTTGAGTTGGTGTTGTTAAGAAATTTGAGTTTGACGGATTGTTTGTCATGAGTTTTGAGCATTCGATCTTCGATTTACCCGATTTTCAAATTTCCCCCCCATTTTCAGTTTACTTTTTCTTCTAATTGTCGTCACATTGAGGACAATGTGTAGTTTAAGTAGGGGGGAGGGTATTCTCATTCTCATGTATCTATGTTGCATTTATTTCAATTTGAAAAAAAAATGAATAAAAAAAAATGAACAAAAATAATAAAAAAAAATGATGATGAAGTGAATCCCGCTGAGTTGAAAACCCGCAAGGGCGGGCGACTCGGGCAAAATTGGGGGCTCGGATAGGTCGAAAACCCGAAAGGGCGGCCTATGCAAAAAAGAGCTTGTTGAGCGGGTGAGTTTTGTGAGCCGGAAAAAGAAGAGAAATGAAAAAAATGTGAGAAGCTAGGATGAAAACCCGAAAGGGCTCCTAGGCAAAATGAGAGATTAAGAGAGAATTATGTATTTGGAAAAGTCATTTGCCGGAGATGGTGTCATAAGGCGGAAGGTGCTTTCGGGTTGGGTTGGTGAATTCATCCTTGATTCTGTGAAGATTTGTTTTGGCTTTCACATTCTTTTGGTTAATTGTTTGTTTTTGGGAGTAAGCATGGAATTTATCCCTTTTTGTCTTTGTTCCATGGCTTGCTATTCTAAGTTGGTTGTACTAGTAGTATAGTAGTAGTAGGTCATCTTTTGAGGTTTGGGAGAGCTGATAGTTTAGTGTGTCGTGAGCTGACATTTTGATTCTTGTTGGTGTTGCTGGTTAAACTTGTTGGTGTTCTTTGGTTATTATTATGTTGTCGCGTCTTTGTATTTTTTTCAGGTGAGCTCAAAGCTAAGTGTGGGGGAGTCATTGTCCCTTACGTTTAGGTTTCTGAGCGGATGTTGATAAGATGTGGTGATGATGATGTAGTTGATGGAGAGTGTAGGTTGGTGTCGATAGCTTGGGTGATGATTTAATTGGTATTTCTCATTTTCGAGTTTACTCGAGGTCGAGTAAAGTTCAAGTGTGGGGGTATTTGATACGCTCAAGTTATACAGTGTTTTTATTATATTTTGGGTGCTTTTTGCTAAGGGTCTTGATCATAATTGTTAACGTTTGCGTTTTATTTAACTCTTAGCGGAAGTTCGGAATTTTGTATAGTAATTATTGTTAAAGTTGTAAGTTCCGAGCTCTTAGAAGCATGAATGGTTGGAACAACTCCACAACATCGTTTCACCAACCAAGCTCCGCCACAACCAAGCTCACCAGCAGCATCGCAAGCCCAAGCACTACCGCAAGCTCCGCCTGACAGCCGAGGCTAAGCACGCAAGACACGGCCCGGCCCGCCCGGCAGCCTCGCCCGCCAAGAAGGCACGAGACCACGCAGGTCGCGGCTCGCGAAGGAGGTCGCGACTCGCGACCCCTGCCTTCGCGACTCGCGAGGTATTCCGCGGCTCGCGACCAGCCTTTGCCCAGCAAATGTGTGCGGATGGCAGTGAGCTCTTCGCGACTCGCGATCAGTGTCGCGACTCGCGATCAGTGTCGCGACTCGCGACGCTTTTGTCGGTTCAGCGGCCACGTTTTGTGCGGGGTTTAAAAGCATCCCAAAACCTATTTTCAAGAGAGGACGACGAAGAGGACGAAGAGGAGAGCCGAAATGTAGGGGTTGGAGCAGCAAGTTTGAGGAGAGAGAGAGGATACTCCTCTCTTCATCTTTCCTTCTTCATGCTCCTCTTTCCATCTTTCCTTCTTCATTCCTCTTTGTTTTTCATTTCTTTGTTCTTCATTTCTTTTTTATAGTTTTCATTTTCTAGTTTAGTTTTTAGAGATTTCAATTATGGAATTGGCTTATGCTATGCCGATTGTAGCTTGAACTGTTCTTGAACGAGATTAACATGAATCTTCAAGCATTATTGTGAGATCTTTCCTCTCTATTTAGTTTCTTTGATTATGGTTTAATTTCTATGATTATACTTTATGATTATTGCATAATTATGCTAGGAACGTTACTAGTTTGATTGTGTAATTAATCTAATGCTAGATTTAAGAATAGAATCGGATTGTTTTATTCTTTTATCAATTTGTAGCAAACTAGGGAGTAACTTAGATGCTGATCGTCTTGGTTATTTCTTGGGGAAATTGAATCAACTGTTGAATGTTTATCGCGTGTATGACATTAGCGGGTGTCTATCGGTTCTCTCGTGTTTATTGCTGCTATTGGATTGAACTTAGACGCTGATCGGACTAGGTTATCCTTTAGTTAGGGTCTTATAGTCACGTTGATCGTGCTATTCAACTAAGAATAAGGAGAATGCGAGATTAATTCTCGACAATAGATAATCATGGAAATAATTAGAGTTGAGGTTCAATGATCGATAATGAAGTAAAGTGGATGTTAATCGGATTCAAGATCTTTCCATAATTGATTTCTCATTTTATTTATTTGCTAGTTAGTTTTAGTTTGTTTATAAATCTATTTGAAACCCCCCTTGTTATTAGGTTTCTCGGCCCTTAGCTTAATCTAAGTACTAATTCACGCTAAATATTAAACTCGTCCCCTCGTTTCCCTGTGGATACGCCCCCTACTTCCATTATACTTGCTTAGTGTAAAAGAGAGTAGGAGAAATTTTATCTTTGGTTAGGTGCACACGGCAAATCCGCACCCACCACGGTGTGAGCGTGTATTTGACTACCCCATTTATTAAATACGTTTTGAAGTCGCCAACAAGTCTTTAAAGGAAGACTCATAAACCTAATTGGATATTGGGAAGTCGTAGGGACAAATTAGGGACTTATCCAATGTATCACTAAAAGTGCCGCAATAGTGTAGCAAGAAACGTCGCTAGACTCATGTAAAAGTGTCACAATAGTTGTATCAAGAATTGTTGCCATAGACTACAAAAGTGTTGCAATATTAGAGCAATAAACGTTGTCATAAATGTTGACAGTGCTGCTATAGATAATAAAAGTGTTAGCCTAAACACTAATAATGTTGCTTGAAATCCTAAATAATTGTTACTAAAACTTAATAATTGTCGCGTTAGATATAATAAAACTGTTGGCAAAAGTTAAAAATTGTTGCCTAAGAAAACCGTTGCTAATGATAACTATGGCAGCAGTTTTATAAAGTTGTTGCCTAAGGCATCATAACTGTTGTCATAAAGTTCTAGCAGCGCCACCTATTGGCAACGCCATATAAACTGCTACTATAGGTCTATGGCAACATTTAATGGATCTTTGCCAACACATTTAGGCCGTTGTAGCCCTATTTTGTAGTAGTGGTAGATTTCCCCGTCGTGACTCCATAGATGGTCAATGAACCATAGATCGAGTTCGGTGGTGAGGGTACGAATACGGTCATCATGAACCACATTCGCCCATTGATGGCCTCTACTAAATATCAATTCATGTCAAGTTTTATGCAATAGAATAACCAAATAATATTTTCATGCACCCTAAAAATAATTCAGTCTAGGTTGGTTCAAGAAACACATAAAAGACTATTTTTTAGTGGTATGTTATTAGGCAATCAAAATTACAGGGAACCTAACAGGGAATCCAAATTATCTGATTAATATTAGAACAGTTCTTTAGATCTTTGATTAACAATAATAACACGTGAGATGATGAATGCATTAAACAGGACAATCAGGAAAGCATATAATAATAAAAAGAAAGAGTAAATATTAGAATGTACAAAGGAGCGATTTTTATATTAAAGATCTACATCATGAAAAAAACAGTTAGTAACTTCAATATAAAAATAATAAATTTATTCAAGGACCCTCAGGATTATACCATGGCTTGGTTCTGAGATATTGACAACCTTCGAGACGAGCAATTGTGAAGCCTGGAAATCTGAATGTTTGTATGTATGTCTGAAAGTGTTTGTTTGTGTTTGTAGATTTGAAAAGTATGAGAGTTTGTAGAGAGATTTTATAAAGTGTATTCGTAAGACCATGCATGACTCACAATCCCATGTGTCAGGCGCAGATTGGTGTGCCTGACGCGACACGCCCAATCAACTGCGTACACGTGGCACACGCTTTGAAAAAAGATAGAAAAGAACAATGCGCGTCACGCAGAGGAGTGCGCCAAGCGCACGACTCTGTGTGACACGTAATGCCACGTGTCAGGCACAAATTGGTGTGTCTGACACAGTTGGACAATGGTGCGCCAGGCACACTGCCTTATTTTTTGACACGTTTTGACAGCTTTTTCATAAAATGCGTTTTAACGATTTTATTTATCTTTTAAGTCTGGAAATCTGATTTTACGGGATAAAATCCGATTTTAATTATAAAAATATCTTTGAAAAATATTTATTTTATTTAAATAAAATAATTAATTATTATTAACAATTAATTGGGCTTTTTCAAAGAGTTGGGCTCAAAATTAATTATCATGAATAATTAAGTGGGCTTTAAAATACGATTTTGGATCATTAAAACTAAACTTTAACACTTTTAAAATAGTTTTTGGCTCTTCTGACTGCTCTGCCCTTGGGTCAGACCAATTAAGATTGCGGTATGTTTCATCATTGGCCCTTAAATGGGGACACATGATTATGTGTCTACAGTTATTGAGGACAGTTGTTAGCCCTGGATGCGCATTGGTGACGATAGACTTAACTCCGTAATGGATCGGGTGTTACAATTAATATGGTCTTTATATCACATTAAGGAATTATTTATAGTTACTAACGAAAAATACTCATTTTATACGAAAAATAGGAAAATTAAAAGTTGATAAAAAAGGTGTTATTGACCCATATTTTGACTCTAACCTGACCCAAATTTACTGAACGCAAATCCCGCTCGCCCGACCCATTGGACCGGTCAATGTTCACCACAAAGTTATATATCTTATCGGTAACAAAATGATAAAAATTTCATATATTGTCTTAAACTTGATGCCTTGATTATTGCATTACTTTTTGGTAGTATTTTAGTTAGCATTTTAGAGTTTTTGAGTTAGTTTAGCTTTGTTAGTTAGTTAATTACTTTATATGTGCAATTCTCCTCCTTGAATGCTTTTTACTTTGGGTGTTTTGTCTCATTTCAGGGTTTAGAAGCATGTTCAGAGGGTGTTTGCACGAACCCGGATATTAGGATCGAAGAGGAAGGTCAAGGAAGCATAACCGAGCATAATCGAGTTCATGGGGGAAAACACAAGAAGTTTTGAAAGGGTTTGTGCGCAATGGTCAATTTTAAATGGACATAACTTTCAGTACACAAAATATTTTTAAGTGATTCAATTTGGAGATAAAAGCTTGTCTCAATAGCTTTCCAACGGATGGTCACAAACCCAATTCCGATGAAAAATAAGTGACATATGGCCATTTGAAGATGTACTGCCGGTCTGACCCGCCTGGGTCGAACTTAACCCGCTCGGGTCGATCTGCGAGAAGCTTAATCCCCTTATGTTGGATTGACCCACGCGGGTATTACTTGACCCGCTTGGGTCAATCCTACCCGCCCGGGTCGCCTGTTTTTCGGAAATCATTCTTTTAAAATCCTTTTTTGATGAGGGTTAATTTTGTAATTATACTTAGTTTATTTTAGCACAATATAAGACAACTTAATGTCATTTTGGGGAGGCTATATTATATTTTAATAAATGGAAAATTTATGTTGTTGAGCATTTCAAATTCTTAGAACCCTCGGAGAGAGAAAGTGAGAAAACTCAAAGAGAAATTGAAGATCTGGAGATTCAAGGGAGACAACTTGCATTGAACCTTCAACAATGAATCCATGAGCATATCTTGTTCTCTCTCTTCTTTTATTACTTTATTTTAATTCTTTTCATTAGATTAATTTGTTCATGACTAGTTAAATTATTTGTGTTTTTGTTTTGTTTAGTTTAATTAGTGTTAGATTAATGTTTATTATCATGTTATTTAGTTGTTAATGTTTTTATCTTATAATTTATCATGAGCTGTGAGTAGCTATTTCTTTGGGAAGGATTTGAAGCATTGATGAGTTCATGAACCTCTAAATCCAATATTGGGTTTTGACTTGGGATAATTTTGGTTAATTGATTTGGCATTTTCATGAATGTTTGTGTGATTGACCATCATAGGAGCATAATTTAGGTACCCTTAGTGAAGGATCGAGAGATGAAGTTAAGGGGTTGCCTCAAATTGATTATTAGGCTTGAAGGACCATGAGAATAGGGACTACCTAGCCTATGGTACTTTGTTTTCTTGTTTATGTTAATCATGTTTATGGATATGCTTAGTTAAATGCCTTAGCCATGAGAATAGGTCTTCAGTAGAAGAGTAGGCCGATCTAGCTAGCTCAAGAGAGTGGTTATAGTACCAATGGAATAATAATTCCCCTCAATCGATTCCCATTGTTAATTTTCCATTGTGATTGCTTGGTTTGTGAATGAGTTGATTCGTGGACACCCCTTCCCAAAGTCTTTTTTTCGTGCTTTCATCTAATCTTCAAAAATATAGACTTGGCTTAACTTATCATAAATCGACACGTATTGGTGCTTCCCTTAGTCCTTATGGATTCGACCTTTCACTTTCCCTATATTGGGTAGTTTAGGTATCTTTGACGTGTTTACAACGAGTGCGTCATATTTTGGCGCTGTTGCCGGGGACTTCGGCTTGCATTGATTTGTGTTGATTAGATGAGTCTAGGCTTTTTTTGTGAATTTTTTTTCTTTTTTTTTGAAGAGAAAAATTCTCAAAAAAGTGGCAAGTACTTATTTTCCTCAATATGACAATGAATCCTTTTGGGCATACTTTGATAGGTTTGGGGAATTTATAGAGTTCCATGCCTATGATATTGGGGAGGCTTGTGAAAATTACGTATCGGGGTCTAAATGAGCACACTAGAGGAGTTGTTGAAAATGTGTTTAACGGTGACTTTCGAGCGACATCTTCGAATGAAACTTGGAATTTCTATATGTAGTTAGATAGGGACACTTATGATTCCGATTTTTATGCAAATTGTCATGATTCATCTAATGTTGGCATGAATCTCTTTGATGAGTCAAATGTTCCCGCTAGTGAGCCTTTTATGCATGACCATATTTCCTCATATGCTTGTTGTAATGAGGTAGACTCCAATGTTGATGATATCATGCTACTTCTCGATTTTCATCAAATTTATGCATGAATTTCAATGATGTGCCACATATCCCCAAATTGATTCTCATATGCTTGATTTTGATCCCTTCCCCAAATTGATTTTCAAGGTTCTTTGTATTCCGAATCATCGAAATCTGAATTGGAGCTTACTCTTGAGCAATTTCTTAATGGGGCAAATTCTAGTGCCAATTATGAGCTTCCCCCTAAATTTGACCCCAAACCCATTTGATGATCACTTTTTACAATTAAAAAATGGTTTGAATTTGCTTAGGGAAAATTGGGGTTGCAAAAATGACATTCTCAAGTTTGATTATGTTGATTCGAGGTATGTTGAAAATTAAAATCAATTGGAAAAACCCCACATCGGAAAATTGTGTCCTGTAGTGCCTACGAGGACGCAGGCTCTTTAAAAGAAGGGGAGAAGGTGCCTAAGATCTTGGCTATCCCACATCGGAAGTTGAGATGTCCACCTCTATATAAAGAAGGCTTCGTTCTCCTCAACTTTCGATGTGGGATAGCCAAGATCTTAGACACCTTAAGAGACCTTTTGGGTAGGACTTCTGTCTCGCACCAAAGCAAATCCTTGCGGGCTAAGGCCCAAAGAGGACAATATCTACTAGTGGGCTCCTGCACACCTATCTTGATGATGGTTTTTGGAGTAGTGATGATGAGGGGTATGCTTTTGAGGAAAAAGGCTCATTATTGAGGATATTATTGAAAGTGAGGATGTTTACGAGTCTATACATTCCCTTTTTGAGTCTCATGTGTCTACCTCTAGCGGGTTGAACCTTACTCCTCCTCCTTGTGCTTTAGAACACTCATCCTCTCCTACCCATTATATCTTGAGTGAAGATCTTAGTCAATTTGAGAGTGAGATACCTCATTTGGTGGTTGGTGATGATTTTGAAGTTTTGATGGATAATGAAAATGTTATTGAGGAGAACTCGTTGATGGAAGGAGTCTTCCCTCTTAAGTCTTGTGATGTGAGTGAAGTGGTTAGTGAAAGCCTTGTTTCTATCCCTTCCCCTCATATTCCATTTACAAGAAGTATTGACCTTATTCCCTCTACTCCTATTTTATATCCATTCTCACCTCTCAAAACTCCACCTCTAGATGACCTTCTTACTTTTGACGTTCAAGTGCCCAATTCGTTTATTGTTGAGGAGAGGAGTGAGATTGCCACGCAAAAAGAGTTTATCGTTTTGTCCTTTGTTTTCTTATTCTTTTTATTCTTCTTACTATTTCTTTGTTTTTCCTTTTGTTCCTTCTTTTTGGCATCTGTTGAGTCCCCTAGGTTTTGAATGATGACAAACAGCTGCAGGGAACAGTTGTTATTACAGGTGGTTCTAGGTTGTTAGGAAACAGTTGAGTATCCAACTGTTCCTGACTGTTAAAAGGAACAGTCAAAAGAATATTTGCTATGCTATGATGTATTCTTGTGTAGCAAACAGGTTTTCCAAGACTAGAAGCTAAGAAGCCCTCTCGAAGTTGTTCGAGGAAAGACAAAGTTCTCACTGTTGATTCAAGGGAAGCTTCAAGGATTGAAGTGCATGAAGATAGTTTAGGATTCTTTAATTGCTTCATCTTAGATCTTCATGTAATATTTGCGTATGATATTTCTAGTGAGATTGTTTGTGTTGTTCTTAAGTGTGAAATAGTAGGTTTTGAATATGAAACCAGTTGGTTACATATTCAGAACACTACTAAGTAGGGTAACAGTCCGGGTACCGCTACTTTACCGGTGATTGAGTATGCTCTGTTTTAGAAATGATTTTCGGAAATATATTTTCTCAAATACTTCCCATAAGAAATGTTTGCCAGCCTTTAGAATCATTATTCAGTATTTACTTGCCTTAAAGCGTGTGTATATCTTGGATAATATCTTTCCTCCAAGAAAGATATTGTTCAAGATATACTTTCCGTAACTTAGGATTATCATATATTTGATATTCCGAGTTAGGGCACGCTTAAGGGTTAGACCTCGGTCTATAGATACTGAATCAAGATTCTCCTTCACCTTTGATGCTCTCCCGAATTTTATTGAGTATTCTCGAGAGCCTTCACATAGAGAACGACTAAAAAACAACTTTCCTAAAATAGAGTACGCATCTCATAGAGCTTCATATTACTCTTTGTTTGGTTTGTAAGAAAGCGTGAGTTAAGAGAAATTGTTTGTATTGAATATCTAACAAAGGGGTTAGAGATTGGGTAGCGTTTCTGAGTTCATTCGCGAGTGCTTGTGAGTTCATTCGCGAGTGCTTGTGAGTTCAAGTGCGAAATAGCACACTAGAGTTAGTGTGGGGTGTGTTGTTTCCCATGAGTAAGGGAAACAGAAGAGTGCGAGAGTATTCTTGTTTTTCAGAGTTGATTAATAAGAAAACTAGCGTAGGAGGACTTAGGCCCTTGTTTGGTCGAACATCGTTAAATTTGGTGTGTTCATTATTACTTTCAAGTTCTAGTGTTTCCGCAGTCAGGAGCTCAACTGGTTCCCCCCTTAAAATCGAAAGAATTTGAATTTGTTACCAGATCAATTAAGTACTCAATTCACCCCCCCTCTTGAGTACATTGCAAACTTTCAGCATCTTTCTCCTCATTTGCATGGAGTTGCATTGCACTTTATGCACACTTTGCATTTTGTCATTGCATACTTAATTAATAATAATGAAAATATGTGCTAGTACATTTGATAAACTCTTGCGCTCTTTGAATTGTTATTTACTAGAAAGGTCAAGCATATGACCTTAAATAAGCCTTTCTAGGGGAGGGGAAATTGATTTTAATAAGCCAACCTTTCTCTGTTCAACTTTTAACAATCCCACCTTTGAGTAATTCGAAAATAATCCAATCTTTGCATCCTATCCACTTTTAATGGGTCATGACCTGTTAGTAACTAGTCAAAAGGGTTAAAGTGACAAGTGTTAAGCCATTATTAGTCCATATTTTTAATTTTAAAATTAAAACCTAAATTAAAAAGAAAAAAAACCTCCCCCCACTCCACTCCATGCCGCCCACCCCAACCCCCTCCCCGCGCCCACCCCAACGCCCTCCCCACCACCCGCCAGCGGCCCACCCCACCCCCAACCCCTTGCCCAACCCTTCCCCCTCCCCCGAAACCACCACCCAACCCTCCCCCACCCTCCGAAACCACCCCCTCCCTCGAAACCACCCCTTGCCTTCCCCCTACCTCCGAAACAACCCCCTCCCTTGCACCACCCCCGAAACAACCCCCCTCCCTTCCCCTACCTCCGAAACAACCCCCCTACGTCAGTCGTCGGAGATTCCATTCGAAACCTTCACAAACAGCCTTCTCTTCTCCTTTTTGTTGAATCTGCACTCTCATTACTGCTGCTGTTTTTATCAATCTTAATGGTTTCAGCATACGATCACCATACTTGTTCAGCTTTATACAACATGATAACAAAATGGACGATTTCGGGGTGGGCTTTATACTACCTGTTCGGCTAAGGAGGGGCGTTGTTTCGGGGGGGGGGTGGTTTTAGAGGTTGGGGGTGGGTGAGGGGCTGGTGGGGTGGGTGGTTGGTGGGGTGGGCTTTTTTCTTTGTTGTAAAAAAAAACAACTAAATTAACAATATTTTGGAGCCTTTCCGTTGGTGCGGGGCGACCAACGGGGTGTGGACAAGTGGTTGGGTTGGGGGCTGGGTTGGTTGTTTTTTTCTCCTTTTTCAATTACAAAAAGAAATAAAATCTGATGTAAAAGGTAAAGGTAACCTGTCCAACAGGTTTAAGGTGATTTTGCCTATTAAAAGTAGATGGGAAACAAAGGTTGGATTATTTTTCGAATTACTCAAAGGTGGGATTGTTAAAAGTTCAACAGTGAAAGGTTGGCTTATTAAAATTAATTTTTCCTTCTAGGGGAGTAATCTGTGATTTATTGCTTTCATTTTCTTTCTTTATATTTTACTCATTTTTTTCTATCTTTGATTTTGGTTTAGGTACATAGTTTGGAATAACAATCATTCTCAATAGTACGTGGAAAACAAATCATGGTTATGAGAAAGTTGATTACAAAATGTAAAAATTGGGTGATTTGCAGGTATCTTCACCCACCTGCTATCCGGTAGCATCCTTCCTTTTCTCTTTTTCCAATGCATTATGATTTGTGGAACATATACTTGTTGGTTGAACGTCCCCCCTCCTTTCGATCCTCTTATTCACACAATGAGGACAATGATTTGTTCTAGCTTGAGGGATTAGCTATTGACTAGCTTGGGGAAGGTGTATTTATTTTATTTTTATTTTTATTTTTTCGTTTTCACAAAATAAAAATTCAAAATCTAAGTAACATTAGGTTTTCACTTTCTTTATTTTATTTTTCTTCCTTTTCTTTTCTTGCTCTTATATCAAGTTTTGATTTCGTTTTCTATAATTCAATCAAAAAAGAAATTGAAAAAAAATTGATGATAAATGTTCAAAAAAAAAAGAAAAAGTGTTAGCTTTTGAATAAAACTAGTTATTAGGCCCGGGCTATGCCCCGGGTAAGGATAATTTTCATTTATTAATACTGTACTTTAAAATGATAACACTAAATACTAAATGGTCTAGTGGTTAAGACTTTAGTATATGAACTTGAGGTCACGGGATCAAAGCCTATATTATGCAATTTCTAATTTTTTTATTGTAAATGGATTACATGAAGTAAAACACCCTAAGGGAGAGTGCCATGTGGCACCGTTCCTTGTTTAGGAACGCCTTTTAATAGATTTATATAGATTATGGTTTTCTTGTCCAAGGATGATGCTAAGTGATGATATGATGTGGATTCTTTGCTTTGACTTTGAGTATATGCTTAAAGTCTTTTTTTGAAAAAGTGTGAGCATGGGTCAAGTTTTTTTAGGAGGTGATTAATGTTGATTGCATTATAGTCTACTAAATGAAGTTAATGAATACTCATATTGCTCTTTAATGAATGATTAATATAATATAATAGGGGATACTGATCAATATAATAGGGGATACTGATCAATATAATAGGAGTTACTTATAATTTTTTGAGGTTACTTACAATTATTAAGGGTTATTTATATAAATTGAAGAGGTTATTGATGTCTAAATTTAGTAAGTTTGTCTTTTATATGCACCTCACATGATTATTAACTGTGTGTCAGTCGCACAGAAGGCTTGCTGTTAAAAATATGTTTCTTACTTCCCTCAAAAAAAAATATGATGCTTACAACATCATTTTTTTTGTATTGTTAAGATGAATTGCTCTACGGGACCGGAACCTCGAATAGATCAACTCAACCCGGGTTAGCGGCTAGACACTTTAAGAGTAATGGGGAAGGGTAAGGAAAATTCTTACTCTCAAAATGCCAATAGTGGAAATTAAACCCCCTGTCTCAAGGTTTGAAGGCACAATGTCAACCACTAGGTTATGCTTAGCTTGGTTACAACATCATTTCTAATTTTCTATAATCAATATATATATAAATAAAGGAGGAAATTTTCGGGAGCATAGGGAGCTCCTCAAGATTTCAAGGCCATAGAGCGCGCCACGTAGGATTGCCACGTCATCAAATTGTATTTTTATCTTTTACAAAAATAGAGTTCTACATAGATTTAAATACATATAAAGAGTTTTGGATAAGCGAAAATTAGAGTTTGGATTTGAATCAACAGCCTAATTTTATAGAGTTTGGATTTGAATCAACTACCTAATTTATTATATCATGAAAAATGTGTATAACTTTTGCTACATAATTCAGAATATTATAATTTTTGTACCATTGGAGAGCATTCGAAATATGCTTCGAAATAAGATCCATTTACAATATCGTTGTACAACTTATGAAATATAGAGCGCCATGTAGGATTGTCATGTCATCAATTTTTATTTTTATTTTTTTCTAAAAATATAATTCTACATAGATTTAAATACATATAATGACTCTTGGATAAGCAGAAATTAGAGTTTCGTTTTGAATGAACAACCTAAATTATTATATTATGTAAATTGTGTATAACTTTTGCTACCTAATTCAGAATATTATAATTTTTGTACCATTAAATAGTGCTCGAAATATGCTTTGAAATAAGATCCATTTACAATATAGTTCTACAATTTATGAAATAGGGAGCGCCACCTAAGATTGCCATGTCATTAGTTTTTATTTTAAATATTTGAAAAAAATAGAATTCTACATATATTTAAATAGAGTTTTGGATAGGGGGAAATTAGAGTTGCGTTTTTGAATAAACAACCTAAATTATTATATTATGTAAATTAAATTCAACTTTTGCTACCTAATTCAAAACAGTATAAATTTTTTACCATTGGAGAGTGCTTGAAATATGCATCAAAATAGGATCTATTTACAATATAGTTTTACAACTCATGAAAATATATTAAATTAGATGCATTGTAGGACATTATTTAGTTTTTTTTATAGATAAATATAATAATGGCTATAAGTATTAAGTATAGTGTATTATATGTGATTATAACATTTGATTATAGGTCCAATTTACAGGATAAACATATTATCTTTCAAAACCTCAACCTTACTCAACCAAACTAAAACAATATAGTATTGCAACAAAATTTATTAACTAAAATCTATAGCGATAAAGTTACATATATATTAGAGTTTTGGATTATGTAAAAATTAGAGTTTGATTTAAATAAAACAGTCTTAGAATATTATAAAGAGCTCCACCTAAGCATGTCATGTCATTCTTATCAATTTTTAAGAAAGTATTCTTTCTGTCCTGCGTCTATTAAATTATTACCCTCTACTTTCTTAAAGTATCATTCGGGTATTATTCATGTTAAAACTGTATTAGCTATTGTTAGTCATACCTGTTATTGGGATACCATTTAATAATAGACTTACCTACAATATTCAATTGAATATTAAAAATTATAAAATTTATATATCAAAATAACAAATCTAGAAATTATAGTATAATGACAAATACTTTCTCCATTTTTTTTCTACTTCAACAATTGGTTTGGACATGGTTTTTAAGGAAATAAAAAAATGGGTAGTTTAAAGATGTGGTGCATTCTTTAGTTAACTAGAGTAGGGGACAAATAAATCCTTATTAAAGTAAACGTAACTTTATAAGGCAATTCGGGTAATTAATGATGGTTTTATTTACATATAGTAAATGTAATATTGTCAACTGTAGTTTCTTTTTTTTACCAAAAGTGGAATGGTTCCAAAAGATGAAACTACCTAAAGTGATAATTGTTGTAATAGAAAAAGAACGGAGGAAGTATGTAAATACAATGATCTTGAAAAATCTCATTTTATAACAATACAAAATCAACAATAATATTAACAAAAAAATTTACAATAAAATAAAATAAACAACAACCCGTGCGTTTTCAAACCTAGTTTTCAACAAAATTTACATAAATGAGGAGATGACTACATTTGCGACGTTTGCTACTTATCAATTATCATGCTTCTACTCATCCAGTCATACTACCAAAATAAAGAAATTAAATCAATAAAAAATATTTTAAGGGGGGAAATAACGCACATCCCTGCAGTCAGCCAGTGACAGTCAGTTATCCACGCCATCAATTCCTCCTACCGGCTGCCGGAACTTTCCAGCGCTGGAGCACTCACTGGGGTCCACATACATCCTTCTGTTCTTCTGTGTGAGTACTAATTTCTTTTCTATTTGTATCCCCAAATCTTTTTTTTAGGTCTTCTATTTAATTCTTGAACTGCTTTGAATTCCATTTAAATTGTTTACATAGTTTTATGAAGTACTACTATAATATAAGAAATGGGTGGTGTTTTTTATAATATGCTTTTCACATATTTCAGGAAAAAGATATGAAATTGAAAGAGGAGTTGGAGCTGAATTACTGTGATTTTGCCTTGTAATTTTTTTTAAAAAAAATAATGGGTTTTGAATTTAAACCCTGAATTATTATCAAAATGCAAGCTTTAAGCATTTGGCCTTTGAGAGGGGACTTGTTGGAAGTACCCCAGCTTGGATTTCACCTTGGTTTTGCTCCTTTTGGGTGTATAAGAAGTAGTAGTTTTGCAAGAAAAAAGTTGAAAATATTTGATTCTATAGTCCACTTGAGGAGGTCTATTTCTCTGTCTGCTCACTATAGAAAATCAGACTTTAATTTGGGTATTGAATGTTTCTTCGAGTGTCCGAATATTGGAATTTCGCTTTTGAGTGATCGGGGAAGTTCCTTTCGGACTTGTTTTCCGGTGGGGTGGGCTTTAGAGGAGCAAGCAATTGGTGATAGTGTGAGTGATGAGAATTTGCAGGAAATTGATGGGGTCTCGGAGGGGACCAGATTACATAATGATAGTGGTGAATTGGCTTCGAGTAAGAGTGTAAGTAGTGATGATGTTGGAGGAGAAATTAGAGATGAAGGAGCACAAATGAAAAGACGAGTTGATGTACGTGGGCTTGCACAAAGTTTACTTAATGCTAGATCAGTAGAGGATGTGGAAGAAGTTATGAAACATGAGGATGCTTTGCCTCCTCAAGTATTTTCATCCATCATAAGAGGCTTTGGCCGAGAAAAGAGACTAGAACCTGCAATGGCTGTTGTTGATTGGCTTAAGAAGAAGTCTCAAGAGAGTGAAGATGTTGATGGTCCGAACCTTTTCATATATAATAGCCTGCTAGGTGCTGTCAAACAGTCTGGAGAACTAGATAAAGTCGATATAGTGTTGAATGAGATGGATGAAGCTGGTATTTCTCATAATGTAGTGACGTATAATACTCTGATGGGCATATATTTGGATGAAGAACGAGCAGTTGAAGCTCTTGATCTCTTTGAAGAAATTAAACGCAAGGGATTATCTCCATCTCCTGCTTCTTATTCCACGGCCTTATTGGCTTATCGGAGAATGGAAGATGGAATTGGAGCATTGAACTTTTTTTTAGATTTAAAAGAGAAGTATACGAATGGAGAGCTCCAAAAAGATGATTATGAAAATTGGGATATTGAATTTCTGAAGTTTAAGGACTTCACTAGTCGTATATGCTACCAAGTAATGCGACGCTGGCTTGTTAAGGATGGAAACTATACCACCAATGTCTTAAAATTACTTATAGAAATGGACAAGGCTGCACTTCCACCGTCACGTGAAGAGTATGAGCGGCTTGTTTGGGCCTGTACTCGTACAGAACATTATACTGTGGCCAAAGAGCTGTATAATAGAATAAGGGAAAATCATTCAGATATAAGTGTGTCAGTATGCAATCATATCATCTGGTTGATGGGAAAGGCTAAGAAATGGTGGGCTGCTTTGGAAGTGTACGAGGATTTATTAGATAAGGGGCCAAAACCAAACAATCTGTCACATGAGCTGATTGTATCGCACTTCAATGTTTTGCTTAGTGCTGCTAGGAAAAGAGGTATTTGGAGATGGGGGCTAAGGTTGCTGGACAAGATGGAAGCCAAAGGCTTGAAACCCAGAAGTAGGGAATGGAATGCTGTTCTTATAGCTTGCTCTAAAGCTTCAGAAACTACTGTTGCTGTGGAAATATTCAAGAGAATGATAGAGAAAGGTGAAAAACCTACCATTATTTCGTATGGAGCATTGCTTAGTGCTCTGGAGAAAGGAAAAATGTATGACGAGGCTGTAAGGGTGTGGGAGCATATGCGCAAAGTTGGTGTTGAACCCAACATATATGCCTACACTATTATGGCATCTGTTTATGTTGGACTTGGTAAATTCAATCTTGTTGACTATATCATCCAAGAAATGGTTTCAACAGAAAACAACCCAACAGTTGTTACGTATAACGCAATTATTAGTGTATGCGCAAGGAATGATCTGGGTGGTGCAGCTTACGAGTGGTTTCAACGCATGAAAAGTATGAGCATCGACCCCAATGAAATCACTTATGATACATTGATCGAGGTTCTTGCAAAAGATGGAAAGCCGAGGTTAGCATATGACTTATATATGACGGCACTGAAAGAGGATTTGAAGCCTTCTTCAAAGGCTTATGATGCTGTAATACAGTCCTCGAGTACATTTAGTGCTACTATTGATATAAGTTCCTTAGGACCTAGGCCACCAGAGAAGAAGCAAAAGGAGCTAGCCAGGAAGAATTTGTCGGAGTCTTCTAACGCGGCTGATGTTCCTAATGAGAGTGAGTCATTTGTCAAAGAGGAGGATTTTGCACAAGAAACAGCAAAAGACCTGTAAAGGTAGTGAACTTCATCAAGTTGTGCTTTTTCTATACAACATACTAAAAGAGTTCTCTTTCTCTGATGTTTTGTTTGAAGTGATAAATTGTGCAAAAATTTTGCAAAGAAGGAAAAGTGTATATGTTGAAGAAATATCTGATGTGATTCTTTTGAAATCTTCCTAATCTATCTTACCAGATATATTACTTATCACAGAAAATATTAGCGTGTCACACCAGTTTCTAATGCTGTGGTTTATTTACTCGTGAGCCTGTTGTACTCTCCATCAACTTGTAATACTTGTGTAGTTTTGTCGTAGTATGTACTTGTATTTCCTGCTAATTTTGTGTTGATAAACTGCCTAATTGATTTTATAGTATGATACTAAGTGTATATTATGCAGAGATTATAAGATGTGCGTTATTTATGTTAAAAATTTTGTAGGCTATCCACTCTCATATGATTTATATTAGATACATTTCCTAAAGATTAACATGTGGATTTTGAACATTAGAGATCCAAAATTTTTTGTTTGAAGAGAGGTAGAACAGTCTTGCATTCTCGTTAAATTTAGAAAGTTTTGGACATGGTCTGTCGAATACCTACTTGTCCTCTTGCAGTACGGAACACTGAGCCTAGGCCTGGTTTTTTGAAACAATCCTTTTATGTCAACAGTTGTCAGCTATACTAGCCCTAAAATCATGGTGCAAGGACTTGGGTTCAAACCGCGTCTTTCTGTATCCTAGTGGGAGTGATGTTTGACACTTAATTTACTTCAGTTTGAAAGTAGAAGTGACTAGAACGCTAGGCCTGGAAAACAGACCTAGGCATGGACCGACGGGGCATAACCAGACTAGACCGTATGGGCCTAATTACGTACTCGGTCGGGCCGTAAGTGCCTTGGTTCGAGTCTGAGTCCAATCAGGGAGACAGCCCATGGTCTAGCCGCCAGTGTCACTATTCCTAGCCGGCCTGGCCACTAATTAGTTTTGGCCGCTCAAGCGAAACAGTCTCACCGGCCACAATCCACCACGCCCTCTCTGCCTTCTCTGCTATAGAAGAAAAGAAGATTGAGCTGCTAAAAAATCATCTTCACAGTGTGCCAAACTTGGGTTAGCGATACATAGATTGCAGCAGCAGCAACACCGTGCGTGCTTAGTTAGTAGTAGTAGTTATTGTTGTTCCCTGTGAAAAGGGGTTGGAAAGGTGGAGTGAGGAAACATCAATCATCGTGATTGATGGGAAAAGCACTGCTACCCATTTGATAGTTGAATGGGTCCAGCTTTTGTCTCTATTTTACACAGTCAAGGATCTGCATGTTTGGCCAACCAACTTTTCTATTTTTTAACTACATGAGGCCACACTCAGTCACCGACATCGAGATTTAAAGAAAAAAGGAAAGGGGGATATGTATATGGCTTAGGGGTGTTAACGAGCCGAACCGAGACCGAACTTAACTAGGCTCGGCTCGGCTCGAAAACATTTTAAATTGGGCTCGGCTCGAGCTCGAAGCTCGTCGAGCTTAAAATATTAGGCTCGGCTCGAGCTCGAGTACTAAAATTACAACTCGGCTCGAGCTCGTCAGGCTCGAAAAGCTCGGATAATTCAGGCCCAAGCGTTTAAGAGTTCAAAGGCCCAATGTCCAAACTTGTTAATTCGCAAGGCAAAGCAGTAAGCAAGCCAGCCATAGAGTTTTAATATGTCAAAGATTTCTTTTATAGAGTTTTTAACTCCCACCCTCATGCTATTCCAGCGATGTGGGATACCCAAATTGCAAAACACTTCCTCCTTTGTTTCTTCCCTACCCTCTGCTATCACAATTTGTCGTACCTCACGCTGCACTTTCTCTCTCCTCAACTAAGTTGCACCGACGAGCTGCCACCAAGAGATGACCACCTTCATCTTCGCCGGTGCACTGCCGTGCCGCCGGAGTTCCTGCTGCTGCCGCAGCTCTACTCTCTGGTCAATGTTGCTGAGATTTTTGTAGAAGGTTTGAAGGGTCAGTACTTAAGGGTATTGGTACTAAAATCATGTTATTGAAGAATGAAGATGAAGATTTGTCAATTCGTGGGTTTTTTTTTCTTTTTTGCAGAATGTTTTAATACTACTCATAAGTCATAAGGATTGGTCAACTTTACCTTTTTGAAGTGTTGAAAATTTTAATTTTTCTTCAAGTTATTCCAATCAAATAAACACTAACACATTACTCCACCATGTTAGTCTTTTAAAACTTAATTTATACACTACTTAAGCTAGATGATAAATGTGTTTGCTATTAAGACTAACCCACATTTCTTGTGTTCGGTTTGGCTGGATTTCTTGGCATGATCAACTTATCCCAACAAGGCAACACTACTCACATATTTTCTTTCAAATTTGAAAACAACTCAATATTTGAAAATATTAAGATTATTAACATGGTTGTTTCAACCATAGTTATTAATTAATTTTTTTTATCTTATATTAAATATTAATGAAATATTTTTAGTAATTAAAAAATTATCGAGCCTGTTCGCGAGCTTTCGAGCCGAACTTGAGGTAGCTCAGGCTAGGCTCGTTAAGGTCTCGAGCCGATCTCGAACTCGAATCGAGCCCGCTCGAGCCGAGCTTTGACCGAGCTTTGACCGAGCCGAACTCGAATAGTTTGCGAGCCACCCTGGCTCATTAACACCCCTATATATGCTATAGTACAAGAGTTAGATAGTACTACTATATAGGAGATCTTGCCCACCTATAAAAGGTGGGTAGCCCTTTAAAAACTTGAGAATTCATCCTATGTTCAACTTAACTTAGATATATAGAAGATCTTGAGATGCCACTTAATGTATTGTGAAGATTTTAGGAGTTTACGACTTTTTACTTGTGGGTTTTGACGAGCTAAGTGCATTCTATTCAACTTCTTTTGCCTCAATTTGTTTTTGCATTAGAAAGTGGGAGATATACTTTTACGTGAAAAAGTATTTGGGAGTTTACGACTTTTTTACTTAGAGCACAACCAATGGTTGCCCTATAGTTTATGGTCATTAATTATTTTATTACTTACTCACTCTTCCACCTACCCCACCATATTTTCTCTCTCCTCCAACTCCTTCTTTGCTCCTCTTTTTCTTGGTCCATCATGAAGAGCTGGGCATCATTTTTTTGGCCAAATTTTTTCTCTCTCTTAATAAAATAATATTACTTTTATACTCTCTCTCCTCATAACCCACAAGAAGGGCAACGGTTGGGAGTGCTCTTATGGATTTTGACGAGCTAGGTGCATTCAATATAACTTCTTTTACCGTACACAATATTTTAATTTTTGCATTAGAAAGTGGGAGAAATGTTTTTACCTGAAAAAGAGTCAGCTTTTTAAGCCCGAAAAAGGGTATGGAGCAAATATATTATGACGTGCAAGAAAAAATGTGTAGCAAATAAATAGAGTTGGAGGGAGTATCATTTAGTTTCACCAAGTTTCGCTTTTATGTGTAAAATTATCCATCTCTATTGTATAAGACAACATAGGGGGATACCAAAAAATAGAAAAAGAAAAAAAAAGGAAAAAAATAGGGAATAACTAATTGCTTCCTTTAAAAAAAAAAGGGAAAAAAGAAAAAAGTACCGCATATAACAGTTTTCACAAACTTTTGTATAAGGCAGGCCACATCTTAAACAAATGGTGTGGCCATCTAATAAAAAGGCCCAAGCTAGGCCTTATAATGAAGCATGCGTCCCCTAAAAAAAGCCCAAGCGTGAATTCGTTTTCAGAGGGGTTATTTTTCGTAACAGGAGTTACTTTTGAATCTGTTTTCAGAGGGGTTACTTTTTGTAACAGGGGTTATTTTTGTTGAATCTAGGTTTTTTTTTCTAATTTTTAGGTGTTACTTTTAGTGAAACTAGGGGTTACATTTTCGAATGCTAAGGGGTTACTTTACTGAAACTAGGGATTACTTTTTGTAATGCTAAGGGGTTACTTTTACTGAAAGTATGGGTTACTTTTGTAATTATAAGGGGTTACTTCTACTGTAAATAGGGATTACTTTTTGTAATTATAAGGGGTTATTTTTACTGAAACTAGGGGTTACTTTTTACATTTATTATAGGGTTACTTTTTGTAACAGGGGTTACTTTTATTAAAATTATGGGTTACTTTTTCAAATACTAAAGGTTACTTTTTTGTAATATTGAGGGGTTACTTTTTACTGAAAGTATAGGCTATTATAAGGGTTACTTTATACAAACACCAAACCATTTCTCAATCTCCCTCCCCTCTCTTTGATCAAACCATGGAACCACCACGTCCTCCTCCTCCCCATCACCACCACAGCACCACCACAACCACCGACTCAAACAACCAACCACCATCACGGGCCTCTCAACTCCTCCATCAAACTGTTTCAAATGCGGGGCCTCCACTTCCATAACCCCACCACCATCATTAGATCGCGAACGAGGTTCCTATGGCCTCATCAATTGGCGAAAAGGCGGCACCAAAATCACCGGAAACTTCTCTTCAATCGCCACTGAAGTTCTCCAACGCCTGCAATCTTCAGTCTCTGGGGAAATCACGATTCGCTAACTCAAAGAACTTCGTGAATCTTGTCGGAGATCTTCTCCATCAACGACGACTGCTCGTGGTGCTCCTCTTCGTGGTCCACCATTGCAGCTTTAATGGCGGAAGAAGCTGAGGAGAGAGAAAATGGAAAATGGAGAGAGAGAAAAAGAGAAGGGAGTGGGATTTTTGTTGGGAGGAGGAGAGAGAAAATGACAAATTTGAGAAGAAGAGGAATTGGGGCGGGGAAGGAGGAAGAGAAAGAGGTACAGTAAAGAAGTCGAAGATTTGAGGAAGGAGGAAGGAGGAGGGAGGAAGGAGGAAGGAGGAAGGAGGATGGGGATGGTTTGGCCGCACGGTTTGTTTTTGTGTGGCCTGTTTTACCAAAAACGGACTGAACAGTTTTTTGAAAGAACAAAATGCAAAGACACTTCTTTTACACAATTAATTTAATTTTATATACGTTTTCGCATGCATTGCGTGTATATAAGATTAGTCTCATGCTATTACTAGGCATGATGGGTAGGATAGCGCTATAGCAGTACTGCAGAAGAGGTCAAAAAGAAGGAAAAGTAGAAGAATAGCAAAGCAGAAAATTGGATGTGGGATTGCAAACGTAGAGAAGATCACAATTTCATGAATTTAGCCGCAAGACAGGGCTGAAAAGCAAGAGCCACATACTATCTTAATAATGCTTAATGCCAATTTCGTAATCTGGTAGAAATGTGACTCAAAAAGTGTGTGTGTCCATCAATGGAAATTTGCAAAGTTTACTCTAGGATCCTCTATCTCAGGCGGCACATGCTATATGTTTTGATGTGTATAAAGTAATTCATGTTTGCTCTTAAGACATTACTATTATCTTTGTCAATTAAAAAAAATATCTTATTAGCCATCACTTATATCAAACTTCTTGTGAGCTAATACCCGTTTACTTCCTATATATATCCATCATTCACTTCTAAATCTTATGCAAAAAGATTAAACAAAATAAATTGAAAAAAGAATTTAAAGATTTGTTTTGTTTAACTTATTTAAGAAAATCAAAATAAGTTCTGATAAACTCCATTATATTCTAACACCTTATCAAATAAGTTTCAATAAGTTCAAATAACTTCCAATAAGTTTAGAATGGTTGGAATTAGTGTAAATTAGTTGAATAGAACACACCCTAGAAAATAAGATAAATGGAAAATCTATAATCGATATATAATGTGAAAACGACAATTTGAATTATAAATGCAATTCATGTTCTTCTCCAAATCAAAATCCATTGATGAGCCTTTTATCTAAATATCTCTTGATAGAGTTTTACATTATTCTCATAGTTTATAATCCAAAACTTTTGTGAAAGAGAAAATAATTAAATAAAGGAACTTGCTGATGGAAGAAGGAATTTGGAACATTGATAAGACTTATTCCACTCGATATGTTATCAACAAGTGAGTTATGAGAAACAATGCGCCAACAAATCTCTATTATATAAGTCAAGGGGGGAGGAAAATGGTGTCCCCCTTACAAAATATCTGATATACCCTTAATGAATTTAAATTACCATATAGTATATTAAATAATTTTTTCTTCTTCCTACTTGCCATATATATTGAACAAGTTAATAATGAAATTGAATTTGAAATTTCAATTAAATATTAAATTAAGGAGAATGATTTCCTCTTCTTACATATGTGTGAAAAACTTTGATCAAAAATTAAATTGACAATATAACTTGATTGACACAATTGTAAGAAAAAATAAAAACTTGAATTTCATATTAATAATATTTTAAAACCTAAATGTTGATTATTATTCGGTAATCTCTATTATATAAAACAAACTCTTCCACTTTATTAATATTCAACGATTGAACCTGATACACAAATTCTTCCACTTTATTTGAGCATGAGCTTTCTTTTGCTTTATATTTCCTTCTTTCAATATTATATTTGAATAATGATGAACAAATAACAAAAAAAACTAACATTGATTTAAGAAAAACATATTAAAAAAATATAAAATAATTATAAATATTTGTTCGAATCAAAAATTTTGTAACACTGATGAATGACTAATTGAGAAAAAAACATTAATATGACATGTTGTGCATTGTGATTAATTGAAGGTTTAGCCATAATTGTTAGTTTTGTACTTTGATGAGTTCTCCATATATAACGATAAGGTCAAGGAAAAGGAAAGGGGTAGGAAAGGATAAAGAGGAGGGAGGGGATGATGAAAGGCATGAGTGAAGATGGAATGACTCAAGTAAAAGACTTTTTGTTGACACATTCAATTTAATTTCATAATGGAATAGAGAAAACCATTACGAGAGAAGGTAAGTGGTTTAAATTGAAATAAATTATGTAAAGACACATGACTTGTAAGTTTTTTTATCTTAAAAATTAGGGGGTAATTGGTAAATAAATTTTGAGTGGCTTTTTCATTAAATTTTGAATTTTTCATATGGTCAACCAACCAAAAAATTATTTGGTTGATGACCTTTGGATAACTTCTGTCAAAAGCTAGTTTAGTCTCCCTCTGTCCCATATTTCTCTTTGCACTTTTCATTTTCATTCGTCCCACATTCGTCTTTACACTTCTATTTTTGAACACGACCCACCATTATTTTGGTCTTATTACTTTTCATACACGACCCACCATTATTTTGGTCTTATTACTTTTCATACATGACCCATCCTCTCCCCTACAAATAGAATAATACTCCACTAACTCCTATCACATATATTTATTCAATATAAAACAATAAATGATAACCAAACAAATTCTTATTATCTAAAACTATGTCCTAGGAGTAATGTGGGACGGATGAAGTATCTTCATTAGCTAGCTTTTACTTTTGCATCCATTTTGCACTAAACATTTCGGAATTTTTTCCCTAGATATTGTCAATATGCGCCGAAGTTAATATTAATTTCCTTCATACCGTCCATGTAGGACAGCACGCTAGAAAAATATTTTTATTTTTTTATTTTTGGCAAAACAAACTACTGCCTAGAGTAGCGGTTAATAATAAAACAGATCGCTAATTAGGGTACCGGTCAACAAGAGGAAACCGCTGCTGAAAATAGTGGTTTATTACTCTAAACCGCCACTTGGTGCAGCGGTTCCGTTTGGTTATCTGCTGCCACTACAAAAAATTTGCTTATATAGCAACGAAAATTTAGCAACGAAAAATAATATATGTTTCTAATTAGAAACGGAAACTTAGCAACGGAAAATAATATGTTTCTAGTTAGAAACGGGAATTTTAGGATCCATCGCTAAAATAATTATATCTGTTGCTATATGCAGCTGCCCAGTTTTGGTAGCTATATAAACACTACCTTGAGTAGCGGTTTATGTGAGCCACAACACCCAGCCCTTCTGCTTTCCCGTTATTGACCGAAGTGCTAGAATACATAGCGCATTATATACTAAGAGTAGCAGTCATGTTTGATGAACCGCTACTTTATGTAGCGGTTTTCTTTCCCCTTAACCGCTACTGAAATTTGCGGCTCATTGTGGTTAACCGCTACCATGAGTGGTGGTGTGCTGTCGTATGTGGACGGTATGAAGGGAATTAATTTTAACTTCGGCGCATAGAGGGAATTAAAACTCCCTTTGACAATATCTAATGAAAAAATTCAAACATTTAGCCCAGTAAAATATCCTACCGTAGAACAACCTCAACGAACGATCAACCAGCCAAGTAAAACATAATATCCAACAACTAATTTCCAAACATCCCTATAGATTATATAAAACTTACCCCGCAACTTCTTTTTACTTATGCCAAAAGTCATCTATACGAGATAGCAACAACAACTAATTTAAAAGATTAAATATGTAAGGGCTGAATTTGGAATTTTTTCCATGAATAATGTTAAAATGGGTATTAATTCCTGAAATGTGTCGAAGTTCAAATTAATTCCCATGGATACCGTCCACGTAGGACAGCACGCGAGAAATTTTATTTCGTCAAAGCAAACCGCTACTCTGAGTAGCGGTTAACTTTAAGTTACTTGGAAATGATTTATGAGGTAAACCGCTACTCAGAGTAGCGGTTTAGTACAGATAAGCGAAAAAATGAAGAGGAGGCCACGCAAGCTAGCGGCAGGCCCGGCCCTTAGCATGTCCAAAGTGGGACACGGAACAGGGCCTCACTTCCAAAGGGGCCTCCAAATTGAAAAAAAAATAATATCTAAACACAAAAGACTTGAAGCTGATAGTCAAAATATTTGCAAGTTTGTTGAATTCAGTTCATCTTGGAATATATCAAAAGATTTTGAAGAGAAAAACTTAGTTTGATGCATGTTTGTTATTTGGTTTACTTGCATATTTTGGTGGTTTCTTTTTTTTTTTTTTATACAAGGGCCTATTTTTCAGTATTAGCACAGGGCCTCCGTATTGTTCGGGCCGGCGCTGGCTAGCGGTCAACTCGCGTGCTGTCCTACATGGACGGTATCCATGGAATTAATTTGAACTTTGACACATTTCAGGAATTAATACCCATTTTAGCATTATTCAAGAAAAAAATTCGCTCAATTTGCGTGTTGTATTTTTTTTTTACCACCTTCAAACCAAAACCATCCCAACCCTTGTTCGCTATCTCCAAAAATTGGGATCAATAGTAGATATGTTGTCGAACTCTGTGCAAAGAAATCATCACATGTTTACACAAACCTCATATTTTTTGTACTCCTACTCTACTGTACATTCATCGCTGCTTCGCACTCCCATTTCATGTGCTCTCTTTCTCTCTCCTCTTTTTTGCAGCACCACATTACACAATACACTCCCTAGTCCCTAGTGAGTCCACCCCCACTCTCAATTTCCGTTACAGAAATTACAAAATAAAATAAAATAAAATAAAATAAAATTTTCAAAGTTCTCCCAAATAAACTTTCAACTTTCCTAGATCTTCTCTCACCTTTCTCTCTCCTCCGATCATGAAGATGAAACTCAAGTCTACTGCTACTAATCCTCTCATTTCTCTCGAACATAAGAGGTTTTTTATTTTCTCTCTCCTCTTTTTCCTCCATTTCTGCTCTTCTTTGTTTGTGTTTATTTCGCGTTTTATCTTTGTTTTTCCCGCTCTCTTTTTGATTTCTTAATTCACTCCGAAATCTTGATTTTTTTATCCGGTTCTCGAGTTTTGAAGTTGACGATCGTTTTTGTTACTGATTTGCGGTTCGATTCGTAGTTTCTATGGTTTTTAGTGTAGTTTTGTAATTTTTTTGGGGTAATCATGGAATGTAGTTGGAAATTTGATTTTGAACGAATTCTGTGTGGAATTTGAGCAAGGAAAGTTTGGAGTTGAGTAATTTGATTTGATTTTAGTGTTTAATTTGTATCGGAAGTTTTTGTCGGAGGTTGATTGGTGGTGCGATTGAGCAATGCTGTGTTGTTAGTATTCAGTGTAGTCAGTGGTTGATTCTGATCGATTTCTGTGTGTTTTCTGAGCAAGTGTTACTGGAGTTGAGTAATTTGATTGGATTTCAATTTTAGTGTTTAATTTTGAGTCGGCAATATTTGTCGGAACTCGATTGGTGGTGCGATTGAGCAATGCTGTGTTTTTAGTACTCAGTGTCGTCAATGGTTGATTCTTTTCAATTTCTGTGTGTTTTTTGAGCTAGTGTTACTAGAGTTGAGTAATTTGATTGGATTTCAATTTTAGTGTTTAATTTTGAGTCGGCAATATGTGTTGGAACTCAATTGGTGATGCCATTGAGCAATGCTGTGTTGTTAGTACTCAGTGTAGTCAATGGTTGATTCTTATCGATTTCTGTGTGTTTTTTGAGCAAATGTTACTGGAGTTGAGTAATTTGATTGAATTTTAATTTTAGTGTTTAATTTTGATTCGGCAATATTTGTCGGAACTCGATTGGTGATGCCATTGAGCAACGCTGTGTTGTTAGTACTCAGTGTAGTCAATGGTTGATTCTTATCAATTTCTGTGTGTTTTTTGAGCAAGTGTTACTGGAGTTGAGTAATTTGATTGGATTTTAATTTTAGTGTTTAATTTTGAGTCGGCAATATTTGTCGGAACTCGATTGGTGATGCGATTCAGCAATGCTGTGTTGTTAGTACTCAGTGTAGTCAATGGTTGATTCTTATCGATTACTGTGTGTTTACTGAGCAAGTGTTACTGGAGTTGAGTAATTTGATTGGATTTTAGTGTTTAATTTGAGTCGGAAATTTTTGCTGGAGGTCAATTGGTGGTGCAATTGAGCAACGCTGTGTTGTTAGTACTTAGTGTAGTTAGTGGTTGATTCTGATCAATTTTTGTGTGCATTTTTTGAGCATGTGTTACTGGAGGTAATTTGATTGGATTTTATTATATAATTTGAGTTGGAAACTGTTGGAGGTCGATTGGTGGTGCGATTGAGCAATGTGTTGCTATTTATACATCAGTATAGTAAGTGTTTGATTCCGTTGCGGTCTGGATTTGATATGATGTTATATTGAAGATATAATTATGGAGAAGAATGTTCACTGCAGGGATGCTTATGGATTTGCTGTTAGGCCTCAGCATGTGCAAAGATACAGAGAGTATGCTAGTATTTACAAGGTACTGTACATAATTGCTTACCTTTTCCTTTAGGTCCTTACTGAATAAATGACGGTAATGGTAATGAATTTTTGTGTAATTTTGTAAGGAAACATCCGTATCAATGTTCGTGGCAATGAGAATCCATCCCCAAATATGTGATCTTTTTCATAGATTTGCATTACCATCCATTACCACTTTAGATGTGGTATGGAATGAAAATGAAAAGTTGTGAAGAAAATGACATGTTACCATGGTAATGAATAGAGGAAATTTTCTTGCAAATTACATATGATTTAAATTTAATTACCATTACCAACATTTAGAAACGCTTCTAACAAACGAGCTGTCAATGATACCCTTAACAAAGTATTTTATGAGAAGACTGGTGGTATGACGATGATGTAAAAGATTCTAAATATTGATGGCTAATTGTGGAACTTTTGAAGATGAGCCCAATGAGATCCAACCTACTTCCTCAGTTTCAAACTAATTGCAACTATTCTCTTTGAAAGGGCAAATTTCACAAACTTCAAACATACATTTTCGCAAATGTATGAGGAAAAACATAGTCTTATAATATTTTGTTAGGTGTGTTTTGTATTCTAAAATATTATTTTCCCATGGTTTTTACTAATACATGATAAAATATATTGATGTCCAAAGTAGTGCATCGGAGATTGAAAAACAAAAATTGCGGTCAATTTGATATCGAGAGAGTATTAGTTAGGGACAGATGGTTTGTGATTATTTTTTGTTTTAGTTTTTTTTTATGATTGCTAACTGGTGAGGGAGAGCAAAACATCAATGAGCATTTAGGCCTTTTATTGCTTTTAGAAGGTTTTGGAATAATTTCTATACTGACTGCTCTTCAATGCTGCCAACCAATGTTATCAGGATCGGGATCCTAATTTGGATCGTAGGGGTTGGTAGGATCGAATCGGTGGGATCGGATCGTAGGATCGTAAGATCCTACAATTCGGTAAAATAGAGATAATTATGCTAGAATATGGTGAGAACCTCATGTTAAAAATTTACATATATTAATAATGACTTATTTCATTAGCAAATGGTGATAGTTTTTCAATACTATAAGATTGAAATAACATGCAACCAAGATCTAATAAGAGAAATATAATATGTGAAATTACTTTGTGATTTTTTTACGATAGGATCGGATCGTAGAGTCGTAGGATCGTAGAATCGTATTAAGATCCTACCATGTGATTTTTTGTGGTTAGGTAGGATCGAAAGATCCTACAAAATTAAGATCCTATGTAGGATCGGGATCGGTGAGGTCCTTCCGGATCGTAGAATCGTAAGATCCAGATCGGGATTTTAACAACAATGCTGCCAACAGTCTTGTACTCTTTTTCTTTTTCCCACTCGAAATTGATTAGTCGCAATATGTATATGGGCTGGTGAAGTGCGGCTTCTTGCTAGGATAGGAATATGAATGGAGAAAGGACAATAGTGTTATGTGAGATGAGATTTTATCGCACAATGTGTTATAGGAACATGGTGTCTTCCATTTTCAATTGATTGTCATGGCTATCATGAGTTATACTCTCTTGTTTGAGATTTTACGGAGGATATCAGTCTTATATGTAGATCTGGATGGTGGTTATCATATTCACATATGAATGATGTATGAGGTTTTTTAGTTAGACAGATGAAGTGCTTAGAACTGGTTTACTATTTATCTTAATTTATTTTCTGCTCCCTCTCACTGCAGTTTTAGATGAACACATTCAGAACCTTTTTTTGTCTCTGATCTCTCTTATTTGCTTCTTTCCAGGAGGAAGAAGAGGAAAGATCTGATCGATGGAAATTTTTCCTGGAAGCGGTTTCCGAGTCTGTCAAATTGTCTGCAGATGGCGTGGCAGTCAGTGCAGTTGACAACAAAGAAGACCCCAGGACATCTGAAGCGGATGCTAACCATGAAGCACGGGATGAAGATGTTGATGGCAATGATACACCCACCTCTGAAGGTTCAGTTGACAATGAAGTTCAGAAGCCAGATAACCCAACAGTAAAAGCGAAGACACCTCACAAAGTGCAAATATGGTCTCACATAAGGCCATCTCTACGTACAATAGAGGATATGATGAGTGTTCGGGTGAAAAAGAGGAGCCACTTGTCTAGGAAAGGACAGGATATTGATTCTCACAAGACTCTTAAATCTAATGAAGAGGCTAAATCTTTCAAAGGAGCACCGGAAGACGATTCAGAAGAAGAATTCTATGATGTTGAGAGATCAGATCCTGTTCAAGATGCCCCTTCTGTTGATAGTGCTGCCTCATCTGCAACTGCTAGCATGATTGAAGGGACCAACTTAAACTCTAGTTCTCCATGGAAAGAAGAACTGGAAGTCCTTGTTCGAGGGGGACTGCCAATGGCCCTTAGAGGAGAGGTAAAGATTTGATTAGACTATATGTTATTTTGCTGTATACCTGGTGTACTTGCTTAATAGTTGTTTTAATCCGTACCATTGCAGCTTTGGCAAGCGTTTGTTGGTGTTAAGGCACGCCGAGTAGAGAAGTACTATGATAATTTGTTGTTTCCTGAAAGTAATCATGGCTCGGATAAAATAAAGCAAGAAGAAACAAATGATAAAGAGACAAGTGTAGATAGTCCAGGACTACGTGAGAAATGGAAGGGGCAGATTGAAAAGGTGAATGCATGTTTGGAACTTCTGCTCTTTTTATATAACGTTTTTGTAAAAATATTATTAGCCTCTGATTTTCCTAATGAAGCTTCATAAATACATGCACACAGGATTTACCCCGTACTTTCCCAGGTCACCCTGCTTTGGATGAGAATGGTAGAAATGCTCTAAGGCGTTTACTTATAGCTTATGCTCGGCATAACCCGTCAGTTGGCTACTGCCAGGTAATTGATTTCAGGGACTCTCTTGTATATAATCACTTCAATACGTGGTGTCAAAACAAGGCCGCATCGTATCGTATTGCCCGTGTCGTAAAGGTTTTCAAATCTACCGAACCGATATTACCCGCATCGTAAAGGTGTAAAATACCCGCGTTTTAGGCAGGTTCTAGAGATATCCCATGGTCTAAGCCGATATTTGGCGATACGACAACCGCATCATCCCTGTTTTCGCATCACCATGACCGTTACCGTGATCGTGACAGAATCTGATTGAGGGTCGGTTAGCAATAGTCTCTCTGTTATTGATGAGTTAAGATTACAGAAATATACCCCCCACTTTGCCTAGGGTGAGAGTTTCTCCTAAGGAATTTTTTTAACGTTCATTTCAAATTTTCTTCTGCACAGTATGCAGCTGCTTTTTCTTGATTCCTTCCAGGCCATGTAATAATGGAAAAAAGATAAAACAAGAAAATATGTCTTTCACTGTGGCCCGCCACTGTTAGTCATGGTGGGTCACCTGACCCACCATTATCAGAGAAAAAAATCAAGTTCAAACTTTTTTTTTTGTTTTGAAAAATGACCAAATGTCATTGCTCCTCATTTGTCGAGAGATAGGAAGAAGAGGAAAGAAACAGGTTCAAAACGCCATAGTTGAAGACTCGAAGACAGGAAGAAGAAGAAATGGTGTTCTCTTGAGAACCAGAGAGTATGAGGAGAGAGAGAAAAAAGGTAGGTCAAGAAAGAGGTGGGAAGTGGGGCTAGGCGGTTAGCACGTGGGATTTGCAAGCCTCACAGAGTCACAGTTTCTCTCTCTTTATCTTTATTTTGTTTTTGAATACATGTATAATGTAACATATAGATATATGATATATTCCTTGATCACTAACCCAAATGCTAGGTATAAAATTAACATGGAAAGTCTTATGTTACACGCTAAGATTCAGTCACTAATGCCAAAGAGAAAGTAGTAATTTTTGTTGGTTTTTTTTTTTTTTTTTAAGTAGTAGGCTTCTTAAATTTAGATATTAGATCAAAAAAAAAGTAAAGTTACTTTTTAATAGTGGTCTTCTTTGGAGGAAGGACTTGACTGTTTTTTTTTTACAAGTAGTTATTGAAGGGTAAAGTTGGCCTTATTTTTTTTTTTAATTTGATAACAAAAGATATGGGCATTTTATTCATACAATATCTTTTTAATCTTTCATGTACTTTCTCTTTTTTTGTTTTTTTTCTACTTGCAACATTAAGTATGACACAAGAATTAAGGAAATGAGAGAAATAAAAGGGGACAAAAAGGAACCCCCTTCACATGCTAGGAGAGATAAAGAGAGAATATATTGCCAAAAATATCAATGTTACAAGTGGAAACACAAATTTTTAAGTCTGTAAAATAGATTAAAAAAGATGTGCAAAATAGAATCAATTTTGATGATAATTTATCTATAGAAGTCGATATTTGACTTTAATGGGTCAAAAATCAAATGATGTGGCATTTAATAAAATTTGTATGCCTACAACAAGTAATATACAACTTCCTAAAATTTAGAATGTTGCAAGAAAAATAAAAATGGAGAAGTAATAACTAAAGGAATTTTTTCTTTGAAACATAATTAATAAAGGATCGTGTTTCACGATACTTACATACTTAGTACAAAAATTTAATAGCACTTAAAAAAATTTAAAATAAAAATCATGCAACGACAATTGCGATGTAGTCTGCGATCAACTTGTCCGTTCCAACTCTGCTACCATTTCTGCGACCGCAATTGAAAACACATTTTGAAACTGTGTTGGTGACCAACCATCTGTAAAATCCTGCATGCGCCAGTGCTTGCACTATGTTTGTCATTGGGATAAGTTAGATGGATCCAGAGCGTACATACTAGGTGGAGGTCTACTTGGTTTACAAGTAGTTATTGAAGGGTAAAGTTGGTCTTATTTTTTTTTTTTAATTTGATAACAAAAGATATGGGCATTTTATTCATACAATATCTTTTTAATCTTTCATGTACTTTCTCTTTTTTTGTTTTTTTTCTACTTGCAACATTAAGTATGACACAAGAATTAAGGAAATGAGAGAAATAAAAGGGGACAAAAAGGAACCCCCTTCACATGCTAGGAGAGATAAAGAGAGAATATATTGCCAAAAATGTCAATGTTATAAGTGGAAACACAAATTTTTAAGTCTGCAAAATAGATTAAAAAAGATGTGCAAAATAGAATCAATTTTGATGATAATTTATCTATAGAAGTCGATATTTGACTTTAATGGGTCAAAAATCAAATGATGTGGCATTTAATAAAATTTGTATGCCTACAACAAGTAATATACAACTTCCTAAAATTTAGAATGTTGCAAGAAAAATAAAAATGGAGAAGTAATAACTAAAGGAATTTTTTCTTTGAAACATAATTAATAAAGGATCGTGTTTCACGATACTTACATACTTAGTACAAAAATTTAATAGCACTTAAAAAAATTTAAAATAAAAATCATGCAACGACAATTGCGATGTAGTCTGCGATCAACTTGTCCGTTCCAACTCCGCTACCATTTCTGCGACCGCAATTGAAAACACATTTTGAAACTCTGTTGGTGACCAACCATCTGTAAAATCCTGCATGCGCCAGTGCTTGCACTATGTTTGTCATTGGGATAAGTTAGATGGATCCAGAGCGTACATACTAGGTGGAGGTCTACTTGGTTTATAACTTGATCAAGGTGTTGCCATATAGCTCTTAAGATGATGTAGGTACTAAGTCACTAACTTCACCGAGGACATATCTTTTACTCACTCCGTCCCTTAAATATTCTTACATACAATTCAGGCACAAATACTAAATTGATTATGAACAAAAGAATTGGCAAGGGATGAAGAGAAAGAGAAAGTGTTATGATAGGGTGAGAAAAAGGGCTGACGTGATAGGGTAAGTAGAGGAAAGATTTACTTGATATGGAAGTGTGAAATCTATTTTTGGGACAACCAAAGTAGGAATATTTGAAAGTATTAAGGGACGGAGGAAGAAGACAATCTGTTTGAAAACCATTGTATATATGGTTTGAAACTAAAACACATCTGGAAAATTGTTTTCCAACCTTTACAAACAAAACAAAGGAAACTAAGATAACCATTTTTCTGGTAAATAGTTTTCTAGCCCAACCAAACACTCTGTAAGTAATTTTAATTAGGGAAACTCACCTTGTGGGACTCAGCTTGGAGGCTCTAAATTATGAAGTTGTACTGATGAAGCATTAAGATACTGCTCAGCCGTGTAGGCCTTATAGTTCGAAACCAACTGCCTATGCTATTATCCCATCATCAGGAGGAGGGGGACTTAAATTATGATTTTTGGATTCGTGATGTGAATCGAGTACATTCATTTGTAACCACTACTCTCTGAAAGCCTACATATCCCATACCAAATGATACTTGACAGCTGGAAGCTCGCCCTGCTCTTTTCTATACCCTCTCTATCCCTAATATCCTATAAGATGTGATTTGATATTCCCTCCATTTTAAAGTAACATTTAGAGTTTTGTTGTTTTAAAGAAGCATACACTTTTTGGGCACAAGTATTAAGAAGAAATCATGTGTAGGACCTTAGTTGTATTAAATCATAATTAAGTATAGAAGTTGATATACTTTTTATGAATTGTTTATTAAGGAGAGAGAATGTGGGCCATATGGAAAAGTGGGTGATATTATAAAAGTTGAAAGCAAAATAATATTTTAATTGGTGGACCCGTACCAAATAAGAAAATGAAAAATCTATTTGGGACAAACATAAATGGAAAAATGGGCACTCTATTTAGGGACGGAGGGAGTATTATGCTAGCATGTCTTTGTATCTAACAATATGCTAATTTATCTGAAGTTCCCAGAAAACCACTCCATCATGAAATATTTGAATTAATGAAAACTTATTAGAGTCAAATGGACACTGTAACCTTCATGCCTAAGCCAAAGATAAGTTTGTTTTAGGATAGCCAACAGAACTTCTCCAATAGGCAACATTGTTTTTGGGGTGAAATGAGAATTTTTTAATGTAATTAGTGGGAAATAAACATTTAACGGACACACCCTTGCCTTTTTTGTGAATTAGGATTGATGAAGTTATGGTATTGGAAATTGGAATGGTTGTATTACCAAAGTTTTACTTTCTAGTAGGTTTTGCATGATTATACGCTTTCTTGTATGGAGGGCGGAGAAGCTCTTATGTATGAAATGTGAAAAGAAAAAGAACTTACTCAGTTTGTCATCTCTTATTTTTGTGTATCAACAGGCTATGAACTTTTTTGCTGGCTTACTATTGCTTTTAATGCCTGAGGAAAATGCCTTTTGGTAGGTCTGGAAACCTTTTTTTGACAACCTTTTTCTTCATTTACTACACTTTTATGCTGTTCTACATGCTCAGTTACAATCCCTGCTTAGCAATGTAGTATTTGGGTTGGCCCGATGGGTCACTTACATGACTGTTTCAATGGCTACATCTGCAGGAGTCTTGTGGGTATTATGGATGACTATTTTGATGGTTATTATTCAGAAGATTTGATCGAGTGTCAGGTAGCAATTCTTTCCTATCTTTTTCTACGGCTTTTTTGTGGTCAATTTGTATCCTCAGTATTGTATTTTTTCAGGTGGACCAACAAGTTTTTGAGGAGTTGGTGCGTGAAAAGTTTCCGAAATTGGGTTTGTCTCCTCTTAGTAGTATTATCTTATCACTGTTTTTCGTATTTTACCACATTCTGATGCGGTAACCTCTTTTCTTGCAGTTCATCATCTTGATTACTTGGGCGTTCAAGTGGCATGGGTTACTGGACCATGGTTCCTTTCTATTTTTATGAATATGCTTCCATGGGAAAGTGGTCAGGTTCTGTACTTGTTTTTAAATTAGTTGAGGTTGTCTGTGGTGTATGACTCTTTTGGAAATTGTGCAGTATATTCACTTGCCTTTGTTTGCACAAACATGTTTTTATCTTTTGTTGTTTTTGACGATTCTAGTATTTGAAATACCAGCTGCTTACTAAGCGCTATCTTTTTTGACACTAGTTCTTCGCGTTTGGGATGTGCTCCTCTTCGAGGGTAATCGCGTTATGCTGTTTCGCACTGGACTTGCTTTAATGGAGCTTTATGGTACTGGATACAAGTTTATAGTTTTAATATTTTTGGGATTTAATTATTTGCGAAATGCAGACAAAAGAGAGTTCTTTCTCTAAAAAAAAAGAGGAGTGCTTGATATTTTGTAAACTATGGTATGGAGGAATTTATGGATATAGGGTTTCTGATCTATCTAATTTACTAAACTGTTAGTAATGATGGTTCGCTTTCGAAAACTTTGCGCAGGTCCCGCCCTGGTGACAACAAAAGATGCGGGAGATGCAGTCACTTTGTTGCAATCTCTGGCTGGATCAACGTTTGACAGCAGTCAACTTGTTCTGACAGCTTGCATGGGATACCAAAATGTGCATGAAGCCAGGTTGCAGGAATTAAGAGATAAACATCGGCCAGCAGTAATAGCTGCAATTGAAGAAAGATCCAAGGGCCTTCAGGCTCTTAAAAATTCCCAGGGTCTAGCTTCCAAGTTATACAGTTTCAAGCATGATCCTGGATCTATTATGACAGACAAATCAAAAGTTGTTGATGAGCAGATGAATGGCGATACAACCCACATGGAATCAGGTTCAACTACGCCGGATGATTTTTTTATTGGCATGACAGGAGGTGTGGATATCGATCCTGGTTTAGATCTTGAAGAGCAGGTATTGCTTATTATTACTAATCAGTGACGGACTTGTCTCATTGATGTGAGTCGTTGAGTCATCCCATTGGCTGTTTGAGAGATGCTTGGTTTTCCAGTTCATAGCATAGTTTCTTCTCATTTTTGTCCAAAGCTGCAGAAAACTAAGGTTTTCTAGCTCGATGACTTCCTTTTTAGCATATTAATTCATCTTGAATATCTTGAAGAATTGCTTTTATGTAAATCCACATTCAGCAAGCTGTGTGTAGAAGTTTAGTTCTTTTGATTGACTTCATGCAAGACATGCATTTCTAATTTATGGATATTGATCTTGAAATATTTCAGCCTCTTAGAGATGTAAGCTCCATTATTTTTTTGCTTATGTAACATCATATAATAACCAATTTTGACTTTTAAGTTTCGTAATCTTAGGATACATTTTATTGTGGCTGTTTATGGTTTGATAATCTGAGCGGACAAAATTCATTTTAATGTATGCCTGGTATTTTAGTTTTCAGAGCCAAAAGAGGCAATTGGCCATCTCAATTTTTTATCACTCTAAAGAATTGGTAAGAGGCCAACCTTATGGGACAAAGATTTTGCACATTGGTGTCTAGATCTAGAGTGCTGAGGAGGAAAGCAACTTCATCAAAAACAAAGTAAAGTTGCAAACTCCCAAGGCGGCAGTCATCTGAGAGTCTGAGTTGACATGTTTGATCAAGAGAGAAGGGGGGGGGTAGTGGTACTGTGGGAGGTAAAGGCGTACTAGAAGTTGAAAAAGAGATTCTGTTAATCTGTTATCTCAGCATTCTTGGTGTTGAGCTTGGTGACAATAGTATCTTGGGTAATTAGGTATCAGGGGGTTTGGAAGGGGAACGCTAGAACAGGAGGTGGTTTTAGAGTATACGGTTCCTAGTTATATTATTCTCAGTTTTGTTTGTTAGCTCAAATGTCAACACACCAAACATAGAAACCAAAGTAAAACTCTTACTCAGCAATCAAATACTTTTTTGCAGGCGGTATGGTTGAAGGTTGAGTTATGCAAATTGCTGGAGGAGAAAAGATCTGCAGAGTTAAGGTGAAATTCATGCTTTCTTTTCTCATTTTCTGTAGTTATGAAGAACAGCCCAAATTTCTAGGGAAACTAGGATTTTGTATATACTTACCTGACATTCTGCTAAGCTTTGTGTGTCTCTTTGGGCTATCATGTGACAGTCCTTTGATGTGGCTTCTTTTTGGTCTTTTCTGTGTCAACTATATCAATATCACCCAAGGGGAAGAGAGGGGGGGTGTGTGGGGGTGGAAGGGTTCTTATTGTATGCAGTGTTTTTCATTTTTACGATTATATTATCTTTGTTCATGATTTTCTACTTATCTCATGAAGGTATGATCCATCATTTATTCTTGAACCTAGCCACTGTTTTTTCTCAACTTCTGTTGTTTTCTTTAACATCATGCAATTTTAATAGTCATGTTTATCTGCATCCTAAGCCTGTAATTCTTATCTCTCTGATGATCCAGTATGGAATTTGTTATCTTTTGGGAATATGGTTGACCATTGATCAACTAGAAAGGGCTCTCTGCAATTGCGAGGATATATCTTTGTATATAGTTCTCCCCTATCCCAACCACTAGGCAGGAGCCTCATTGCTGGGTCGCTGTTGGGGATTCAGGCTGGAGACGTTGTGGTTATTGTCTCTAGGTTGCAGACCTCTTGTATATTTGATTAACTGCATCATAATCAAGGTGTATGCTAGTTTTTTGAAAGATTGAAGGGATATTTCTACTTCCCATAATATGATTATGGAATTATAATGACCCCTCATCATCAAACTCACACTCCTGCTTAAGCTGAAACTAAATCGTCTTTTCCTGTGAAGGAGTCCAGCTTTCTTGACCTATTCACTCGCCTTCGAGTAATTTCTTGTTTCTTTGTTTCTTTTGATTGTGGAACCAGAGCAGAGGAGCTGGAGACTGCATTAATGGAGATGGTGAAGCAAGACAACCGTCGACAATTAAGTGCAAGGGTATATTTTTGTAAACTTCTATTTTTGGTGCATATATTTCTATAACTTCTAAGGGTGAGTTCTATTCCGATTATTTTGACTTATCTGAATTTATCTACGCTTATTTTGATGTATTGGAACTTATTGAAGCTTAATTTATAAGGTGGTAGAATTTATTGGAACTTATTAGAACGTACTTTTTCTAAAATAAGTCAAATAAGTTGAACAGCTAAGAGCCTCAGCCTGTGACTTTTTGCTATTTTATTTCTTGTCACCTATTTAATATAACTTATAAACAAATTTGTTGTGGACTAGCTTTGTTCTTTTCACCTTAAAAATATAAGTTTAGGAGTATATGTCAATGTTGTTCCAATAAGTTCAGATATAGCCATAAAGGCTACCAAGTTCAATTGAAAAGTAATATATATTACGGTTATTTCACCAAATACCCCTGACATATAAATTTATTCACCAAATACCCTCACTTTTTTCAAAATTCACCAGATACCCCTGACTTTTTCAAAATTCACCAGATACCCCTGACCTTTAGAAAAATTGCCCAAAATGCCCTTAATGACTAACGGCGGTTAACTCCGTTAGTCATTAACCCTAATTAACCCTAAAAAAACCCTAATTAACCCTAAAAACCCTAAAAAATCCTAAGTCAACTCAATTAACCTAAGTCAACCCAACTCTCTCTCTCTCCCCTAATCCACCCCCAACCCCACCAGCCCCCACCCACCCCTAGCCCCCCCATAACCCACACCACACACCACCCCCTCCCCCCTTCCCCTCAGCCTCCCCCCCCCCCTTCCCCGGCCGCAGCCTCCCACGCAGCCCCCCCCTCCTTGGCCCGCAGCCTCCCACGCAGCAACCCCCTCCCCCTCCCACGCAAGCAACCCCCCTCCCACGCAGCCACCGCTCCCCCCTCCCCCTCACCGATGATAATTGTAGACATGTTATTATATCGGCCTTGTCGCCCGAGTTCGAAGGGGGGGGGAGCGATTTTGCGGCGGGGAGGGAGAGAGGGGGGGAGGCGCGGGATTCGAAGAGGTGGGGGGAGGGGGAGCGATTTTACGGCGAGGGGGGGGGGGGGGAGGCGTGGGATTCGATGGGGGGGGGGGAGGGGGAGGCGCAGGGGTTGGGGGTGGTGGGGCCGGGGCCCGGGGTTGTTGGGGGGTGGGTCAGGGGTAGGCGGGGCCGGTGGGGGGGGTTGGGGGGGCTGGTGGGGTTGGGGTTGGGGGGGGTTAGGGAGAGGGAGTTAGGTTAACTTAGGGCTAATTAGGTTGATTTAGGGCTAATTAGGTTGACTTAGGGCTAATTAGGTTGACTTAGGGCAAAATTGTAAATAAAAGCTAACGGAGGACTAACGTCCGTCAACAAAAGGGTATCTAGTGAATTTTTTTAAAGGTCAGGGGTATTTGGTGAATTTTGAAAAAAGTGGGGGTATTTGGTGAATAAATTTATTTGTCGGGGTATTTGGTGAAAAAACCGTATATATTATGATAAGTTCGAAGAAAGCCTATATCATAAATCATCTGCAAAAACAAATTCTTGGTCTTGGTGGCTGTCTAAAGCTGAAGCACCCAGTCTGAATGTTACTGTTGTAATCGACTCACATTCATTTACTTACTGCCAAAATAATAACCAAGTGTGACACATGTTGATCTTTCCATAAATGTTTTCCTGCCTAAATTAGTTATGAAATATTCTTCTATAAAAAGATCGATCTTTTTTAATCGAATATATTGGATAATCTTGATAAATTAATTTATTTTGATAGAGTAATTCTGTTATCAGGATTATAAATTTAAATACTCAAATGTAACCACAAAAAAAAAAATTCTTATCCATGCTAAGCTCGGGTCAAAGTCAAACAGTACTTCACTTAGAAATGAACCAATTTAAGATGTAATATGGCCCTGGAATTGTGATGAAATGTGAGTAAAATACTTCTTTAAGAATTACAAACTCTTATACGGATAGCAAAAGCTGCAAATTTACATTGATCTTCCCATGAAAGCAGGTTGAACAGTTGGAACAGGAGGTTATGGAGCTCCATCAAGTCCTGGCTGATAAACAGGAGCAAGAAAGTGCCATGCTACAGGTTTTATAAGCGTAATCTCAATAAATTCTTCAATGGAAGCTTTATCTTATTAAAGGTTTTATAACCCTTTTTATGCACTTTCCAGGTCTTAATGAGGGTGGAGCAAGAGCAAAAGGTGACCGAAGATGCCCGTAGATTTGCTGAACAAGAAGCAGTATCCCAGAGACAGGCTGCTGAGTCTCTTCAGGTTCTTTTATGATCCTTGCTTAGTCCTCCTTTTATTTTCACCCCCACTCTCTGTTCCGTGGTTGGGGTGGTGTTAAGCCAGAGGTCGTTGCTGTACTTGCTAAATAGGAGTATATATTTCATAGGGCGCATTGGAATATTTTATTAGTAGATCATGAACTCCAGTTACACTGTTGAATAACTTGATTGAATTCTAAGCCAAGGAATTTTCTCAGATGCACTCGCATAATTAATACGAAGATGTAGATTATCACGTCCATTGATTACTTGC
The DNA here is from genome assembly GCA_947648045.1 of Beta corolliflora. Lineage (NCBI taxonomy): Eukaryota > Viridiplantae > Streptophyta > Magnoliopsida > Caryophyllales > Amaranthaceae > Beta > Beta corolliflora. Next base: position 76,163 of record CANSZD010000984.1, on the reverse strand, counting down.
TTCTCAAACTGATTGCTTCTTAGCGCAATGCTTTCATATAAATAGAGTTTGAAGTTTCAGCTTTAATTATAATGCAGCCCTCCCTTTTCTTTATTTTTACTTATTTCTTCCATAGATTTGTTAGGATCATACTCATGCAACTTTAATATGTGTAGGAAAAATATGATAAGGTTGTGGCTTCACTCGCTGAAATGGAGAAGCGGGTGGTCATGGCAGAGTCAATGTTGGAAGCTACACTACAATACCAGTCTGGCCAAATGAAAGCTCAACCTTCTCCAAGGTAAATAGTTGGGCTGAGTGAAAATTCGGAACTTGAAATTGATGGTCTCTATGTCTATGTCTGAATTTGTTTTGTCTGTTCTTTTTTCCTCTTCCTGGCAAATACTCTGTTTACTGGCAAGCATAGACTTTAAAATTATTGTTTCGTCATAATATGTCGGTTCCAGATAAATAATGGTGATGTACATTGGTCTGACATATGCTCTTTAGGCCTGTACACAATGAGTCTTCAACTGTACGAAGTAATACGGAGCCTGCAATGGACGTACCCGCCAGAAAAATCACCCTGCTATCAAGACCTTTTGGACTTGGATGGCGCGACAAGAACAAGGTAGCATGCTTTGATAATTTTGTTTTTTGCTTGTGACAATGTTATCTTCTTGTCAAGCTGTAATTGGATTTGTTTTCGGTGAGAAAGTTATGCTTGGATTACATGCCTGTAAGTACATATATCTAACTGCTTGGTTGTTGAAGAATGGGGAGTTCTGGGTTAACATAGAAGCTCCACCAGCATTCAGCTTCCCTGCTGCAAAACTATATATAATAGGACAGAGCAAAAATGTAAATTGAAGCATTGAACATGACAACGTAAACATTAAACCAATGCCTCGATACAGCCTCTCACCTTGAGTGGTGTAGGCAGTAAGGTATATGTAGCCTTGTACCTGTGATAACAGAGAGGCCATTGTGAGTTGAAACAAAAGTTGTCTGCTATTCTCAATAAACAAGTATAGGCTGATTGATGAGCCAATTTCTGGGTTATTTATGTAGGTATTGGTGCATTGATGACTAGATCACTAGTATTGCTAATTTGATATTGTCTTCCCTTATCACCTTGATTATTGGGAGAACTGTTTCCAGTTGACCTTTCTCAACAAAAACAAAACTAACAATGACTGCTTTTTCACAATAGCGAAGAAGTGTATGAAGTTTTATCAAGCATATATTGCGGTGATATATCAGGGTATTGAAACATAGATGGCATCTCTTCCTCTCTCATCTTCCGCCTATGCATGTTTAATACAGGTGTCAACTATTAGTTTTTATTGGTTTTGTACTATCTGTACTATTTTTAGTGGCGATTGTATGTTAGCTCACAAGGATTTGTATCTATGCACTTGTTGTACATATCTGCACTGTAGCATTGAAGTAAAGCTGGCTTCGATCTATTTTCAGAATGTTGTTTTTGCTGTCATTATTGCATCAAGGGCAAGTTAAGTTTTGGTTTACTTGCTGAATTCAAACTATGGAAGGTCGATTAGAATAATGCAGTAAGATCACCTATAGCTTTACCATAGCTGCATTTTTTGTTTTGTACGAAAGATTCTAGTCATTGTTAGATGTAACTGGTTAAGCTGTGGTCTTAATCTGCTGGTTTTGACAGGAAAAGGCCGTGAATGCTGAAGAGTCAAATGATTTAAAGCCTACTGATGAGGTACAGAGCCCGGTTGTTGAGGAGAAAGAGATTAACGGCAATGGAATTCGGAGAAATCATAATTATCATGATTGTTGAATGTTGATACAGGTAAATGTGAATAGTCTGCATTGTACTGTCCAAAACTCAGTTCAGGCGGCATACTAATGTGAGAATTGAGATCCCAATTAGCATGGATAAGTCTTGTTCGTATTTTTTGATTTGTAGTTATTCTGTTACCATTGTAATGTGTATAGTGTTCAATTTTCCATTTGTTAATTATATAGTAATAATTACATTATATATAGAGAATTACTACAAGAATGCGACTTACAATGGTCATTCCCCCTTTCCTCCTCTCCCTGAGTGTTGTATGACATTTTACTGAAATACTGTACTTCTCTTAGCAAAAAGCCTCCAGGATTATTACATGGTTGAGATAATTTCAAAGTACTATGTCAAAAATATATGACGGGGCAGCCAGGCAAGTCAAATGAGAAGCAATTGTAACATTTTCTTTCATCTCAATTGACCTACTCTTGTATATAGAAAAGGAAAATTTGCAAAAAAAACCTTTACGAGTTTATTTTTGCGAAAAAAACCTTATAAAGATTTTTGCGAAAAACAAACCAAAATCAAAATTATTTTTGCAAGATGAAACCTAGCCACCACTACCAATGCCCCCCAACCCTCCCTCCACCCCCTCGGCAGCCCCCCCCCCCTTCGCCCCTACCCTCTCTCCTCTCCATTCTTCCCTCCCTCCCCCCTCCCCCTCCCCCTCTCCTCTCCCCCTTCGTCCATCCCCACCCCAACCGCCGCGCCCACCTAGAAACCCCCCTCCCTCCACCCCCTCAGCGGCGGCCCTTCCCCCTCTCATGTCCCTTCGTCCATCCCCCCATCGCCGCGCCACCCAAAACCCTCCCCCTGCAGCCCCCCAACCCCGGTTTCGTTATCTACCGCTCTCTCTCTCATATCTTTATACTTTAGGGCGCCTAGAAAAAACCTTGGGTCGGGAGGGGGGAGTTGCGGGGAGGGGGTTGCGGAGGGGGGGAATGGACGAAGGGAGAGGGGAGGGGGCGAGGGAGAGGAGAGAGGGTAGGGGCGAAGGGGGGGGGGGGATGCCGCCCGAGAGGGTGGAGGGAGGGGGTGGGGCCGCCGGGGGGGGTGGGGTGGGCTGCAGTGGTGGGGGTGGGGTGGGGGTAAAGTGGGGGCCGCAGGGGTGGGTGGGTGCTAGCGGCAGGTGGTGGTAGTGGTGGCTAGGTGGTGGTCAACGTCGGAATTGAGATGGTCAAAGCCAGAAATGGTCTTAGGTTTCATTTCGCAAAATAATTTTGATTTTGGTTTGTTTTCGCAAAAAATGCTTTATAAGGTTTTTTTCGCAAAAATGAACTCGTAAAATGTTTTTTGGGTAAATTTTCCTATAGAAAATTGCAGCATTTTGACTTTTTTTTACCTATAAAAACAGGTTTCAAGGATAATCAAGTCTAATTAGGATTGAATTAAATGAGCTTAGATTTTATCAGGTCTAATATGTTTAGTTCATGTGAGTTTAGGTGAAGAGGACAAGAAACGCAATAGCATTTACTACGAATTTGTGTATATTAAAAAATTGTTGGGATTTTATCCTTTTTGTTCCTTTGTATCAATTATTCATGCGAAATACCTTTAGAGACATAATCTTTGCATATCTAAATGGAAGAGTAGAATTGTTTGAAATGATCTACTTTGGCTACTTGAGTTACAATACTTCTCATATCCACGCTTAGTTATCACGCTCCTCGTATTAATATGATGAACAAAATACTTGGCCGCCCCAATTTGGATCGCTGACCTAAGTGTCCTCGTTTTTTTTCCCATCATCTGCATTCACAAGGCTCCGAGGCTACTTTAGAGTATGTTGCTCTTGACACGAGATGACCGGAATAGTAAAAAATTAACATTTGACCAGCACTAGCAATTGAAAAAATGAAGAACAACTACAAATGCTTGTATGTTACCAAGCGACGAAAAAGAATAAAGTGGGGCTTTCATGAGTGTTGTCACGGCACAGTGAAGAGTAGAGACCCCCTCGCCGTTCACCTGCTCCAATCAGAGTCCCTGAAGGTCGGTCCTGTATAGCACACAAAGAAGGAGTGAATTGAATAGTACATGAATTATCAGACACCAAATGCGATACAGAGATTAAGTTACAGTGAAACTCAGGCACAAATAGCACATCACGTAACATAAGTTGATCAGTAAGATACACATTTCCTTTCTTTGTAGCAAGGACTGAATTCCCATTGGGAAGTCCTACTGGACATCCTGCCACTTCACGTACATCACACAAACAAGAAAGAGCCCCAGTATTATGATGAGAGGCTCCAGTATCAATAATCCAATCCATATCACAATCATTACCTGTCATACGGTCACTATGAGATCCCTCATTATTAATTAGGTTCATAAGAACCTGTATTTGCTCGGGTGTGAGGTTAGAGAGCGGAGTACCACGATCTCCGAGCGCGGGAGTAGGAAACACCCCATCACTCACAGCAGCATGCGCACGAGCCCCCCCTGCATTGCGGGACGCTCCACTGGTTCCCGACGTTCCAGCACCCGAAGAAATCACAACAGCCCCCGTGGTCATTCCAGCACCACCTACACCACGCCCAGCACCGTCGGTGCGTCCAGATTGACGCGCGCGAAGGCGTTCCTCATACCACGCCGGGTTTCCGTGAAGTTTAAAACAAGTACCAACCTCGTGCCCTCGTTGCTTACAATGAGAACACACAAGTGCACGTTTATCCACTCGATCATATCTTCCTTTCCCTCGGTCAGCCTGAGCAAGAAAGGCGTGGACACTCTCGTGAGTGCCCCGATCACGAGCCACCGCCCGCGACTGTTCCTCTTGAACAAGCGCTTGATAGGCGCGGTTCAAATCTCCCAAGGGCTGCTGGGATAATAAATTAGTGCGCACAGCACCATATTTCGTTGAATCTAATCCAACCAAGAATTGGTGGAAGACTTCTTCATCTCGTTCCTTGGACAGTTTCAATGCGATACCACAATCGCACTTCTTACATTCACACGTGAGCAAAGGCTTTACACGCGCCAATTCATCATAGTAGCCAGTGAGTTTTGTATAATACTCATCGATGCTCATGTTGTCTGCTTGCTTGCAATCAGTGATGGCAGCCTTGATTTGCTGAATTCGTGGGCCATTCGCCACGCAAAACCTTAGTTCTAGATATTCCCACAACTCCCTAGCGTTATCGTGCATCGGGATTGTGGCTGCAATTTTCGGTTCCATGCTCCGTAGCATCCACGATACGATCATTGAATGAACCGTATCCCAATCAAGTAGTGCATCAGGGTCCTCGGGTTTACTTATGGCTCCATTAACAAACCCGAATTTGCGTCTGGCTCGAAGAGAAAGGGTCATAGCCTTCGCCCAACTGACATAGTTCTCGCCAGTAAATATAACGTGAGTAATCACGTTCCTCGGTTGATCACCGGAGCCAAGGTAGTATGGGGAGGCGGCTGTCACATGCCATCCTCCCTTTCCAGCGTCAATTCGCTTCTTCTCGTCGCCCATATCAAATCTGGTTTCTACGCAAATCACTCAGGTGAGGCTAGAATTCCGGCAGGGATGACGACAAAGTCCGGCGAGCTGAGTCAATACTCCGGCTCTGATACCATGTCACGGCACAGTGAAGAGTTTAGGTTTTGGTTTTTGTCAAGTCTGCCTCTTCTTCTCATTACGTAAGACTAATATACAACCTACACCAAGTTACAATCAATACATGGGCTACAAACACATGGGGCCCAATATAAAATAAACATATACAACCCAACATATATGTACAATATTCTAACAAGTGTGATTACCAAAATGTCCATTTTCTCGCTTGTTTCGTAATTAAGAGTTTGTGGTTTAGCTTTTTTCTTAATGTTTTATACCTAATTGAAAAAGGAAGAAAATTTTTCTTCAAAAAAAAAAGAAAAAGGAAGAAAATTTGGTGAGAGTATAAACTAAAAGGCATCAAACTTTGAGACCAAAAAGGACAAGTTTAGGTTCAAGTAAATTGTTATGTACTTTATATTATGTAAAAAAAATTAAATGATGGATTCTTCTGCTCATATATGATCTTGCCTTTTAATTGAAACTTTAAACCCTTCAACAACTCAGTGTTAATACGCCTTAAAAAATGGATTATGTGCCTCTCACTATGGAGGACGCAATAGATATATGAAGTGGTCAAATTTCCATTAGTGAGTCACTAATGGAAATTTGACCACTTCATATATCTATCGCGTCCTCCATTAGGGATGGAGTTTACCTTGTATGCTTGCACATTTTGTACACTCGGGGCGGGCAGAGACATGCAAAAAGGAAAAAACTCGTCAAAAAAATTACACCCATATGACTTTTGCATTATATATATGCTTATTTTGACTGTAATTTTTATTAATATATAGAATGAAATTATATTATGCAAAATGTTGTTAGATTGTCTCAATCCATAGTTTTAAAATATTAAGTTTTTATAATCTGTACTAATATATAATCAAAGATATTGGCAAACGTGCAAATTCACAATGATTTATAAGAAAAACATTAAGATACTTCCTACACTATTCCTTACTCTTTGTTCCTATTGCTTTGTTGGGGGGTCAAACTTTTATAATTTTTAGTGATTTATAAGAAAAAATATTAACATATTAAATCTTGTTAGATTCATTATAATATGTAATTTCCAAACATCAATATTGTAATTTTTATTAATACGTAATTAAAAATATTAATAGTTAAATTTATATATTGGAGACTATGAAAAGACATATTGAACAAATAATTAGAGACAGAGGGAGCAAAATACATTGATAGCCCAATTGTCAATTTTATTACACATCCTTCTATAGGTTTTGTTGGCGCACTACAAAATATAAACAAAAAAATGACAAAATGGATGGTCTGTCTAGGCGTCTACTAGATAAAACGTTAGGGATATGAGGGGGAAAATCAGGAAGTGTCAGGATTTTTATTTTAAAAATAGCTTAGGACTCGTAATATGAAGATAGATGATATAGAGATCACTGATTCCATAAACACACTAAGGTAAGGCAAATTCTCAATTCAGATGTAGGAACACCTTTTTTGCCCATAACATTCTATTATGATAATTAATTGTAAATGTTGTATATTGTATTACAAATGTTGAACTATATGAAATTACAAATGGTATAATGCTATATATCATATTCATAACCTACCAACTATTATGATAGTTTTGTAATTGTAATATTTTTGTTTCAATGTATGCATCATTTGTGATTCAATATTCTATTTAAAAATAATTCCTATCTGTTAGAGCATGTGCAATGGTAAATGTATCTCCAAGGGCCTTTCCACTCTCTCTCCTTATTCTATCTCTTTCAATATCCATGTTAAAAAAATATGAACAATAATGGTATTGGGCTCCAACAAGCTCTCGCATACTCTATGTGGTCCCATTGCAAGAAAACTAAGGACACACGTCATGTTCATAAAAAAAGTGAAGGCTCTCCATCTATTTTCAAGGTATCTCCATGGAAATACTTTGCATAAGTATCTCCATGAAGAGACTATGAAGAACCCCCAAGAGTCCCATTGTTGGGGTAGAATAGCTCTCCATTTTCTCTTTCTTGGAGAGCTAGTTGGAGAGCCCCATTGTACATACTCTTAGGAACTGCGCACACCTCATAAAGTAACACTCTTATATGCAGGGTAGTAACTAGTAAACGATAGAATTGTATAAACAGGGTCACTATATATATTACTATAAAGATTCATGTAAGTACAAAAGATTGATGACGAATTTTTCTATATGTTCTTCTACTCCCTCCTAAGTGCTTGTTTATTCACTACTGTAGAACTCAACAAGAATAGCTCTCCTAAAACCTACCAACTGAACATTTTGATACAGCCCATATGAATTACATCACTTCTATAAAACTCAGTTTACTTTGATGATTCTCTTCTGGCTCTGGGAGTGGAAGTAGCTGAGTAAGAATTGTGAACAGGCTGAGTCTCTGGATTATATTTTTGGGAAGCAAGGTAAGTTAAAGCTGTAACGACATCTGCCATAAGGGGTCTCATATTAGGTTGTTCTTGAACACACATTGCAGCAACCGCTAGTGCTTGATACAACCCCCTTGCTGGATACCTGCCTTGGAGCGCTGGATCCGCTATCTCACCGAACTTCCTTCTGTCCTTGAAGAGTGGCCGTGCCTGCACCAAACAAAACGAACAATGTATAAGTAAAACAGAATTCAGATTTACATAACCAGAAAAATAATGCTTTTTTTATTGCTTCTTTTTTGCCAATCAGGAGACAGGACTACTCCACCGCACTTGCTGAGCAAGGGGGGAAAAAGGCTCTTCCAGTCCTACGTGGATGGTAGTTAGGTAAGTCAGGGGACAACAGGAGGATTTCTGTTTTCAGCATTATTGAGGAAAATTGTTCAATAAGCAAAAGGTTACAACTTCAGTTCATGGGTGCTGAAAACTAAAAAGATGATCTATCATTGTACAGTATATTCTTTCATTCAGAAAACTATACAGAGAAGCCAAAATAAACAGTAGTCTCAGATGTTCCAATCCCAATATCAACTTTTTAGATAACACAATTACATTCTTCTCTAAAATGGAAGCCATTAATTTGATCGTGTTGACAATCAACTAAGGTATCAAAGGGATTCTTAGCAGCACATAATTTCAAGGAAACAAAGATGAATATGGAAGAGATCTCTTACCCATGCTACAAGGTTGTGCTCTGCATTACTTTTTGAGTTGTCAATTGCTTTCCTCCCAGTAATGATCTCCAAAAGTACGACCCCAAAGCTATAAACATCTGATTTTATAGTTAGCTGACCAGTCATGGCATATTCAGGAGCACAATATCCATATGTTCCCATCACTCTGGTTGAAACATGGGTCTTATCCCCAACTGGCCCCAACTTGGCCAAGCCGAAATCAGATAGCTTTGGTTTGTAATCTTCATCAAGTAATATATTAGCACATTTCAAATCACGATATATAACTGGCGGGCTTGCTTTATCATGCAAGTATTCCAAGCCTTTGGCTGCACCTGCAGCAATTTTCATTCTAGTATTCCAATCAAGTCGTCTCTTGTCAGGAGGAAGGTCTGGGACAATATAACCGAGGTCAGACATACATGTTTCATCTGCAAGTCAAAGGAAAAGACAAAACTTGCAGCAGTAACACAAAAACAGACATAAAGACACCTTCCATTCCATTATGATGTTCCCATTTTCTATTTCACAGTTCCAAATGCACATCTATAAATATCAATCTCTAATTATAGATATACACATTGAAATGAATCTAACAAAGATCACGCATGATGCTTCTCCTTATATATTGGTCAAAATTTGTGACAAAAATTTTGACTCTATGACCGAGAAATTCCAAATTGGAACATCAAATAGAATGGAGGAAGTAATAAGCATCAATCCTTATGCATTCCAGACCTTTATAAGCACTGCTTTTCCAAAATGAGATGGATGATGAATTTTTTCAACAAAACCAATAAAGAGTGACCAGCTAAAATCATACCATATAGATGGTCTTCCAATGATCCCAGTGGCATATACTCGTACACAAGAAGCCTTTGATCTCCATCAGCACAGTATCCAATTAAGTTAACAAGGTTTGGATGGTGAAGTAGGCTGAGCATTAATACTTCAACGAGAAATTCCCTATTGCCTTGCAGCCCATTATGATCAAGTCGTTTGATTGCAACAACCTGCATCAAGATTCCTTGTCTTATAGGTGTTCAAAAAATATATATAAAAATGTATAAGTAAACTTCACATAAGTTGGGGTAAATTGCAACTTTCAGTCACAGATATACACACAAGCTCAAATGTTCAACTCATCATGCAGGAAACAATAAATCAAGAGGATAAACCAAACACCCCTCCACTTTCTTAATACTTTTTGGAGAAAGTCTTTCTGTAAGAAAGTATCATGCATTAAGCAATCAAAATATTAACTCCTAGATAACAACCTCTAGAAAGCTTTACATTCTAACCCAATAATGTTATTGCACCATTGGTCATGTTTGGTAATTGGCTTTTCACCAGCTCTGATTGGCTATTATTTATTTGTGTGATTAAACAACCAAAATATTGGGTAAATGGTATGAAAAGCCAGCTTTTTAATCAACATGAAAAAGCTGACTCAGGTAGTTTTTTCTCACCATTTTTGGTTTTCTTACGCAAATATTAGAATTTTGCTTATAAATAGTCAGCCTTTTGTCAAACAGCTAAAAAAGTAAATGCAACCAGCTAACACAACCAAATGGTCAAACATGTCTAGTGAACCGGCCAACGACCATTGTTAAACGAGGCCAATATGTTTTCAAGAGGGCTCATTATAGATGACACACTAAAGCCGGATCTTTGAGCCCTCCAATATTAGAAGTAACAGGCATATCGAAAAAATGGCTTGATAATAAAACTAAAGCACATGGCAGAAGAAGACAAGTACAACAGAAATTAAACTTCCTATATCTATCTAACAAATTCGGAAATACTTAACAACAAATAAAGAAGTTGATTAGAAGTTTATAAAAGTTTCTTTTCAACTTGAGTAGTCACCTGGCAAGTATTTTCCAGCTGCCCTTTATAGACACGCCCAAAACCTCCTTCACCAACCAGATAATCAACCCGAAAGTTCCTGGTTACAGCTGCTAATTCACGAAACGTGAAGGTCTTAACAGCAACATTATCTGATTTCCCATCCTTTGTACATTCTTGTTTGCCATCCACTGAACCATTCAGCTTAGACTTATCTGCTAAAGTAAGAAAAATAGAAAAGGAAGCATATGAAAAGCATCACCATTATTGTATGCAATAATAAACATAGTACAGAAGTAACACCATAAATTGATATAAGCAACTATCGAAAATAAAACTATGATCTTTTACCAACTAATCTCACAAAGTTCACTGGAGCTAAATTGGACAATTTGGGAGTACAACATCCATGAACCGACATCCGAAAGCAGAATAAACTAATAAGATCATCATTTATCAGCATTTAATTTTCCAAATAATTCTTCAAATTTTATAAATACCCAAAAGAATATATATTTTTGCTCAATTATTATACATCAAATAAAGAAGGTAACCCTGAAAAATCTCCACCATCACCCAAACAACCAACATAGTTGAAATTATTGAAGTAGCTAACAAAACATTGCAATAATTACACACTATTTGACCCAGAAAAGACAACCAGCTAATTACAAAATCAACAAAAAATGCAGACAAAAAACAAACCAATAGAAAAAAAAATACTCACAAAAAAAAAGACAACAAAAATCAATCATTTGGAAGAAAATTTCAGCAACAGCGCAGTTAAAATTACTCTTGCAAAATTACCCAAATGAGGAATCACCTGAACTTGATGAGGAAATCTGATGCTCTAATATTTGTTTTCTGCTCCTTTTTTTCACATTTTCAACGGATTTTCCAGTTCCTGTGCAAGGAAACCAACCCATATTTTGATTAAACTAGCCTCTCTTTTTTTTTGCACTTTTGCTGTGATTCTGAGAAACACAAGTGGTGATAGTATTAGTAGTATTTATAATGGATAATCCACTGAAAAGGTCAACAACAAGAACAAAAAAGTGTTGCACCAAAACCACGACTTTTGGGGATTGTCTTGGCTTATTTACAGAGGTAGTCAAAGAAATGGGAAGATTTACACTGAATTAGACAATTAGTAGTAGTATTATAGTATTGGTTTGAGAAAAATGATGGAAGGTGTCTCTTTCGTTGCTCAAAATACTGCCTTTTTATAAAGGGCATGTGTAGTAGTCGGAGCTTTTAGAAATACTACAACCACCGAGACACCCAAAACTCCGTTTGCTGTCAACCATTTTGATTACTCTTTTCATCCCATATTGATACTTTACCAATTATTGGGGCACGTAGTTCTAAATAATAAATTGAATTGGTTATAAATTATGATTAGCTTTTAACCGTGTATTTACGCAAGAAATTCTTTGTTTTATATATTTAAGGATTTTAGGATATTGTTCCTAAATTTATAGTGTGAATATATTAGCTAATGATTTAAAGTTTTATAATCGTATATTGAAAAATATTCTAAAACGGGCTTATGATATTCGGTGGCTGATCTAACTAATATCATGGTGCCTCATGTGACTACCATTATTTTTAAATGAAAAAATGATTGAAAAAGTCTTCACTCTAACTATTACTTCCCCTTAGAGGCTCGGACTACATTACAATTTGTACTGTCACTAGCGCTCAGCCATTCAATTGATCCGCTCCCTCTTCATGTAGCCCGCTCACCCTCTCTCTCTCTTTCTGCTTCCCTCAGACGTTCTTTTTCGATATTAACAACCCTTTTCTTGGTAATTGAAAATTGAGCACTCGATGACGGACCATTAGCAGTTGTGTCTCTATCAGCAACTTCTTCATAATGACGCGTTTTTGGTGTAAAGGAAAATTGAGTTAAATCAGTGTCACAACAAATTGTGTCCTATATGGTCTTTAAAAAAATATTTAATAATTAGTATAATAAATTTTATTCGGCAACTATTAAAATTGCAAATTTGTAGAGCATATGGTAAATAACTAAACTTCAAAAAAATTATGACCGTACTTTTTATCCTTCAACTTCTTTTACACTCACAGACTTCGGATAGTTTCCTTAATTGCTTTCAACCTGCCAAATTTTAACTAAAATTAATTATGTGTACATTCTCATGTGGTAATTTATTTCATGGATCCATTTTTTAAAATACATAATACCTTCTCATAGGTACATAAAGTCATACATGTCATTAATTGTATCTGGACTCAGAAAAACATTTGTCTAGGTTGATAGTTGTGTTAATATCTCCCAACTTGATGGTTCTCCCATAGCAAGTCGCCTATAATTTTTTTATTTGCAAAACAAAATTTATATTATATTATCATGCCACAAAACATAATGTTTCCAATAAATAAAAAAGTAGTAGACACTTTGATCTTTTTTAAATCATCAACCATTATTTTAATTATCATACCACCAAAGAAAATGTTCTCGATCAATGTTTAGAAGTAATATATTCAGAAATAGTCAATGTTATCTACAATTTCATTCATGAATAGGCATTTCAATATTATAAACATATGTCACTTGAATATCCAGGTAAATCAATTATATCATTTAAAAAAATATATATAGAAGTGAACTTATATAAAAAATCGTTTGTAAAAAAATTATATTTTTATAATAATTAATAGAACTACTGTAATGTTAAAACTTATTATGGTGTATACATTTTCATAAATTATATGATATTTATAATTTATAGAAAATTACTTTTCATAATCATGACACTAATTATCCATAAGTACATACGGGCAGGATAATGATTAATCCAAGATTGTTCAACTCCAAAAGGAACTAGCTTAGCAAGTGATGGTAACAAAATTACCATCCCTTTTAACACAAGACCATGAAATATCAAATAAAGTACTTAAAAACAAGATATCCTCAAGAACAGTATCGAGATTGGAGAAGTAAGTGGCATCTTTAAATTTGAGAGCTTATTAATGATCACTTCACAGTTGACTCCAGAATGACGTTTCTAAAACCATGATGCTTAATCAACTTGACTGCCAAAAGCAAGGCCATACCTCTGTTATCTCAGCTGGCCACCAAGCTCTAATTCTTCAGTTAGTTGCAAAAACCACTCTCCCACTATGGTCTCTTCCAATTGTTTCCAAACCGACCCAGCCTTCCTCATATAGAGATACATCTGCATTTACCTTAATCAAGCCTTCAGGTGGTGCGACCCAAACCTTTGAACTTGCGGCTTTCTTGCTTCTTATAAGTTATACCACCATAAAAACGCCAAGAGTACTTGCCAAACTCCTCCACCAGCTACCCCCTCTTTCAATCAAAGCTGCATTTTGGAGTAGAACACCCTTCGAAAACATTCAAGGTGCGTTCTGTCCAAGCGGTAAGCACACCACGGCACCACGCCATAAAAGCAGCTTTTTGCACTACTATTTGGTTAGCTGATTTCCAGCCCGCCACAAGCTCACAGAAATTCGACGACCCTACTGTACTTAGAAGCTCCTGACAGCCATTGTCTTGCCAAAAATCCCACATTTGCTGGCAATCAAACAAAGCATGAGACGATGTTTCCTCTTCACAACCATACAGAGAACACGTTGCATCCTCCAGGAGGTGACGAGTCTTCAATAAACCTCTAGTAGGCAGAGTACCAGTGCACATCCTCTAGAGGAAGTGAAATAATTCAATTCCTTGAGTATTCCTTTTCCCATAATATAATGGGTAAACATACAAATCATACAAACTATAATTAAGGATATCATTTAGGCAACCTATGATACTAAGCTAATATTCATCAAAACCAAGATTGCCAAGATACCTATAGTCTCTAAACAATACAAGAATATATATATACATAATGTTCTAACACACCCCCGCAGTCGAAGCGGAAGGTTGACGAACACTGAGACTGTCCCGAAATTCCTCAAATGATACTAAAGGAAGACCCTTAATAAAGATATTTGTAATCTGATAGCGGGAAGAGACATGTAACACACGGACTTGGCCACGGGCAACTTTTCCTCGTACAAATTGAATATCTATCTCAATGTGCTTAGTCCGTTGATGTTGAACTGGATTCTCTGAGATATAGATGGCACTTAGATTGTCACAGTAGACCAAAGTAGCTTTGGGTATGGAACAATGAAGTTCCAATAGAAGATTATGTAACAAGCAAGATTCTGAGACAACATTCGCCACCACACGGTACTCTGCCTCAGCAATAGAGCGAGATAAGGTGGGTTGTCGTTTGGCGAACCATGAGAGCAAGTTATCACCAAGAAATACAAAGTATCCAGAGGTGGACCGGCGGATATCTGGACAACCACCCCAATCAACATCAGTGTAAGAAATGAGAGTGGTGACAGAAGAGGGATATATAGGTGAAGCCCATGATCTAAAGTACCTGAACATAGCGTATAATACGCTTAAGAACTTACATATAAATGTCCCAAGGGTCTTGCATAAAGAAACACACCTATTGCATAGCATAAGAAATATCCGGCCTAGTAAAATTAAGATACTGATGAAGAGCCCCTGTAAGGCTACGATAATGAGAGGGTTCCTCATAGGAAGGGCAGAAATCAGTACCGAGCTTCTGTTTGGTGTCAACCGGAGTAGAAGATGGCTTACAAGAAGACATACCAGCTCACTTAATGATTTCAGTAGTATACTTTTTCTGATATAAGAACAAACCACCTGCATGAAGGGTAACAACAATACTCAAAAAATAGCTCAAGGGGCCCAAGTCTTTCATAGTAAATTGTACGCTAAGAAGAGAGATAATAGACTTGTGAAGAGCATGAGAGGAGGCCGTTAGAATAATATCATCCATATATAACAAGAGATATGCATTTTCTGAGCCCTGGCGATAAATAAAGAGAGAATGACAAGAAGTACTGTGAGAGAATCCCATAAAGAAAACATACTCAGCAAATCTTTGGTACCATGCCCGAGGGGCCTCTTTAAGGCCATAAAGTGACTTTTTCAACAAACAAACATGGTTAGGCCGTTCGAGATCACGATAGCCCAATGTCTGATGCATATACACTGTCTCCTGAAGATCTCCATGTGAAAAAGCATTTTTTACATCGAGCTGATGAATAGGCCAAGATTTGGAGAGATTTAGACTAAGAACAATCTAAATATATAGTAGCCGGTTTAATAACCGGGCTAAAAGTGGCACCACAATCAACACCAACCTGTTGGGTCTTGCCATCACCTACAAGACGGGCCTTATGCCACTCAAAAGAACCGTTAGATTTTTCTTTATGAGTAAAAATCCACATGGAACGGATGACATTAGTATTAGATGGACAAGGTACTAATTCCCACGTCTTATTTTTTTTATTAGAGCATAATATTTTATCATCCATGGCCTGTTTCCAATTTGGGTCACGGAGGCCGACACAGGATTGCAGAGCAAATTAAAGGTGATTTGGAGACTGTGGTGTGAAGGGTGAACAACTTTTTGGGTTTAAAAACTCCCTTTTGGGTGCTCGTAACTGGACCAGATGAAGGAGGAAGAGGGGCCTGGGTATTTGTGGAGGTTGGACCATAGGGGAGACTCGCAGGTACAAGCCCAGAAGGAGATGGGCCAGATACGGTAGGGAGAGGACGGGGAAGGAGCTGAGGTGCTGTGGAGTTTGGGCCAGAACTAGAGAGGAGAGACCCAAGAGAGGACGGACCAGACACGGGTGAGGGGAGAGGGGCTGACTCGGTTGTGGGCCTGATAGGGGAAGAAGAAAGGCGCGGTTCACGAAGAGTTAAAGGGCCTGTAGGACGTGGGCTAAGAGGAGGGGAAGGGGAGTCAGTGATTGGGGAAGAGATAGTGTGCTGGGCCGGACTAGGGCAATTTGGGCCAAGAGTGTGGCTAAAATGATGGATAACGGATAGAGGAATGTTAGATTCCAAAAACTCATAGGTGAATTAGTTAGGGTGATGTAAGGAAGCAAAGGGGAATTATGTTTCATCGAAAATGACATGGCGGTAAATAATAATCTTCCGGGAAGATATATTAAAACATTTATAGCCACGATGATTAGGAGGAAAACCTGAAAAGATACATGGAGTTGAACGAGCTTGAAGCTTGTTTATAGTGGTGGAAGGATAGATGGGATAGCATAAGCACTCAAAAACCCAAAGATGAGAGTAGGATGGAGTTTTGTGATAAAGAATTTGAAGAGGAGAATGGCAGTTCAATTGTTTGCTTGGAAGTATGTTAAGTAGATATGTAGCCATTTCTAAGGCTTGAGGCCAAAATGAAGGAAGGAGGGAAGCATGTGCTAACAAGGTACAAACAATAATGTTAATAGTGCGTATTTTGCGCTCGGCTTTGCCATTTTGACAGGAAGTATGAGGACATGAGAGACGAAAGGAGATCCCATTAGCTTTACATAGCTCCCAAAAGGGTCCATTATCAAATTCCCCACCATTATCACATTGGATGTTTTTTACTCCCATTCAAATTGAGTATGAATGTGAGCTCTAAATTGAAGGCATGTGGAAAAAACATCGGACTTTTTAGACAAAGAAAATTTCCACAAATATTTAGAGTAATCATCTAAGAATAATAGTACATTATAACGGTGCCCAGAAGAACTCAAAACAGGAGAAGTCCAAAGATCACTATGGATAATATCAATTAGCATAATCGTAGCATTCATAGATGAAACAAATAGTAATTTAACAGGTTTTCCAAGACGACATGAAGGGCAAACATTAAAACTACGATAATGAGTACATTCAATAAATGTATTTGACTTAAGAGAGTCCGAAACAGGACTGCTCGGATGACCCAAGCGAGCATGCCATAGAGATGGAGCTAAAACAGCTAAAGTGGAGGGAGAAGTGAGTGGAGTTGTGAGAGGATAAGGCTCGCCCTAACTACCACACCTCATGAGGCACATCCCTGTCCGAAAATTCTTCACAGAAAACCCAAGGGGATCAAATTCCACAGAAACAGAGTTATCATGGGTAAACTTACGTATAGACACTAAATTTTTGAAAAGTTTAGGAGCATGAGGGACGTTATTTAAGGTTAAGGGAGGGTGAGGGGAGGATAATTTGGTAGACCCATAACCACGAATTGGAATAGAGGCACCACTACAAACAATTATACAACAATTATTGCTCAAATTTAAATAAGACGAGAGAGTACCTTGATTTGGAGTCATATGAGAAGTAGATCTGGTGTCCATATACCACGTTGCATCTGGTGAATAAAGAGACAAAGTATGCATGGCTTCTTCAATGTTGGTAGGAATGGGAGGTCCAGTTGCTGCCATATATGATTGAGGAGGTCTGGGCCCAAGTATGCTTGTGGAAGACTGTTGGGCCTGTTGGAATTATGGTGTGGACCAAGCAGATGAAGGATAATAAGGGCATGGGGGGAGGGCCCATGGCCACTGCCACATACAACTAGGTGGCCGCCACTAACCTTGCTGCTACTGCCTAGACCGGCCACCACCCTCTCCAACGCGGCTGCCACCGCCGCCACCACCGCCAGACTTGCCACCGCCACCGCTTCCATCACCGCATTGACCACTATGGTTTTTGCCGCCTGTTCTTTTATGGTTGTGCTTATTGTTCTCACCTCCATGATGCGAACGAGATGACGTGTCAGAATTAGAGGAGGAGTCTTCAATATCTCGAGCAACCATGCCAGTGTCGGAGGCCATGGCCGCAGTTTAGCAAACCCAGGTTCTTCTAGTGTTAACATGTATCGGGCTTGATAGAACGGCGGTAAGGGGTCACTTTTGACGAATAAGGGTGGCAACACCATTACAGCTTGAGGTGAGAGCCGAGACCAACTTCAATACAAGACGGTTGTTAGTGACAACCAAAATTTTAAAGTCGATCCGGCAACTCTGATGTATCATATTTATATATAGTTTTTAGGTGCATTTAGATTCATATTTAGGTTCAATATTGCATTATATTCTTAAGTTATGCTATTCTACTCCTATTTGGTATGTTTTCGTGTTTTTGATGAATTTCAGGTAATGAATACATATTTGGAGTAGAATTAGCTAAAATTGAGGATTAGCAGCATTGGGAAGGATGATACACTGCATAAGGAATGTTTGAAGTATAATTAGTACGAGTTTGAGCAAAAACAAAGCGGAAAATCATTAGAAGAAATGTGAAAAAGGAGTCACGTCTACTCTTCTGATCATAACTTTTAATGTGCTTCTGATAATTTAATGATTCTAGTGGATTTGGAAACTAGACTTGAAGAGACTTCCAAGGATAGGTGACACGCCCCAACGAGACTTCTAGTCAAGGAGTTATACCTTTCGGAAGTTCGGGTTGTTTTTTTACTGGAAACTGTTTTCGTACACGCGGATCACTAATTCCGCCTATTTAATGAATATCTCGACTTTCCTTATCTTGTAAATTACTTTCCTAGTTATATTAGGTTACCTAGTATTAATTAGATTAGGAATCGCTCCTCTCTTCCTGTCCCTTTTTGACTCACGTTATTTTTTATTCATAGTTTAGTTTTCTTCCTTTTTCTCTCTAGCTTTGTAGTAAACCCTACTTTCTCTTTTTCTTCAATAATTCATGAGTTTTATTTATTATCTTTCATTGATTTCTTTGATTATGTTTTTCTTTGTAGATTTAGATTTTATTATTTGTTCCATGATTGAGTAGTTTTTATTTCTAGGGTTGGGAATCCATGTTTATATGCTATGAATCTTGATTGATGTTATTGATGTTTTGACTTGTCATTGATATCTCTAGTTGATTAGTGTTTTTATTGTTAATCCTGCAACCTGATCAATTGTTTGATTAAATCTTGCTAATAAAAGTTAGAATTGAAAGATCGACTATTAGAGGCTTACCTACAATTAGCAAATCTGATTATGTTAGCAACTGTACTGCATATGCTGATTTGAGAGCATTAAGACCCGACCGTAGGATTCACTAGTGGAAAAAGCGGATCTGTCACAAGATAACTGATCCGGTTGGGCCCAAACCGGATCAGCTAAAGTCAACTGATCCGGTCAAGGCCCAAATCGGATCAGTTAAATTTGTTGGGCCAACTTTATCGTTGCCTCAATCATGTCCTCAAGTAACTGATCCGGTCAAGGTCCAAATAACCGGATCAGTTACTTTTGGGCCATATAAAATACTTGGGCGACGCAGCGCCATTTCATTTCCTCCTCAAAACCCAACTCTCCTCTCAATCCTCAAACCCTAACTATCTCTATTCTCTCTCCTACCCACGCCACCACCATCCACGCAATCCTTCACCGGATTTCTTCCTCTCTCCTCAATACTCGACATTTCAAAGGCAACGAAACAGAGCAATTGTGTGTCGTTCATCATCTCCAATTTTCTTCTACCGGATTTCAAACACAACGAAACACGCAAATCTCCATCATCTCTTCGTGCGTCTCAGATCTCCATCATCTCTTCGTGCGTTTCGTTGGGTTTCCTTCACCAGATTTCAAACGCAACGAAACCGGAAAATTCATATCTTGTTTCGGGGCGCAAGTTTATCATTTCAGATCTAGGTTTTTCTAGATCTTGTTATGTTTCTCTTAGTTTTAAGTTTATAATTTCATTTCATTATCTATATTATTTTCAAGATGTATGTATTCAGATCTTGTTTTGTTTGTTTTTTTAGTTTTCGTTTCTCTTAGTTTTTAGGGTTTTTCAGATATTATTTTCTCTCTGTAATTTGGTTTGTTCAGATCTAGGTTTTGTATTTATTTTTTATTTTTCGTTTCTCTTAGTTGATTTTCGTTTTTATTTTCTTGTAATTTTTTATTATATATTTTCGTTGTAATTTCATCAATTTAGTTTCGTTTTCTTGTTAGTTTGGTTGAATTTGTTATGTTCTTATAGATTTCACATTTGAGAATGGATGGCTGAAGAACCTAGGAAATCATGACTTTTACGTCAATTTTTTTATGATTTATTCTTTGGTGATTTGGTCAATCGCTTTCTTTTTTAAAGTCATAATTAATTATTAAGACTGCACAACACATCTGCGAGCCACAAGTTTTTTTTTAATTTCTTACCCTTCACAAACTGATCTGGTTCTTTGTTGAAAACCGGGCCAGTTAATGTATGAACTGCTGCGAGCCCAACCGACCCGGCCCAAAACCGGATCTGTAAGCCCCGATTTTGACCGGATCTGTAAGCTCGATTTTGACACCATCTGATGAGCTTTTTTCCACTAGTGATTAACCTGTGCTCTAGATGTCTGATTAATTGAACTATTCTTGATATTTTGATAGATTATTATTATAAACATGGTGAACCATTGCCCTAGATCCTTTTTGTAACGCCCCGAAAATACATGACCTTAATCGACAGCTGTAGACACATAATCGTGTCTCCCCATTTGAGGATCCGATGATGAAACATACCGTGATCTTAATTGGTCCGACCTAAGGGGAGAGCAGTCCGAAAAGCCGACCCAAAACTATTTTTTAAAGTGTTAAAGTCCTATTTTAAAGCCCAATGAATTATTGATGATAATTAATTGTATTTTGAGCCAATAGAATAATATTTTGAGCCCAATCCTTTGAAAAGCCCAATTATTTATTCATTGATAATTAATTATTTTATTTTAATAAATAAATAATTTTAAAGATATAATTAATAGTTAAAATCGAATTTTATCCCGTAAAATCAGATTTCCGGAGTTAAAATATAAAAGAAAATCTTTAAAACGCGTTTTATAAAAAAACTGTCAAAACGTGTCAAAAGCAAGGCGGTGCGCTTAGAGCACCAACGTGCGTCGAGCACAGAGTAGTGCGCCAAGCGCACAAGCCTGCCACGTAGACCTGTGTGTCACACAGAGTCGTGCGCCGATCGCACTTCTCTGTGCGATGCACAGAATGTCAATGTTATCTTTTTTAAAGTGTGTGCCACGTGGGCACTGATGATTGGTCATGCCGCGGCAGGCGCACATTGGTGCGCCTGACACGTGTGTTTGTGACTCACACAGCCACTTGCGCCTGGCGCAGCTGGCGCGTGAAGCGCGGTTCCGTATTCCCTATAAATAGGCTTCGATTTTCCGAATTAAAAGACGGTTTTTCTCTACACTTAATACTCGACTTTTACATACTTCGACGACATACTTTACGAATCTCTCTACAAATATCATACATTCAAAACATACAAACACATATTTTCAGACATTCATATCTTCAGGCTTCTCCATTGCTCGTCCCGAAAGTTGTCAATCTCGCAGACCCAAGCCACGGTATTACCCTGAGGGTCCTTGAATCAATTTTTTATTTTTATATTACTAACGATTTCCTGGAGGATGTAGATCTTTATTTGCACATTCGAATCTCTTCTTTTCTTTTTATTTATTTTCATATATTATTATATGCTTGCCTGATCGTCCTGCATGCCTTTTTATCGCCCACATTTTATTTTTGCTAATTAAAGACCTAAAGAACTGTTCTAATATTAATCAGATAATTTGGACAACCTGTTAGGTTCCTTGTAAATTTGATTGTCTAATAACATATCACTAAAAATAGTCTTTTATGTGTTTCCTGAACCAACCTAGACTAAATTATTTTTAGGGTGTATAAAATATTTTTTGGTTATTCTATTGCATAAAAATTGACATGAATCGATATTTAGTAGAGGCCAACAATGGGCGAATGTGGTTCATTATGACCGTGTTCGTACCCTCACCCCCGAACTCAATTTTTGGTTCATTACCATCTATGGAGTCAGGACTGGGAAATCTACGTTGGATAAGTCCCTAATTTGTCACTACGATTTCCCAATATCCAATTAGGTTTATGAGTCTTCATTTAAAGACTTGTTGGCGACTTCAAAATAATTTTCAATAAAACCTTAACAATGGGGTAGTCAAATACGCGCTCACACCGCGTAGGCGAAATAAAAACACGCCTATAATTTGGCGACTCCACTGGGGAGGAATTTAAAAAAATTATTTTTTTTAAATGAGTGGGTGAAACTCGAAAGATACGATTCATACTCTTTTTATGCTTTAGAATGACATTACAGTTTTGCATATGCATGGCTATTGTTTAAGCCACCATAAGGACAATCCACCTTGCCTCATTAGCGCATGTTCTATGCGTGAGCCTGAGGCCACCCCCGGGGGTTTGCGCTTTGTCCTTCCAAAAAGCTTCATGAGCGATAGTGTTGGATCTTAGTCATAAGCAAACCTACCCAACCATGGCATTGTTCTCTTGTTCCTGACTTGAGAACTGGAGTGCATCTTACACGTGGCCACCTTTTTAAGCAAAGGTACGAAGCGTGGGATCAATCTCTTAGTCATGGACCCTCTTCAGCCTTAACCTAAACCTGACCATAGTTTCAAACATAGAACTGGACTTTAGGTTGAAACTTTTGCATCCATGTTACATGACATTTGCTTGTGATTGCAATTTTGCCTCGTTATTAATCGGTCGAATTGTCATTGTTATGCGTCGTACCTAAGATCGCGTCTAAAAACAAATAAAAGATCGTCAATTGGCCAAAACCTCGCCTAAATCCCCGAAAAGCATGTCGGGGAGTAGTGCGCCAAGCGCATTAAGTTGCGCCTGGCGCACCACTCCGCGCCGCACGCACGGGCCGTGCCCCGTGCGCATCAATCTTGCGTGGCATGCGATCACGTGCATCGCATGCTTTTCGTTGATTTAGTCGTCGTGGTGGTCGATCCTATGTTCGGTCCGGTCGCATTCGCGTAAAAACATGGTCATTCTAGGGGTCTCACCTAATTAAAAAAAATCAGTTTTTTCATGCACGGTCGAGTCTGTCCTAAAAAAGTGCATCTAGGAAAAAGTGGTCATGGTAGAGTTAGAATTGTCATGCATGTCTACCTTCTCCCTCCTATCTTCCCTATCAATCCTAACCTTACCATATTCGATCAATTTCAAAAACTTACATTTTTCAAAATTAATCCTACACCCTTTTCTATTCTACCTTTTTCAAAAATATTTACTAATCATCATCGTACCACCTATTCAAAAAAATATTTTCAAAATTAATCCATCATCTTTTCCTAACAAAAGATAAAAAACAAGGGGTTCCTTTCAAAAAAACGAATTTCGAAAATTCTAAGCCGATCCAAATACCTCTAATCTAATCCAATCAAACCAATCCCAATTCATTTGCATTCATTCTAGGCCCGTTTGCATTAGAGTCCATTATGCATTAATCTTAGGCCCATCTAAATTTGAGTCCATGCTTTCATATTAGGTCCGCTAGCATTAGAGTCAATCTTCGACCCATATAAGTCTAGTTCATGTCAAAATCTAGGCCCATTTGCATCTTTATATGAACCCTAGTCTATGTCAAACCCAATCCAAGTCTAATCCCAGTCTATTCCATTCTAAGTCCAATCCTAGTTCATTTCCAATGTCAAGCTCATGTGCATTTCTAAGTCTAACTTCAAATCAATATAGGATTAAGTCCAAAATTAGGTCCATATAAGGCCCAACTCATTTCCTAAGTCTAATACAGTCTATTTCCAAACCCATATAGGACGAAGTCCAAACCATTAAGTCTAGAGAAGCTAGCATCCCTCTAACACCATAATGGCACCCTTTAGACCTAGCGAAGCTAGTTATCCAAGACCATAAAGGCACCCCTTGAGTTTAGTGAAGCTACTCACCTTTAAGACCATAATGACACCCTTTAGACCTAGCGAAGCTAGTTATCCCTAAAACCATAAAGGCACTCCTTGAGTTTAGTGAAGCTACTCACCTTTAAGACCATATAATGGCACCCTTTAGACTTAGCGAAGCTAGTCATCCCCAAGATCATAAAGGCACCCTCTGAGTTTAGCGAAGCTACTCACCTTTTAAGACCATAACGGCACCATCTGACCTAGCGAAGCTAGTCACCCCTAAGACCATAAAGGCATCCTCCGAGTTTAGCATCCAATGGGACTACATCAAAGAAGGATTCCGCAAACAGTACATATACAACACTCAGCTTCCTTTTGGTCTCCGCGAGTTGGAATTAGCTAAACAGGATTCCAACGAAGATTTTATCACCTTCCTTAACCGATGGAGGGGAATGGCCGCACAAATGACTAACAGGCCATCTGAAGAGGACCAAGTCCGAATGGTGATATGTAATCTATAGCCTAAATACGGAGAACATATTAAATTCCAACATATAGAGTCTTTTACGAAGCTCTATAATGTTGGTCTACTGATTGAGGAAGAGGTGCAAGCCAATAAGAACAAGGGTTATAATAATAACAACTCTTTTAAGAAGGGTATTAACAACCCTTCTAGCTCCAAAAGCAACGACATCAATGCCCTAACTACTGAAAAGAGAGGTTATCAAAAGCCTCAAAGAACATTTACTCCTTTAGGCATGTCTCTAGAAGAAGCCTTCACGAGGCTTCATGCAAAAGGAGCACTTCAGCCTCTCGGTCCTACTCCAGACCCTGCTCCTGATAATAGATCCAGGAAGTGGAATCCTAATGCCTACTGCAAGTACCACCAAGGAAATGGGCATATGACATCACAATGCTGGACTTTGAAGCATGCCCTACAGGACATGGTCGAAGATGATAGACTACTAATTCCGCCTGCAGCAACAATAGCAACCCCTTGGGCAGTGCTTAAATAATGTCGGGGCATAGTCATTTAACGCTAGTTTTCTAGATTGAGTCGGAGAGTCCCTCCCCTAGCTTCTTCATTTCCTTTCTTGTCGAGTCTATTAGGACTTTAATATTTATAAGCCTTGTTCCATTTTATTTCTAATTAATAAAATAATCGCATTTTCTTTTCATTTTCATTAGCCTTCCATCATTTTTTATGCCGCTAATTCAATGATGATACTTAAATCAAATTATCTTTAATGACATTGATTAATAACTAAAAAAAAGATCTGAAAAATAAATTGAAAATAAAAATAAAAATGGACATACTTTGGATTAGGAGTTATTCCCCTCTTTCCTTCATCATCCATAAATCATCATCTCCATTAACCAAATAATCCATTCAAACTCAAAGCTCCACGAATATCCTTCAAACCTTCCAATACCCTAAACCAAAAACTTGTGTGCAAGCCTCACTACAAAAAATAAATAAATTCAATGCCAGGCAAAATAAAATAAATAAAGTGGAATAAATTCGAAGTACGAAAAAAAAAGCAAAAGCAAAAGAAAACGCAGAGGACAAAAAGATAAAAAATGCAAAAAAAAAGAAAAAGCCAAAGGCAAAGAAAGAAAAGTTAAGCTAGGAGGCTTGCACACAAGTTCTACCCCTCATTCAAATCCTTCGACCCGTCAAAACTTTAACCGATATAATCCAAATCCACGATCCTACCTTAGCCCATCAAATTGAACCTTCATCAAAACCTAAAACCTCAATCTTTCAACCTTCCATATTCAACCCTAAATCCTTTTTCAATGTATGTCCAAGCCCGCTAGGTTAAAAACTCGAAAGGGCGGCCTAGGCAAAAGTTAGGGCACAAAAAAAATAAAAACAAATAAATTATAAATCAGATTCAGAACTTCGAATCGTATGATTTCGCAATTATTTACTAAAAATGGTTTTCGAAAATCTTTCTGATCATTCAATCTATTTATGATCATTCTATCTCTCTCTACATATCCATATCTCCTAGCCTTGCAAAACCCTGACCTTGCATTGCATTTCATACATCCTAGTCTTGCATAACTCTGACCTTGCATGACGTGTCATCTTCCTTAGCTTCTGCATAACCCTAATCCTTGCATAGCGTCTCATGCATCATTAGAGAGTCTAAGTTTGCATTGTTTGCATCATTATGTGCCTTATTTGAGTTGTTTGCACCTATCTGCTGACATTTTCTTCTGCAGGTAATCTGGTTGCTTGTAGTTATTGTCCTGCATACTAACTTTGTTTTGCAGAGACCGACGTATATAGATCAGTTCTAAACTGCAGAGTGTTTAGAATCGTTCTCCGTCCCGACACCGTATACTTTGACTTTCGATTTCCTGAACCTTAGTCAAAGTGGGAGCTTCTGTAGACACATAATCGTGTCTCCCCATTTGAGGATCTGATGATGAAACATACCGTGGTCTTAATGGTCCGACCTAAGGGCAGAGCAGTCCGAAAAGCCGACCCAAAACTATTTTTTAAAGTGTTAAAGTACTTATTTTAAAACCCAAATAATTATTTATGATAATTAATTGTATTTTGAGCCCATAAAATAATATTTTGAGCCTAATCCTTTGAAAAGCTCAATTAATTATTCATTGATAATTAATTATTTTATTTTAATAAATTAATATTTTCAAAGATATTTTTTATAGTTAAAATCGAATTTTATCCCATAAAATCAGATTTCTTGAGTTAAAAGATAAAAGAAAATCTTTAAAATGCGTTTTATAAAAAAAACTGTCAAAACGTGTCAAAAGCAAGGCGGTGTGCTTAGCGCACCAACGTGCGCCTAGCGCACCAGCCTACGCCGAGCGCAGAGTAGTGCACCAAGTGCACAACCCTGCCACGTAGACTTGTGTGTCACACAGAGTCGTGCACCGAGCGCACTTCTCTATGCGATGCACAGACTGTCAATTTTATATTTTTGTAAAGCGTGTGCCACGTGGGCACTGATGATTGGTCATGCCGCGTCAGGCACACCAATGTGCGCCTGACACGTGTGTTTGTGACTCACACAGCCACTTGCGCCTGGC
Source organism: Beta corolliflora (assembly GCA_947648045.1). Taxonomy (NCBI): domain Eukaryota; kingdom Viridiplantae; phylum Streptophyta; class Magnoliopsida; order Caryophyllales; family Amaranthaceae; genus Beta; species Beta corolliflora. Next base: position 49,175 of record CANSZD010000984.1, on the reverse strand, counting down.
GCAGTTGGCCCGTGAAGCGCGGTTTTGTTTTCCCTATAAATAGGCTTCGATTTTCCGAATTAAAAGACGGTTTTCTCTACACTTAATACTCGACTTTACATACTTTACGAACCTCTCTACAAACTCATACATTCAAAACATACAAACACATATTTTCAGACATTCATATCTTCAGGCTTCTCCATTGCTCGTCCCGAAAGTTGTCAATCTCGCAGACCCAAGCCACAGTATTATCCTGAGGGTCCTTGAATCAATTTTTTTTTATATTACTAACGATTTCCTAGAGGATGTAGATCTTTAATAGAAAAATTGCTCTTTTGCACATTCTAATCTCTTCTTTTCTTTTTATTTATTTTCATATATTATTATATGCTTGCCTGATCGTCCTGCATGCCTTTTTATCGCCCACATTTTATTTTTGCTAATTAAAGACCTAATGAACTGTTCTAATATTAATCAGATAATTTGGACAACCTGTTAAGTTCCCTGTAAATTTAATTGTCTAATAACATATCACTAAAAATAGTCTTTTATGAGTTTCTTGAACCAACCAAGACTAAATTATTTTTAGGGTGTATAAAATATTTTGTGGTTATTCTATTGCATAAAAATTGACATGAATTGATATTTAGTAGAGGCCAGCAATGGGCGAATGTGGTTCATTATGACCGTGTTCGTACCCTCACCCCCGAACTCAATTTTTGGTTAATGATCATCTATGGAGTCAGGACGGAGAAATCTACATTGGATAAGTCCCTAATTTGTCCATACGATTTCCCAATATCCAATTAGGTTTATTTGTCTTCCTTTAAATACTTATTGGCGACTTCAAACAATTTTCAATAAAACCTTAACAATGGAGTAGTCAAATACGCTCTCACACCGCGTAGGCGAAATAAAAACACGCCTATAACAGCGGAAGCAGATCTTAAGCTTGTGGGTTATAGCCCACTAATAAAACAATAACCTAAAATGGTAATTCATCTATACAATTGCTCATCATAAAACAATACTTGTTTATCCATCATAAAAAATATCCTAAACCTCCTAAAATCATACATAGTATCCTCAACACATCTCATTATAATAGCCATATCCGCAAATCGTTATTCCATACCTAAAACATAAAACGAACGTCATGAACCGAGGCTCGAGAACATACTACCTTAACATCGTAAAAGCATTTCAATTCATTTTATTTGCAATCAGGGAGGAGAGAAATAGTAAAATCATTTCGTAAACAAAACCATTAAATCATAATCATAAAACATTATCATCATTCTTTGTCATGTTCATCATCATATATCTTTTACTTTGGTAACTTGGCTAGTATAACATAAGGGACGTCTCCCCAAAAACATACAGAAAGGCGGCCACAACATAGGTGACACTTTCGGTGCCCACATTTTTAACAGAAAGGCGGTCACGACATAGGTGACACTTGTGGTGCCCACGGGATACTGCCAAGAACCATCTTTCACTTAACTTTATCATGTTTCGTTTCTTTCACATATCATAATTACATTACATAATCGTAATCGTAATCATAAAACGTAATCTTAATCATAACGTAACCATAATTACATTACATCATCGTAATCATAATCATGAAACGTAATTGTAATCATTAAACGTAATCATAATCATAATCATATTTTCATAACATCAAAATCGTCATACTTCATAGCATTAAATCATTTAATAAACATCATTTACATAGCAAACATTTCATATCCCGCACACCATAAATAACATCGCATAAACATCGTATAAAGCATTATAAAACATAGTTGGAAGGGGAGTGCGGGTGCTAGCAGTAGACGTTACCTGAAATCCTTCTTACCAACTTTGATAGCCGGGAGAGGCTTGTAATATTCCCTTCCTTTTAATCTAATCAAGAGTTGAATAATAAAGTTTATTACTATTTAATTAGACTTGGACTTTTCTAATATATTCTTTTGTTGGGCGTCCTAGTACTTATGTCATTACTCGTATAGGGTCTTTCTAAACATAATAGACATACTTAGTCGAGCATGATAATCGTAGTATTGACTTATGAATCGTGTTATTATTCTTAACATCTTTTAAACATAATAGTTACATTGAAGTGGTAATAATAAATATCCTTGACTTACAATAATCCATGTTTAATGACTTGTAAATAAGGTTTTCATATTCTAATTATTTCATTTTCTATACATTGACTTAAGCGCATATTTACGAAGTTATCAACCTTTAATAAAACTTACAATATTATTACTATTATAATTATCGTCTAGTAATATTATAAACTTATACATGATTAATGATAAACTAAAGTCATTGTAATTCTAATCCTTTATCATGTTACTAAATGAACATATTTTAAGAAAAATAACTTATATTATAACAACAATTATAATTTCTAACTTTAACATGCATGATTCACGATTTTAAACTAATGAGTGAAATTTATATTTCGTCATCAATTTACTCATCTATATATATATATCTAAAACTCAAAACAAAAACATGTCATGCTGCCACATGTAATCCCCCCTCCCCCACGCAATGAAATGACATACTTCCTCCGTTCCATAATAAGTGAAACACTTACTATTTTAGAACGTTTCAAAATAAGTGAAACATACCTTAAATGAAAAAAGAAAGTGACAAAAGACAAAGAGTACCATCACAAACTTGTGTGGTTTTTTTTCTCTCCTCCTTTTAAGGGTATTTTATGACTTTTTGGCTTTTGAAAGTGATGTTTATTAAATCTTGTGCCCAAACACTATGTTTCACTTATTATGGAACGGAGGAAGTATTAAACAATAAAAATGTGTGTTATGTGCCTCGAACCCATGACCTCTCATTTAAGATATAAGTGCACTAACCAACTACTCTACAATCTCATGTTGGTATTGATGGGGAAAAATATATTTAAAGATAAGATAATTTCCTATTTTTAAGACAATTAAATACAAATGTATATATTAATAGTTTAATACTCATTAAGCTAATGTTAATAATAGCATGTCCTACCCTTTTAGTAATCTTATAATAAAAAAAAAACAAAAGCTCTTCAAATTTTTATAACCTCTGTAATTAACACTATTACACCATTTTATTGCATCAGTTGTATTCTTACACATCAACCTACGTTAAAAAAAATTGTATTATATTTTTTATAAGTAATTATATATTTATATATATATGTACTCTCTTGAAACCGATGTTATATTGATGAATAATTCATGTTATAATTTACTATGTAGAAAATTTAAAAAGAACTCGAAGATCATTTAATTTCCTAAGCACAATCCAATGCTTATAACTCTTTTTTTTTCCACTTTTCTCAAGTGTTTGATTTAAGACTTCAAATTCACATTGATAAATGATTAGGGTCATCGCCCGAACCAATAACTAGTTTATGTTAAAACATGATTATTACTAAACTAGAAGGATTGTTACCATTATTTTAATTAGCCAAATACTAATAATAAAACAATAACTCGTTCATAAATTATAGCCAATATCAACCTAAGGTGTTTGCTATTATTTATTATTATTTAATCTAAACGTTAATACTTAATGGTTGTCATACAATGCTAGAAGTGATTAGTCTAGATTAACATGGAAATAACTAAATGAATTATCTTAAGCAATATATATACAAATATGGGTCTTAAAAATTCAGATTGCATGAACAATGATTTATTAGTTTAACAAAATTAGGTTAGTCCTTAATATAAGATTAGTCCAACTCATTAACTAAATAGCTTAATTAAGTGGCTCCAATTAACACTACATAAATTCAGATTTAGGCCCAGCTCTAACTAATTAACCATCAGTGGGTCTAATTGGGTTTGGGGTTTGAATTGTAAACTCTAAAAATCAGATTACCTAAAGGTAAAGGGGTATGGATTATACCTCTGCTCTCAATGAGCAGGGACGACAGAGGGGTGGAAGGAAAGGGGAGCAGAGCTCCGACGAGCGGCGGCGACGACTGGTCAGAAGGACCGGAGGCGGCGGCGACGACTGGTCAGAAGGATCGGAGGCAGCGGCGGTGGACTGGCGACGGCAGCAGCGAACAGGCACGAGTAGCAGCCAAGCACAACGAAGCGAAGGAGGAGAGCAGTGGAGCGGCACGGCAGGGCAGGGCTGCGAGGTGCAGCGCAGGTCTCCGGAAGTCGGAGTTAGGCGGCGGAACTGGTGGCTAGTGCAGGTGGTGGTGGCACGGTGCCGGTGGTGCCGAGGGAAAAGAGAGGAGAACTTTTTATTTTTATTTTTGCTGTGAATTTGTGAGTGAATTGCCATGGCTATTTATAGCCAAGTTCAGGGGACAAATTAGAGGTGGTTTGAATGGTGATTGGTGGTTTTTACACCTTGGGGACTCTGGGGAGCAAGGTAGGGGACAAGAGAGGAGAGAAGGTAGAAGGTAGAAGAAGGAAGAGGGGTGTCGGGTGTGGTGTCGTGGGAAACCAGTGGGGGTTTTCTGTTTTTCCCTTTTTATTTATTTTGCTAAATCAACTCATATTTGCTAAACTTTAAACTTACACTTAATTAGTTTAGTTTATTTTAATGACCTAAATTTAGATATATGCTTATTTAGCTATTTATCATTAAACAAAAATTTAACCTTCTCGCTTAAAGTTTCGGGATATTACATCCTCACCCCCTTATAAAAAGTTTCGTCCTCGAAAATTGATAAAACAGTCAGTGCGAGTCCATGTATGTATTTTATTCATAAGATTTCAGAATTACATATTCACATATACATAGCATCACATAGCATATTTTCTTGGCCGACTAAACCTTCATTCAGTTGAAAAACAACACATGTTTGGACTAGCTTATATATTAAGATCTAAAGCATACCTATTCACATATGATTTTCATATCAAAATCTTAATGTCTAAAAAGTCTCACTTTGTTACCAAATATCCTACTTCCCATGAATGAGTCACTTATACTTCTTTTGGACTTCGACACACATACTAAAGATTTCTTCCAAATTCAGAGTATGTTCGTTCATTGCTTAAGTTCTCGAACCATGTTCTCCATCGGAATAGTACTATCGTACACTCTTATTCATAACTCTCATTTTATTTGATTTACTTAGGTTATCTCATAGTTCGGTTGGCAAGGTAACCGCTTCCTATAAACGATTTCGTAATACTTCCTTTCAACCTCTAACATGTAAATCAACGATATCCAGTCCAAGATAAGTTTATCCATCATTCGAGTAAGAGCTTAGGTTCTCGTACTATCTCCATCATTAGTTTCGTCCTCTCTAAATCTTATCATGCACATAATCTCGAAACAACATTACATTCCATAATATATGTCGAATCTTCTTAACTTCAAATATCCAAAACACAATTTCATAATTGGTCCGCCAGTTTTATTAGAGAGCTTAAACCCAAACTCATTATGCTAACTTGCCCTTTAATATATCAATCCCATCCTCTCTCACTCATAACCATTTGAAGAGTTTAATCGTGCTTTGTATACATTCTCTATCAATTCTGTAATATGACCGTCATGGGACATTTGTAAGCATCACATTTTGTCCCCGTCTTTATAATAACACTATAAGGTATTCACCAAAACTGCTAAATTCAATATCGATACATCCCCAATTTTTCAGTCATCACATCAAACCAATATCATCATCATAGCCCCGAAGTTAAGCACTTATTTCCCAACAATGTCATAACATATTCCTTAGCTAGCTATCATCAAATGTTCAAGATCTTAATTGTTTAAGACTTATCAACCCAAATAGTAGTTTACACAACTTCAATTTCCTCAACCTCTTCTTCTTACCTCTTTCGTAGGAACTTGATTACTTGAATTTATCTATTATACATTTCTAAATTATATCAATAACCATACCAAGAAGACATTCATTTAATAACATTTCAAACATAACGGTTCCTTGCCTCAAGTCTTTCAAAGAAGATCAAACACTTACTTTTACTTCCCCAAATTAAGTTTTATGTTGACAACCAAATGCTTACTTCCTAATCACACTCCATAGTAGCTATTACATCTCCAAGTGGCATATTCCTATTCCTTCAAGGTATTAATTTGTCTAACTTCTTCAATTGATGCTTCACTTAAAAGTCATAATTCGTTCTCCATAACATCTAAAAATAGGTTACATCACATTATGAGGTACTTCAACTCAAAGCTTTAGTGACTGAAGTATAGTTTAGAACCTTAATTCCATTAAATCTGATCATGTTTAGTTTCTCCATACCTTAGAAGCTAGATTAAAACGACCATCTCTCTGTGGATTCGACCCTACTTACCCTACTACATTGTTAGAATATTTTGCAGGAATTAATTTTGGCAGGTGTACGACAGCCTATCAAACTCCTTATGGCGTTGACAATAAGGTGATGTGGTGGGAAAATCTTTCATCTTAGTTTGGAGAATTCTTGTTCAAGAGAAACACCACGAGAATTCTTATTATCTTGGAATATATCACGTAAGCGATTCCAAGCTTCCATTGCTGTAGCATCGGGTTCAAGATTGGTGTGGAGGAGGTCATGAGAAATAGTGGCATAAATCCATTGAAGAATGATGGCATCAAGCTAAGGGTTGACCGTAATTCCTATCTCCTTCATCGGTTTTAGGCACCTTCTCCTTGCCTTGGGCTAGGGGAATAATATAGTGAATGACCTTGTGAGAACGAGCGTGAAATTTGAAGAGTTCTACCCATGTAGCATATTGGACATTTTCCATCTCAAGGGTGATGGAAACGTGATTCTTAATGTTAGAAACACAAAGAGCGCAGTGAAAGGAGCTTTTACCATCAGTCATGGTGGCTGACATGGTGGCCAGCAGGTGATAATATGGCCAAAAATAGAGGTAGACTAGGGCAACAGAAGATTTGAGGAGGGAAGAGAGAAGAAGGAAGGAAAAGAGGCCTTAGGAATAAATTGATACCATGAAATTATTCAATTCCTTCAGTATTTCCTTTTCCCATAATGGGTGAATATACAAATCATCATACAAACTATAATTAAGGCTATCATTTAGGCAACTTATTATATACTAAGCTAATATACATCAATTAACCAAGGCTAAGATACCTATAATCTCTAAACAATACAAGAATATATATACATAATATTATAATATTATAACAGGAAGTGCCGCACCTTGGGAGGGACTTCCAAGTCCCAGATTGCCACCACGCCTCATGAAAAGGATCAAGATTACAACCCTTATCGCAAGGGATGATCCAAGGGGGCCTACCCGGGACTTATCCCGCCCCATCACTGAAAATGCTAATAAGTATTAAACGGTCAATAGTTTAGCACAAAACGTCCGTAGCTTAGATGGCTTTCATCTGATTTTAATCTAGTAGCTGGTGAGCGATTCAAACCCCTTGTATAGCAAACTTTTTAATTTTGTCCACCAGCAACATGTTCTTCTTAGCTGTTACCACTATTTCAGTTTACTTCCTTGTAATCTTTCTCATTTTCTTTTTCTTTTACTTGTAAATTACTAGACTAAACTAACACTTGTCAACTATGAACTTTACTAAATTGTCAATATCACAATGCAGATAGTATTATTGTTTCTTTTATTTTATTTGCTACAAATTTCATTTATATATTTGATTTCTGATATTGTAAATTCAGATGTTAATAAATTTAGAATGTGTTCTCTTTAGTCTTCACCTTCAACAAATATTTTGCAGGTTTAATAAGTTTAAATAGGTTCCAATAAATTTTAATAAGTTCTCACATCTTATAATATAAGTTTCAATAAGTTCATAAGCTCATATTAGTTCAAATAACTTTTAATTAATTTCAATAAGTTCGAAGAAAAATAAGATGAAAAGAATGTACCCTCTAGTAGATTTTTTAAGATAATCATACATATGGATGAAGGATATGAGAGCATCTATATGTAGCTTAAAAACAATCGGAATCAAAGGGAAAAAAAAGAAACGAAAATCCATTTTTTCTTTAACAAACAACCATTGCTTTCCAACCCAAATAACCATCAACAAGGCAACAACAAGGTGAAAGAACTTGTTATTCAATCTACTCTGCTAGCTAAGCTCTTAATTCAATGATTTAAAAGCAAACTACAAATATTTAGAAGAATAACAAAATCTGGCCCGGTTTTGCATAAACAAACACTCGTTTTCTAAAAGAGAGAACTCTCTGGTTTTATTAATCAAGTCTGCTTTTTCACCAGCTTACAATAAACTATTTATAGTAAAACATGTCCAAAAATCTTAGCAAACTAAGAAGTAAAAATACAATTAAAATAAACAAAAAATTGGCTAAGCTTTTGAAAACTAATTTCTGGGGACCTTTCTTTAGCTTTCTGAGTATACCTCCCAATTTGCTACGAATTTAATCAAGAAACCAATGATAAGGTTTCCTATGCTTGAAACTCTTTCCAGCCATGGGTCACACTCTTCAAAATATGCCAAAAAACCTTCTGCCTAATCATCTCTAAAAAACGCTTGAGACACGCACATCAACAACCTTCTTTGATTATTCTTCTTTCTTCACTCTAATTAATGGTTCTTTGCCAAGCTACCGCATCAAGCTTTATAAGATAAGTGGTTAAGCACCTAGGTGACTAAGCTACTTCACCAAAATCAGAAAATCTTAAGTTAAAAGCTTACAAAAACATTACACTTAAAATCGAAAATTCACCTAAGCTTGTTTAACTAGTACCTTTGGATGTTTACCACTAATTAAACTTAGGAATTGAACTTCTAAGACATTGTTATCATTTTTAACAAGAAGATTAGCATTTAAAGCAATGGAGCTAGATGCTCCTACATTAGTCTCATTGGTAAAACATAACATATAACCAATATTCACTTTTGGGTTGAAGCTCGTAATCATAAATTCAACAAATTATAAATACACAAATCACATTTCCATACAATCCGAGTTTATAACCATATTAAAAGTATAGCAAGCTTAGGTCAAGGAATTCATAAGAACATACGAAAAACCAATTTCTAGTTGTAAGGTGGAAGGACAATGCGTACCTTAATCAATCTTTAAAGTCGACGACTATAGGCGTGTTTTTATTTCACCTACGCGGGATGAGCGCGTATTTGACTACCTCATTGTAAAGGTTTTATTGAAAACGTTTTGAAGTCGCCAACAAGTCTTTAAAGGAAGACTCATAAACCTAATTGGATATTAGGAAACCGTATGAACAACTTCGGGACTTATCCAATGTAGATTTCCCCGTCATGACTCCATTAATGGTCAATGAACCATTGATTGAGTTCGGGGATGAGGGTACGAACACGGTCAGGAACCACATTCGCTCATTGTTGGCCTCTACTTAATATCGATTCATGTCAATGTTTATGCAAAAGAATAACCAGAGAATATTTTCAAGCACCCTAAAAACATTAGTCTAAGTTGGTTGATTAAATACATCAAAGACTACTTTTTTCGTGATAAGTTATTAAGCAATCAAAATTACTGGGTTCCTAATAGGTTGTCCAAATTATCTGATTAATATTAGAACAATTCCTTAGGTCTTGATTAGCAATAATAACATGTGAGGTGATGAAAACATGAATAGGACAATCATAACAATATATATATATATATATATATATATAAAAATTTTATATATATATATATATATATATATATAAAAAATAAAGAAAAAGAGTGGAGGTTAGAATATACAAAAGAACGGTTTTTATATTAAAGATCTACATCATGGAAAGAAATAGTTAGTAACTTCAATATAAAAATAAGAAATATATTCAAGGACCCTCAGGAATACACCAGTGTGGCTTGGGTCTGGGGGAATAATGACCTTCGGGAAGAGCAATCGTGAAGCCTGAAGATCGATCGAAATACCAGTATATGTGTTTGAAAGTATGTGTTGGTAGGTTTGTAAATATATGTTTGTGTGTTTGTAATTATGAAAGTGTGTGAGAGTATGAGAGAATTCGCAAGTATTCGGGTGTACCGAGCGTATCTGAAAAAGTGTTTTTTTTAGATCCGGAAAATCACGGCTTATTTATAGCAAAAATATTAGAAAAAGATAGGAAAGCAAATTGTGCGTCACGCAAAGAGTGCGCTAGGCGCACGACTCTGCGTGACACACAGAGCCACGTGTCAGGTGCAGATTGGTGCGCCTTACGCGACACAACCAATGCGCTGGGCGCACGTGGCGCGCCAGGCGCACCGCCTGCGTCAGACACGCTTTAACATCCTTTTTCTTAAACGCGATTTTAAATGATTTTCGTTTATCCTTTAAAAACGGATATCAACTTTACTAGATAAAATCTGATTTCAATTTTAAAAATATCTTTGAAAATATTTATTTATTTCTGAAAACATTTATTAAAATAATAAATAAAAATAATTAATTATCCTGAATAACTAATTGGGCTTTTTCAAAGGATTGGGCTCAAAATACTTTTATGGGCTCAATTAATTATCGCAATAATTGATTGGGCTTTAAAATAGGATTTTGGATCATTATTATAAATAAATAAGCTTTACGCTTTTAGATGATTTTGGGCCTGGCTATTTGGACTTCTCTCCCCTTCGGTCGGACCAATTAAGACCGCGGTATGTTTCATCATTGGGTCATTAAATGGGGAGACACGATTATGTGTCTACAACGACCAATCTCCAATAGGTCATTATCCTTGAACCGTCCATGATATTTGAACTCCACAATGATTTACCACATAAACATAACTATCATTATTACTAACCATTCTCAAGCAAACTATATAATCCGACTAAACTTTCCCATCATAATTTCCTTTGCTTAATTATCTAAAATCTAATAAACATAACTAATGGACTAAGTTATAAGTCATTAACTCAATCCTAAAAGTACCTCCATCAAAATAAACAAGACCTTATATCTCTTAAAGAAGCTAGTTTGCAATGATAGTATCAATATTTAATATCAATAAACTGTTATTGCATCTCATACTTATTATTTCATTGACTAACTAAAGAAAGTTTATACTTTCAAATTCAGTAAAATAAATCAAAACACATGTAGGTTTGGTTGGGTGTAAATACCCAAATTTATAGATGTTTTATATTTCTCTTTGAAGGATGCGCCTCTCTTTATGTGTGTGTGTTTCTTACATCAAAACCTAATCTTGTACCTATATATATATACTTCTATACAAAACATAAAACAAGAGAGAGCTTTACACTAACTTTACACTGACGTGCACTAGCTGACAAAACTATATATACAATTGTAATATTGTGCTATTTTATTGCACATGATCCCAAAAGGATTCAGGTGTGATGCACCTTGAAACCTGTGCACCACATGTTTCTTTACACCCCTCTTCAGCTGGACTTGGGAGGAATCAACAAGGCCTAACTTGACAGATAAGTGATGATGTTATCTTGCTAAAACTGACTTAGTCATCACATTTGCTAGCTGAAATGCTGATCTAAAATGAATCCCTCTTCTAGATGATCTTGAAGGTTTGCAATGTACTCAAGAGGGGTGAATTGAGTACTTAATCGATCTGGTGACAAATTCAAATTCTTTCGATTTAAGGGGAAACTAGTTGGGCTGGTTCCTGGCAGCGGAAACACTTAAACTTGAAAGTAATAATGAACACACCAAATAAACGAGGTTCAACCAAACAAGGGCCTACGTCCTCCTACGCTAGTTTTCTTATTAATCAACACTGAAAAACAAGAATACTCTCGCACTCTCCTGCTTCCCTTACTCAAAGGAAGCAACACACCCACACTAACTCTAGTGTGCTATTTCGCACTTGAACTCAAAAGCACTCTCGAATGAACTCACAAACGCTACCTAATCTCTAACCCCTTTGTTAGAGATTCAATACAAATAATTTCTCTTAACTCACGCTTTCTTACAAAGCAAACAAAGAGTAATATGAAGCTTTATGAGATGCGTACTCTATTTTAGGAAACTGTTTTAGCTGTTCTATATGTGAAGGCTCTCGAAAATACTCAATAAAATCCGGGAGAACATCAAAGGTGAAGGAGAATCATGATTCAGTATTTATACACCAAGGTCTAACCCTTAAGCGTGCCCTAACTTGGAATATCAAAAATATGATAATCCTAAGTTATGGAAAGTATATCTTAAACAATATCTTTTCGAAGGAAATATATTATCCAAGATATACACACGCTTTAAGGCAAGTAAATACCGAATAATGATTCTAAATGTTGGGAAACATTTCTTATGGAAAGTATTTCCGAAAATCTTTTCTAAAACAAATTTCAATCACCCTAGGTAGAGTGGTCGGTACCTAGACATGTTACCCTACTTAGTAGTGTTCTGAATATGTAACCGACTTGTTCCATAGTCAAAGCTCTACTATTTCACACTTAAGAACAACACAAACAATTCCACTAGAAATATCATACGCAAACATTACATGAAGACCTAAGATGAGACAATTAAAGAATCCTAAACTATCTTCATGCACTTCAATCCTTGAAGCTTCCCTTGAATCAACAATGAAGAACTCGTCTTTTTCTCGAACAACTCCGAGAGGGCTTCTTAGCTTCAAGTCTTGGAAAACCTGTTTGCTTGCTACACAAGAATACATCATATCATAGCAAATATTCTTTTGATTGTTTCATTTAGCGATCGAGAAGGTTGGATACTCAGCTGTTTCCTAACAGCCTTGAACCACCTGTAATAACAACTGTTCCCTGCAGTTGTTTGTCATCATTCAAAAGCTAGGGGACTCAATAAATTCCCCCTTTTTGATGATGATAAACGCTTTGAAGTATCCTGCAACCAACAAGTTAGTAAATACAAATAACTTGAATCAAAGCTCTCAAATAACTAATTAAGGGAGCTTTCTTGACACAAGACTCACACGGTGAAACAATTAACTATTTTAACCGTTCCCTCGTACTTTTTTTTAATTACCTACACAACTATACTAAGACTCGACTCAATCTATACTAGACTTAGGCACTTCAACTTCAAACTCATTTTCCCCCTTTTGGCATCATTAAAAAGTACTTAAAGACAACTCCATTGCACATAAGTTATTGCCTAATTCAAAAATAGTAGCATCAACTACCAATTAAGTCATCATGCTGCAACAAATCAAGTTAGTCACACAACTCACAATCCATAATCAAACACAAATTATCCAAATACAAACCAAAGAAAGTTAAACAAGAACCCAAATTACATAAGAGAATGTTTTGTAATAATGGGGAGAAAACAATCTCGCAAATGCAGCTTTATCGTAATGGGGTGGGGGAAACAAATGGAAATAGCAATCACTCCTCGTCATCCTCTTCTTCCTCTCCTTCTTCCTCTCCATCGAGGTATCATCATCATCATCATCTTGGTTGGAGGAGGAATGTGAGGAACCAACACCTTCTTCATCTTCCTCATCATCATCATCTTGATCCTCGATCATCAAAAAGCGCCCTAGCAACAGGGAGTTGAGCTTTTACTTCCGGGAAGGGAGAGAACCAAAGAACTCGGTCCTCGCCAACTTCTTCTCAAGCTTTGTGACATTAGGACGTGTAAGATTTGGACATACCCTTAATCGCCTTATACATTTTATCCAAAGTCTTCTCCTCGGTTGTCCAACCTTTCAATTACAAAGAACATCTCGTGGCTGGTTCCCCCTATCTTTCTCTTCTTCTTCTCCCATTGTTCTTCTCACTGGGTACTACAAACTCCTTAAACCTCAAGCATGTCTGAGGAAACATCCAACCCTTTCTGCCATAATATTTTCTTGGTAAACACCTGAATGGGCACTGTTTCCCCATTAAGAGGAATCTTTTGCTTCTTGAGCAAGAGGGTGAGGATTGAACCATAGGCCAGGGCATGGTGAGAGGAGGAACAACACTTCATGATGTGATCAATTATGATAGCAGGGAGATTGATCTTGATCTTTTTCATCATTAAGTAAATCAAGACCATCTCCATTATACGAACTGTTCCCCTACCCCGAGCCCTAAGAATTAACACTTTGTTGCAAATGGAGTGGAGGACTAGCATAATGGGTTCACGCAAATTAGCAGATTGGTAACTAGCCTTCTTGGAATAGGGAACAGTAAACAAAAACTTATAAACCTGCTCAACTGTTACCCAAACAATAATAGGCCAACCATCCCCAACATACTTATCAAACCCATCTCTAGGAACATTAAGCAGAGAAGCCACATAAGAAACAAACAAAGAGACTCCGACTCCCAAAAAAACAAGTAGATCCCAAAGACATGTCGTAATTGCTTCAAATTCACATAAAATTCTCTAACAGGATCCACAAACGCATTCTTAACATCCTTAAACAAAGGCATCCAGCCTTAAAAATCCAACAAATCACGAACCTCAAATAAAGCAGGAATATCAAAATAACCATCTTCTATAGAACATCCAGACAACACACTTCTCTCAACAATTGGAGTAGAACCAGTAGAAACAGGAGTTTCAACAGATTTACCTTTTGCAGCGCGAGGGGGTCTAGCTGTTACCCCTTTTCTCTTGGTTCCCCTAGCAGAATCGGCAGATTAATCCTCATAAACTTCTTCTGTTTCCTTCTTCATAGCAGATCTGGTTAATCTCCTTCCTCTTGCCCTATTAGAGGCAGATGGAGACCCTTCCTTGTGGCTAGTAACCATCGATCTTCTTCCTCCTTTTATTCCTTCTCAACAGAACTTCAAAGAGATAAATCATCTAAAACCCTTTTAATAGTACCAAGAATGAAATTCTTCTGATGTTCCCCCTCAAGAACAGCTTCACCCTTCTCAGTGGAAATTAGGTTATGGGAAATAGCAGAGGTGGCTGGGTTTTCAGCTAAAGAAGCAGTTAAGGGTTTAACGGTTGAAGGAGTAGGAGAGGGTTCATGAGTGGGAGGATGGGTAGGAGATGAGGTTACGGATGGAGGTGGTTGTGGTGAGGTGGTTGATTTTGTGGTGGTGGAGGTTGATTTTGTGGAGTAGTGGTGGTTGGTGTTTGAGTGATGGAGGGAGGATTATCAGAAATTATGGTGGAGGATGGAGGTTTTTCGGGTTGGGTAACAGAAGGGGTTTTCTTTGGAGATGGAGGCATTTCAGAGGAGCTCTTTGATTTTCCACCCTTTCTTCTTGAACCAACGGAAGATTTCTTCCCCCTTGTAGAGAAAACAGAGAGCTTAGGATAAACCATTTTAAGAGAGAGAGATTGCTCGAGTGTGACTTGAAGTGATTGCATAGAAAATGGGGAAAATTATAATATATACCCATAAGAAATTAAGTATAGGAAGAGAATCAGTTGAGATTTTAAAAAGCAATTCAAATTTTCAGAAGTAATCATAACTTCCCATAAATGCCTCAACTGCCGAAAAATAAGGCATGTACAAGATATGTACAATTGACACGCCTTTTTTAGGAAAGATAACTGCACCTAAATATTTCAACTTGCAGAAGTTAAATTATTCGTTTAATTTTCAAAAAGAATTAACTTCCCAAAAACATATATGTGCATTATTGTTGTTCTTCTTAGTTGTTTCGTACAAGAACCACTTGCACCTGATTCTGGCAACTTAGTATGATTTCACCTTTATTCAAGCAACGATTCTTTCTAAGAGAGATATAGAAAGCATCTACATGACAACCAGAAGAATTAAGCAAAGATATATGTACGCAATTTCACATCAAGGAGTACTAATCTAACCATCGGGGGGAAATATCTGAAGCCAATTAACTTAAACCTAATAACTCTTAAAGAAAACTGAAACTTGCTAAAACTTAATTAAACCTAATAAGACTCTTAACTTACAAAAAGACTTTCTACACAAAGTTTTTGTGAAAATATCAGCAATTTGATCTTCACTAACAAAACAATAATTCAACCAAGCCTTTCTCAACATTATCTCTAAGAAAATGATGTCTGATCTCAATGTGCTTGGTTTTAGAGTGCTGAACAGGATTTTTAGAAATATTAATAGCACTCGTGTTGCCACACATGATAGGAATATTTTCATAGACAACACCAAAATCTTCCAGCTGGTTCCTTATCCACAACAAATTGGGAACAAACAAGTCAGCAGCAGCCTATATATTCCGATTCAGTTGTGGATAAAGCCACTGAATTTTGCTTTTTAGAGCCCCATGAGATCAGACACGAGCCTAAGAAATGAGCCATACATGATGTGCTTTTCCTATCAACAAGGAAAACATCATAGTCTGCATCTGTATACCCTACCAGCTCAATAGAAGTGCCTTTAGGGTACCATAAGTACAAGTCATCTGTTCCCACCAAATACCTGAGTATTCTTCTAACAGCCTTTAGATGAGACTCCATGGGATTGCTTTGAAACCTTGCACACAATCCTACAGAGAACACAATATCAGGTCTACTAGCTGTTAGGTACAAGAGGGAACTAATCATACCTCTATACAGTGTAGCTTCCACATCCTTTCCCTTCGAATCGAGATCAAGTTTTGTGGAAGTGGGAACAGGGAGTGTCATAAGCTTTACTGTTTCTCCAAACCATACTTCTTAAGAAGCTCTCTAAGGTACTTTTCTTTGGTGATCATAATTCCATCGCTTGTTTGCTTAATTGGTAAGCCTAAGAAGAAGCCAAGTTCTCCCATCATGCTCATTTCAAACTCACTCGCATAAGATTAGCAAACTCATCACATAAAGAATCGATTAGTAGCTCCAAAGATGATATCATCAACATAAATTTGAACTACTAGCAAATGTTTTCCCCTGGTTTTGATAAACATAGTTTTGTTAACTGTTCCCCTCTTGTATTCATTTTCCATTCTCCCATATTCTCATAAACATCGAGAAAAGAGGACAGACCACTCTGCTCGATGAGGACAGCTCGATCTCGGACCTTTCGGACTTTCCTGAGCCAGGTAAAGTCAAAAGTCCCAAAATGACGAGTATTACCCTCGTCCTGCAAATGTAAGAACAATCAATAAAATGCCTAGGCTATCGTATAAAATGAAGTCGACATAACGCGGAATACTTACGACGCCTGAGAGCGGGCGATGTGAAATGTGATGCTCCCGGTCAAAGTACACTGGGTCGGGAGTCCACCCCACGCGCCTTCCACGCCCTCCTAGATCTTGAAGCCGCCCCTACCATCGTCCTCCCCACCCGACTCTTCCGACGACATGCTAATCGGATTGAACATCACAAATGAAGCTAAGAATAAAAAAAGAGTTCCCGACTCTAAATTACCAGATTTCATGAATCGGTAAATCCTAAAAACCGCTTCAAAGCTTCACCATTACATGAGATTCCCAGAATCCATTTCACACATCAAAATAGATTCATTGCCTAAAACATGATTTCTACCAAATAGAATCATCACATTCAAAGTTCCCTAAGCATGTTTCTAGGTTCCAAACTTAGAAGCTACGCTAATCTTGATTCTCGAGATTCATGATCCAAGAATCATCACACATTCAAAGTTCCCTAAACATATTTCTAAGTTTCGAATTTAGAAATTACATCAAGTAATGTTATTCTAGATTCATGATCTAAAGAATTATTTAACCACAAACTCACATGAAACGAGTATCAAACTCGTGAAGAACAACAAAACTATCCGAAAAACTCACTGAAACTGCATGCTAGCTCGTCGAAAACCGCCGAAGTACACCGGAAACCCGCCGGTAAATGTAGTCCGAACTCGCCGAAAATGGCACACTTCGCCTAACCAAAGCCGGCCGCCAAAAAAAAGGGGGGTCAAATCTCCCGAAATGAAAAAAAGAAGGGGGAAAAAGATGAAACAAAATCGAAAAAGCAAGAAGTACCCGACTACGGGAAGCCGCCAAAGAAATTCGCCTGAAAACGGCCCTAAAAGGGGTCAAAGTCTTCGAAAATTTTCGCACCCCAAGCTCTTCGAAAAATCGCTCAAAGATGCCCAAAAATACCGCAAAAGTAACAATTAAACAAAAATAATCACTCCTCCAAAGTAGATCTGAAGAAATGCGAGGGAAATAAGGAGTTTTAAGCTTCGAAATTTCGAAAATGGAGTTGGACTTAGGAGAGAGAGAGAAGTAAAAGAAAACGGCGGAGAAAGAGAGAAATGGGAGAGAAGAGGGTCGCCCGTGTTTTTTAGGTCGTTTTAATGACTGCGCCCGGCCGCGCCATATGCGCTCGACGCGTCGCAATTCGACGCGCGCACATTGCACCCGAACGCAACATTACACGCCAAGCTTAGGCTCGTGCGTGCGGCGCACGGTCCTACACAACGCGCTGGGGGGCTTCTTAGCCAAGTGGGGCCCACGCGCTTAAATCCAAATGAATTCGAATGTTCGTTACGACATTGCGCGCGACAAACTAACGGATTTTCAAATCCACAACAAAAATACAATTTTGCCATTCTTCCAACATGCTATACTGGACACAAATCTTGCTCGAGAGACAACAAATACTCAGGAGTATTAGCAGCGGAAAACACACCGTTAGGTCCGCGGACCATCATCACTACACATTTCCCGACCATATAAGCACATTTCCTCGGAGCGATAGCTCTATCCCGTCATGAGCAGGACCATTAATAGCTCTATCCCGTCATGAGCCGGAAGATCCCGTCGTGAGCCGACCATAATAGCTCTACAAATTATCAATACCCAGGAGCGGGACCATTAATAGCTCTATCCCGTCGTGAGCGACCATAATACTACAAATTATCAACACCCGGGACCATTAATAGCTTATCCCGTCATGAGCCGACCATTAATAGCTCTATCCCGTCGTGAGCCGGACCATAATAGCTCTACAAATTATCAACACCCAGGAGCGGGACCATTAATAGCTCTATCCCGCCGTGAGCCGGACCATTAATAGCTCTATCCCGTCATGAGCCGGACCATTAATAGCTCTACAAATTATCAACACCCAGGAGCGGGACCATTAATAGCTCTATCCCATCGTGAGCCACACCATTAATAGCTCTATCCCATCGTGAGCCGGACCATAATAGCTCTACGCATCATCAACACCCTGGAGTGAGACCATAATAGCTCTACACGTCATCAACACCCTGGAGCGGGACCATAATAGCTCATGATTTCTCTTCACCTATATCCTTTCATTTTTGCAAATTTACATTTATTTTGCAAATTTGTTCATATATGTCTGTTCCTTAAACGTTTGCTTGTTTTGCAGGTACCGACGCAAAAGAGTGATTTTGGATTGCAGAGCATCTAGAATCATTCTCCGTCCCGACACGTGTACTTTGACTTTCGGTTTTACAAACCTCAGTCAAAGTGGGGGCTTCTGTAGACACATAGTCGTGTCTCCCCATTTATAAGGGTCCAATGATGAAATATACCGCGGTCTTAGTTGGCATGGCCCAATGGAGGAGCAGTCCGAATAACCAGGCAATATGTGTTTTAAAATAATATTATAAAAGCCCAATTAATCATTCATGATGATTAATTGTAAGTTCAACCCGTGAAATATTTTTTAAAGTCCATTTTAAAAGCCCAACTGAATATTTATTATTTTCATAAATATTTTTCTAATATTTATTGTTTTGATAAATATTTTCTTAAAATTTGTTGTTTTGATAAATATTTTCCTAAAAGCTTTTATTATTATCTTTTACCCATAAATCAGATTTTTTAACCCTAAAAATTCGATCTCCAGTTTTTAGGGATAAAAAAGGCATCTTGAAAGCACGCGTAACATAAAAAAGGAATATTCGGAATATTCCGGAATTTGCACCGGAAGCGGCGGCGCTCGGCGTGCCACGTGCGTCCAGCACATTGGCCATATCGCGTCAGGCACTCCAATGAGCGCCTGACACATGGACTTGTGACTCACACAGAGTCCTGCGCCTAGCGCAAGTCTTGTGTGAGACGCAAGTTAGAATTTTATCTTTTAAAAAAACGCGTTTCCATGTGCAACGTTTTGATTGGACGGACCACGTCAGGCAGGCCAGCCTGCGCTTGACGCGTGTCCTCGCGCCGCCACGTAGGGATCGCGCCCGGCGCAGTCTTGCGTGGAGCGCACGCTTTGTTTTGCCTATAAATACGGCCGATTTTCCGAATCAAAGACGGCTTGGAATTATTATTTTTTACGCACGCAAATACTCTCAAACACTCCGAAACACACTTCGAATACAAAACGTTCAAACACTTTTAATCTTCCACATCAATTCTTGTTCCTGATTCTACTATATTCCTGGTTCCAAGATTGCTTCGACTGAAGGTCACTACGCTCTTCGATCTAAACCGCATAGGTATAATCCTGAGGGCTCTTGAATAATCCTATTTATTTCATTGAAGTTACTAACTCTCTTTTTTGTCATGATGTAGATTCTTAATTAAAAATTGTGGTTCTTTTGTAAATTCTAACCTCTTTTCTTATATTTTCTGTATATAATGTTCATATTATTATGATTGTCTTGCATGTCTTTTTATCACCCATGTGTTATTATTGCTAAACAAGACCTAAAGAATTGTTCTAACTAATTCAGATAATTTGGACAACCTGCTAGGAACTTGTAAAATGATTGTATAATAACTGATCACTAAATAATTAGTCTTTTTGTGTGTTTCCTGAACCCATCTAGAGTAATTATTTTAGGGTGCTTTAAAAAGTTGTTTGATTATTCTATTGCATAAAATCTGCTGTGAATTGTTATTTAGTAGAGGCCAGCAATGGGCAATATAGTTCCTGACTATATTGTACCCTCACCCCCCGAACTCACTTTTTGGATCCTGACCATCTATGGAGTCATGACGGGGAAATCGACATTGGATAAGTCCCTAAGATGTCTCTTCCGTTTCAATGTCTAATTAGGTTTATGATTCTTCCTCTAAAGAATTGTTGGCGACTTCAAAAAACATATTTTTAATAGAGTTAGTCTTGCGTGGACCTGGTCCACATTAATATTATTGTGGACCAAAGCCACTTATTTAACATAGTGACCCTTTGTTCCATATAGTAACCTTTTAAAAATCTTAAGTTACACTATACAGTTACTTTCTATCATAGTGACCGTTTTTTTTAATATATTCACTCTTTCTTACATTAGTTTATCATGATGAAATTTTCAGTTTGTGACATAGTAATCTTTTTTTTCACATAGTCAAACTTTAGAATCTAAATCTACTGATTTTTTATATCTACTTTTTCATATAATGATCCTTTTTTTCATAAATCACATGAATTAGCATTAGGTCCACACTAATTTAGTGTGGACTAGGTCCATATAAGACTTTTACTTTTTAATAAAACCTTAACAATGGGGTAGTCAAATAAACGCGCTCACACCGCGTGTAGGCATTAAAGGAATTCAAAATCCACGCCTACAGGTTGTGTGGGCTCAAAAGGGGAAACCAATATTGAAAAAGTAACAAGAGACCTCCTTTAAATAAAAGAGGTCTATTTCCTCCTATTATAAGAGACCACATTTTCAGGAACTAAGGTTTCTTTTATTAAATAATCACCTATTAGATTAAGGTGGTATCTTATTAGGGTCTGTTCTCTTCGGCATAAAACAACTGAATTGAACTGAAATGAACTGAACTGAACTGAATTATATTATAACTAATAGTAATGAATAAATTTAGGAATTGAACTGAACTGAACTGAACTGAATTGAACTGAAAATAAGTTGGGGAGAACAGGCCCTTAGTGGCTAAATACTTTGCCCACTTTTGTAGTAGTGAGGTTGCGCCTCTCTTTTTGTGTGTGTTTTTCTTACATCAAAACCTAATCTTGTACCTATATATATACAACGTTATACAAAAGATAAGCAGGAGAGAGCTTTACACTAACTTTACACAATTACACTGATGTGCACTATCTGACAAATCTATATACAGCTGTAATATTGTTTTGTTATTGCACATGATCCCAAAAGGATTCAGGTGCAATTCCAATAAGGTGGGATATATGTACCTTGAGTCTTATACATACATGTTTCTTTACTAACTGTGTTCTCCCAAAAATCAGATTTAAGCTGAGTTTGCAACTTACAACATAATAGTAAACTGAAGAAATTATCGATAATACCCAATAGATTCCAACACACACAACATTAGTTGAATCAACAAGAAACTGATTCCTAAGTTTATAATTAAAATATGTTTATTAAGAAACTGAATTGCCCTTTTTAATAACACGATAAAAAGTTGAAAAAAATAATTTTGGAAACTCATAATCGTCAAACTAACTCAATAAATTAAAGGAAAAATTGTTTTAAATAAGTCAACCTTTGCGTGATATTTCTATTTTAAGTCCAACTTTTAATTATTCCTAGTCAAGTGCACCTTGTACCAGGATTAACTTAAAATAGACATTTTTACTATTTTACCTAGAGCTACAGGTTGTAGCCGGTTTCAGTGGTGACGTGTCATTGACTGTTGCCTTTATTTTTTATTTTTTTAACTCTTTTTCCCCTTTAACTGATTTCCCCTCTTCTCTCCTCTTTATTCTTTTTCTCCTTGTTCTCTGTTCCTCCCTTCTTCTCTAACCTCCATTTTCATGACCCAATACCATCATCGTTGCCACCGCCATCATCTCCACCATTACCGCCACCGCGCCATTATTTCCACCACCGCCGCTGGTCCTCACCCCTCCTCCACTCGTGCTTCCCCTGATTCCAAACCTCCCAAACGACGTCGCACTTCAGTGCCTAGCCCGAACCCCTCGTTTCCACCACCCATTCCTCTCTCTGGTCTGCAAATCGTGCCTAGCTCCATTCTCCTCTGTTCCACGCCACGCGCCGTGCGCTTAACTGCACCCAGTCATTCCTCTTCCTCAACCTCCGCCTCTACAACCATAAAGATTCCACCTTTTCCTATAAATAAAGGTTACTCTCCGCTGGTCCTCACATCCACCCTTCTACTATCTTCCCCAAAAACTCGCCGCTTCACATCCACCCTCACCGCCACCGCCATTGATTTCCGCACCACCAACATCCTAACTTTCACTACCTCTGCCGTTGGTCTCATCACCACAAATCAATTATGCCATTACACAAATAGAAAGGAAGAGAGAGAAATTTGTTTTTGTTTTTTTTTTGGGTTTACCCGTTTTTAGGTGTGAATCAATTATGCCATTTAACAACCACCATTCGAAAATGGAGAAGAAAGGAAGCAGCTTTTGGTTGGTTATGAACTGATGAAATAGAAAGGAAGAGAGAGAGAAATTTGGTTTTGTTTTTTTGGGTTGGGTTACCCGTAGGTGGGTTATGTTATTTGGGTGGGTGGTTAGTTGTGGGTGGGTTTATGAGAGAGTCAATGGAATTAATGAAAGTCATACTTTCAAGTTTCAACTAAATTACCAGTTCTTCCGGTAAACGGTGAAAATGCTTATTTTAAGTTAATCATTATAAAAAGTGTACTTGATTAGGAATAATTAAAAGTTGGACTTAAAATAGGAAAGGCACTACGAAAGCGTTAACTTATTTAAAACAATTTTTCCTAAATTAAATTACTAGATATTTCACCAAACATTAATCCACTAAATTGATCGAAAATGGAGGAGGAGGTCTAATTATACCTTGATAAAAGTAGCCCAAATTGATTTTCGGTTTCGTTGAAAAACAGAAGTGAAGCAACAAAGCAGGTAGCAGTGGTAGCTCGCCTGATGATCGCGCATAGCAACAACACCATATATAACTACGAATCTTCAATTACCTACGAATCTTCAATTACCAACTTAGCATGCGAATTTTCCAAAAGACACATACATACATATTTATAAAATAATATACAAATATTCCTAACTTCTATCATGATCCATTGCTCAACACATAAATCTCCCCTCCCTAAACATGTTACTAAATTATTTTTGCTTATAAATAGATAAAGTATGTCATGCTTTCATGCTTAGCTACTTAGGGCATGTTCTCCCCAACTTATTTTCACAGTTCAGTTCAATTCAATTCAATTCAGTTCAGTTCAGTTCATTTCAGTTCAGTTCCTAAATGATAATCATTACTATTAATTAGTTATAATTTAATTCAGTTCAGTTCAATTCAGTTCAGTTCAATTCAGTTGTTTTATGCCAAAGAGAACAGGTGCTTAAAACAAGGGTCTAGCATGGTGTTACAACCCCTAATTTGTGGGCCTTTATAAAAATGCGAGTCATATTTTACATGTATAATATACTTCCTCTGTTTTTTTAGTTGACCCATTTCCTTCAGGCACACTTGTCGAGACACTATTTTGAACCTTTATATCTTAAATTATCAATAAGCAAAAATTACAAAAAATTGATATTTGGAAAATATACTTTGAGACGAATATAACAAGATCCCACATGACTATATTTTTCCTTAAGTATAAATCACAAGAGATAGTCAAAGTCATGTATGTGAATAGTGTCAAAAGTCAAAACGGGTCATCTAATGAAACGAAGGAAAAGTATAAAGGGTTAGAATAAGATTTGTTTAGAAAAAAATTCAACCATGTTTTCTTCACTTTTCACTCTCCTCACAACATCTTATTTCAATTTATATAATAGACAAGTTCCCTTACAATATTCTTCGAATTTTTAATGTTATATATTTTTGTTGATAAAAGTGGGTAAACCCTAATCTAATAAAAAAAAAAAATAATAAAATAATTTAATAATATCCTTTAAATGTGGTTTTTGCATTTGATATTGTATTTCTTCCATATTATTCCTCAAACTTCAATTTTAGAAAAGTCAACATAACCTTTAGGGGGCGTTTGGTTAGGGAGTTTCAAGAAAGGGTAAGGGAAAGAGCATTAATGATTCCATTTATGTTGTTTGTTTCATCACTTTAATGAAACCCTTTACCCATTTTTCTTATTAGCTAACCCCTAAACTCCTCTAGTCTGATTACCCAACCTCCCCCCCAAGGGTTTTGGAAACCTTTATCCCTCTTTACAACCCAGCTCCATGCTCTCTCCCCTACAAGAAAAACCCATCTCTCCTTTACAACGAGTTCAGATCCTCTCCGGTTATTACACCAAGGATTTGGGGTGATTTGGAGATTCCATCCCAAATTTATCCTCTCAAAGAAGAAGACTTGGACATCCAGTCAACGAAGATGATCCCGACTCCTTTACAACCCCCAAACCACGACCACGACCCCGCCAACTTACCTGACTCCACCACCCCCGACACCGATCACGACCATGACCACCGGCGACCCCGACCTTGACCCCGACCTCTCCACTTGTTTTTTTTCAATTTCGTTCTATCCTCTTCTTCAACCTTGGTACATTTTATGTCTAGATCTACTGTATTTTTGCAATTTTCCCTACTTTTAATTTGTTTTTTTTTCCTATTTCGTTAAGGCATTCTGTTTTTTTTTTTTTAATTTTGTTTTGTGTAATGAATTTTGTTGTGTAACCTCCTCTTATGTCCTCTTCTTCACCACTGTAATGAATTTCATTTTGTGTAACTACACCTGCACTTCAACTTTTTTCCCCATTTAATTTCAATGAATTACGTTATTTATGTTGACCAATTGTTTCTCTGCAATAGTTATGTGATTTGTATTCCATGTGCAGTAGATTAGAAATGCAACTCCATTTATGATGGGAAAGATTGGTATTTTGAACTTTTGATGAAATGAAGTGATATTGAAAACAAATTTGATCATAAAATTAGGTTGATTATATAAAACAGGTTCAATAAGTTCAATCATAGGTTAAAACAACTCTAATCTACAAAACAGGTTGATTCCCTTTCTTTATCAAACCAAACAATCAAAGGAAATCGGGGCTATACCATTCCCTTTCGTGGTCGAACCAAACAAGGAGGGAATTTAGGGTCATTCCTTTCCTTTCTCCTTGTATCCCTTTCTGGATTCCTTTCCCTACCCCTGTACGAACCAAACGCCCCCTTAATTAGTCCAAACCAACTTCAATTAATAGAAATCAATTTCAATCAGCAAATGACGGTCTTAGGCCCCTTTTCACTTCATCATAACTGACCTGGCAAAAATTTATTTTTACTGATTAAAACTATATTGATTTTTATTATTCTCTGGTGTGTTTATTTTATGTAATCTATCAATACATTTGTCAAAACTTATTTTTGTTTATCAAAACTAAATTTTAGTGAATATTTTTGCTGAAAAAAATTGAATTAAATAGGGCCTTAATCACTTTAGCTATTTCAATTTATTAAATATTCGATGAAGTAAATAAGGCTAAATGCCGCAAATTGAGTTACGTATAAAAGTTCAATATAAAATATACTAAAGAGAACAAAATTAAGAGCTTGTTTTGGCAAAAATTGCCATTGTGAAACCGTTAGCTATTGTAGTAGCAATTATCTATCTTTTAACTAGTTGTTGGTAATTTGATATTATCTATTAGAGGTTAGATGTCAAAATACCATTTAAGTTCTTGGATCAGTAAAAGATATACAGATGAAGGGATTATCTCACCTTTCTTGAAAGTCTGCATAGTACCGTGTGGTTGCATAAGCATCTTAATGACAATATATTTTTATTGAACTTTTATACGCAACTCAATTTGCGGCATTTAGCCTTATTTACTTCATCGAATATTTGAGCGACGAGTGATAAGCTCAGTGGTATTGGCATCACCTCCGATCCCAGAGATCCTTGGATCGAGTCTCATCCCTTGCAAGGAAGGATCCCCAATTTCCCCCCTACTTGCAAGAGATTTCATCTTACCTTATTAAAAAAAAAAAGCATCTTAATGACGCCCATACTTTCATATCTCAGCTAATGTATTTTGTCAATGATGTTTTACATGTTGTAAACTGATTTTTTTGGGTTAAACACTGGTTAGATTAACTAAGTCTTTATTTCTTAAATATTACAAGAAGTGTGCAGTAAATTAATTTCTTTCAAATCCTACAATAAGATTATTATACATAGAACACTTCTCTAAAGGTACTTATCAACTAACTTATCAGAATGGTAAGGGGATCATCATCAAGACATTCATAGAACCACTTGGAAACTGCATAAATTTTGAAAAAGGTGAGAGTACAATGAACAAACATATCGTTTCTACTCTCAAAAGCTACTGTATGGGGGCTGTCCAAGTTTCATACCGGTCCAACTGGACCGCCATGGTCAAACCATCTAGGCATTCCCTGATATCTAGGGATAACATGCACTTGGTGCCGACATGACTATTATACCGGCACTAAAAGGGGTACCTTACCGGTGTGCAACGTCTGGGTCATCCCTAAATGAGCCTGGGCCTTATCCAGTACTTACCCGATAGGCCTATGGGCCTAAAGATAAGTATCAAAAGATGAAATAATTGTATTCAACCACTAGGAGCAGTGTCCTACCTAGCTTAGGACACTGCCTTTTCCTATAAATACCCCACGATCTGAGTCCTAAGGTACGCTCGCATACACTATTATACTCTATTTGAGATATACCGGCTTTACCTTTCTTGACTTAGCGTCGGAGGGCGTGTTCTTTGCGGACTTTGAACCAGATACGTGGTCAAGGGATACCGGTTCACCCCAATAGCATTTATTCCATACCGGAACAACTACTATAATGATATCCCTATCTTAAAAGCTAATCTTTTATCAACTTTTCTGCAACACCAACTGAATTGCTAAAAACTACAATGAAACACTATTTTACTAATCACTACGTTCACATTAACCATATTTCTAACTTAGTAAAACCTCTCACTACAATTTAAAAAGTTGTTGCCGAACATACCTAATGCGACATCTAGTCATCTATATATCCCTCGAGATAGTCATCCTAATTCATAGAGAAGGAAGGAATTGACAACATCTAATAACAACGAATTACGAACGTGGCAAAATCACAGACGAAACATAGCAAAACTTAACCCTGGAAATCTCAATTAGATTTAAATAATCCTTTTGTTGATTGGTCTGTCACTTCCACCACATCTTTTGTCGTATCACCCCCCTCTCCCTTCCCCTTCATCTCATCACTCAATAGAAGAAGACAC
Organism: Beta corolliflora; assembly: GCA_947648045.1. NCBI lineage: Eukaryota > Viridiplantae > Streptophyta > Magnoliopsida > Caryophyllales > Amaranthaceae > Beta > Beta corolliflora. The sequence goes on along the minus strand of CANSZD010000984.1, from coordinate 21,309 downwards.
CCTCTTCATCTCTCTCCTCTCTGTTTCTCAGATATATCTCATAGTACCAAATCTCTCTCTCTCTCTCTCTCTCTCTCCCTCCCTCTTTCTCTCTCATCAATCTCTGCGATCTCAATTTCACGAACCCTAAATTTCTTCAGATCTCTTAATTTCAACCTCCGGTTCACAATATGCCGGCCGTTTATGGAGATCGTATGACCACATTTGAGGACTCTGAGAAAGAGAGCGAGTATGGATACATTCGTAAGGTAGATTTTTCACTTCTTTCTTTTTAAGTTGATCTGATTTTGATCAGTTTCTTTCAGCTTAATTGCTTCGTTAATTCGCTGTTTTTGTTCTCAATTCTGCTGTTTTAGATCAGTTTTTTGTGCTTGTTTCGATGTTGATTTGTTGTAATTTTGTTTTTGGATGTTAATTTGACTTTTTTTTGTTGTTGTTTGGAATTTTAGTTGATTGATTTTATTTCTTGATGTTCCGATCGTTTTGGCTTCATACATTACAGGATTGATGCGATTTTTGAGTTTTTCTGAATAGTGCGATCTTACATTACTGATTGTATCTTGACCTCATATGTATTACAGAAAGTGACGGAATATTCAGATTTTGATTTTTGAGTTAGGGCAACTAAAAAGTGGACTTTTTTGAAAACTTTGAATCTTTTCTAGGAACGAGACATTTCACATATAGTAATGTCCTGGGTGGACGCAGTGCTGAGTTTCATTGACCTTTCTTCTGCGTCTGCTTGATGACATTTGGTATATTTATAATTTTGATGTAAATGATAGGTCTGATTTACCATTTTGTGATATTGATTATTTCTGGATCAAATTAATGACGGGAATTGATTATGTTAATCTATGATCGCTGATTTGGACAGCTGATACCTTTGATTGGTTTTGTGAAGATATGATAATGCTTAATAAGAATAGAGGCATTATACTTTCTGAACTTAATAACTGTGAAAATGTGCGTATCCGTTTATGTTGAGGTGCTTTGATTTCTTACATTCTAAATCAATCATTTCCAGGTGTCAGGACCTGTGGTCGTTGCTGATGGAATGAATGGTGCTGCTATGTATGAATTGGTTCGTGTTGGACATGACAATCTTATTGGAGAAATTATTCGGTTAGAAGGAGATTCTGCCACCATCCAAGGTATTAGAAATTCTAGTCTATTTTGTGTCATTGTTATTCATTTTAATCTCTTATTTAGCCTTTACAATGTGTTATAGCCATGTTCTTTTATACTTACAGAGTAATTGTAAATGAGAAAAAGTTCAGTTGAATAAGTTTTAGTCAACAAAATAAGTTTAACAACAATAATGTTTTATAGTCAAAACAAGTTTAATTGAAGAAAATGAGGTGAGTTTAACACAAATTTAATGAAAAGAATATGGCCTTGTCACTTTTTTGTGCTGTACCCTTGGATGAATGAAGGTTTCTTGATAATTGTGGTTGGCTAAATTTCAGTTTATGAAGAAACTGGTGGTTTAACGGTGAATGACCCTGTCCTTCGAACTCACAAGGTAATCATGTGATTTGGTGTATTTGATGCTTTTTTGCCATACAAAATGCTGCAATAAGTACTAGCTTCTGACTTATTGCTTTTTTTTTTCCAGCCATTGTCAGTTGAGCTTGGACCTGGAATTTTGGGGAATATATTTGATGGTATTCAGGTATGAAGTTTTGTGCTGCCTTCTAAACTATCATTATATGTGTGCACATGTAAAGTTATACCGGTTTGCACTTTAGTCTATATCTAATTTTCTTGAATGACTTTGTATGACTCTTTTATATTTTTTATGCAGAGACCGCTGAAAACTATTGCTAAAAGGTCTGGTGATGTCTACATACCTCGTGGTGTTTCTGTGCCTCCCTTGGATAAAGACACACAGTGGGACTTCCAGCCTAAGAAACTAGGTAATTCTTTTTTTGTAGTCTACTTGCCGGTTCATTCATATTCGTCCGTTGTTTGCTTTTAAAGGTGGTTTTTTTATAAAGCTTAAATGATATTTTGTGTTTGTTGCAGGCGTAGGGGATCTTTTGACTGGTGGAGACTTGTATGCTGTAAGTTTTGTGCTATTTAAACTAGCTCCTGCTTGGTGTTGCTTGACCTCCTCAATTCTATATGTTGGGTGTTTTTAACTCTATAACTGGAACTTGTGGTTGCAGATCGTAGATGAGAACAGTTTGATGCAACATCATGTCGCTCTGCCTCCTGATGCCATGGGCAAGATTACGTACATTGCACCTGCAGGGAATTACACTATACAGGTTGGTTCATGGATCTTCATCACCTATCTCATGTTTTCTGATATCAAACCTTGCCCAAAGCTTATTGTCAGCTCCACTTATATAATTTGCTTGTTTATGTATGCAGGACACTGTTCTGGAACTTGAGTTTCAAGGTGTAGTGAAGAAGTTTACCATGCTTCAGGTGATTATAGGAAATTTTGCTTTTGCTTGGGTTCTCCAGGCTCTTGTGCTAAAATTGCTTTATTGGGTTCTTGGTTTCTGGTCATCCATTGAAATCCTAATCTAAACTGACTTTCTTTTTGCAGACTTGGCCCGTCCGTACACCAAGACCTGTTGCATCTAAACTTGCAGCTGACACCCCTCTACTGACTGGGCAGGTTCGTACTATGAGATTGCTTCATATTGTCATTTATATTTCCTATTCAAATGCTCCTGTTTTCCTTGTTTTGGTTCCTGATTGATCAAAGGTGTTGCTAACATGACTTCTTTTGCACAGCGTGTTCTTGATGCTCTTTTCCCCTCAGTTCTTGGTGGAACATGTGCTATTCCTGGGGCTTTTGGTTGTGGAAAAACTGTCATTAGTCAAGCACTTTCTAAGGTAATTTTATGTTTTAATTTTTCTGAGCAATGTCATGATGTAGGCATTGTATATTTTCCATGTAAGCCTGACGTTCATTAAATCCCTTTTGCCACGCTGCAGTACTCTAACTCTGATGCCGTGGTATATGTTGGTTGTGGAGAAAGAGGAAATGAGATGGCTGAGGTATGTTTTTCAGATGGTGGGAGAAAGAGGAAATGACGTTTTAGTATTCTGTCATCCCTGTTGAAGTTGTAATTATAAGTTCTTCAATCCAGGTGCTCATGGATTTTCCTCAACTAACCATGACATTGCCTGATGGACGTGAAGAATCCGTTATGAAACGTACTACACTTGTTGCAAATACTTCTAACATGCCTGTGGCTGCACGTGAGGCGTCCATTTACACAGGTACTTTTTGAATTTTTTCTGATGGTTGCTGAGACTTAAGTAAAATACTGTCTCTTCAATGTTATAAAGTTTTCCTGTTCCATGCTTGTAATTGTGCCTCTATTGTGATTATTAATACCTGATTTTAATGGAGTTTCTTCCCTCACAAATAATTCCCTTCTTGCTATCGCAGTGATTGATAATTTCCATCTTTTACAAAATTTTAGGTATCACAATAGCTGAATATTTCAGAGATATGGGGTACAATGTTAGTATGATGGCAGACTCAACTTCTCGGTGGGCAGAAGCTTTGCGTGAAATTTCAGGACGATTGGTAATCCCATATAGCTTCATTTTTGTTTATTTTGATATTTGGTATCTGTATGTTTTGTGCATATCAATATGTGCTCAATACGTGTTTGAATTTAAGGACTGAGATCTCTTTGCCTGTGATCCCTATTGCGCCATCTGGTGTTTTACCAGATTACAGGAGTCTCGTACTTCTGCCTTAGTGCTTGTATGAATTTCAAGTGATATGAAGCTGAAGTGCAGCGGATTGGCAAAGCGGGGAATAAACTTGTGCAACCTTTATCTGTTATTCAATCTGAAATTAAAGTATTAGCTGGAAATTTGCTATTCCAAAATTACCGTTCTAAACTAATAATATATAAGTGGAAATTTTTATTCTTTTATAATCTTCGGTCCAATAGAGGATATTTTGTGTTAAGTAATTTCTTGCTTGATGGGTACATTGGCATAACTTCTGTTTTTTTATGCTGGTCTTCTTAACTGTTTTGGGCTTTATAGATTTTTTGTTATGAAGGTCTATGTGTATGTCATATGTTCTAAAGTTGTAATTGTAATTATTCAATTGATTAGTAATTTTACCAGGTTATTCCTGTAAAATTAACTTATTTGTGAGTTGTTTGTGACAGTGCTGCAATTCTGTACTTCAGTTCTTTGCCCTGCCCCATATTGATATATCTGATAACACCTGAAGGTAGTCTGTAACTTTTATTATGAATTCATTCTGGACAGGCGGAGATGCCTGCGGACAGTGGATATCCTGCTTATTTGGCTGCTCGTTTAGCTTCTTTCTATGAACGTGCTGGTAAAGTTAAATGTCTTGGTGGTCCAGAGCGTAATGGTAGTGTAACAATTGTCGGTGCTGTTTCTCCTCCTGGAGGAGATTTCTCTGATCCCGTTACATCTGCAACACTGAGTATTGTGCAGGTAGGACGTCTTTTAGTTTTTGATCTGCCATGAATTTAGATTTATCTTATTGATAGAGAATGGTGGAACAGCTGGAACACACAGTTTTCTTTTGTGAAAAATAATTGCTCATTTATTGCGTTTTCCGATTGAATATTTTACTTCCATCAGAAAGAGAATCAGAGCATGATGCTTTATCATATATGAATCCGGAATGAAGGATTACGAGAGAGTGAGAGTTGAAGGTTTATGTTCAGCACTTGTTGTGATATTAATTAGCACCAAAAAGCTTATTGTGATACTAGCTGTCTTCCTAAGTTTAGAGTTGTACTTCCATTAGAGGATGTGAATGAAGTTGGGATATTTGTAGGTTTTTCCCCCATGATCAAGCACATAAGAGAGACAAATTTCATGAGTTACCTTCACTTGAGTTTCTATGTATCCCCTCCTCCACATTCGTCACTCTCTTCTCCTGGACCAGGGATAAATTTGCTCTCCTGAATCATGCTTCTCTGTTAGCAAAAGCTTTTTTCTAATGGTGACATACATACTGTTCTTTTGATGAGCTCCTCTGTGGTGGTGGCCACTAAATATGGGAGTAGTAATTTGTGAGGATTGATCTCTTTCCAGTGATGCAAAACACAAATTTCATGATAACGCTTTCTTAAGACATTTTTTCTTGCTTTTCAGGTTTTCTGGGGTTTGGATAAGAAATTGGCTCAGAGGAAACATTTTCCCTCTGTCAACTGGCTTATTTCTTACTCAAAGTATTCAACGGTGCGTAATTAACTCCTTTGTCATTTATTTGCCTTATGAATCTCTCCGTATTATAACTTCAGATGGGCAATGGTGTTTTTATTTGCTTAGTAGAAAATTTGTATGTTTGCAGGCTTTGGAATCATTTTATGAGAAATTCGACTCCGAGTTCATTGATATCAGGACCAAGGCCCGTGAGGTGCTACAAAGAGAAGATGATCTCAATGAAATTGTCCAGGTATGCATTGTTCTTTAGCTCTGTTGGTACTTCTAGAGGTTTAGCAGTTGCTTAAACTTCAAATTTCATAAAAGCTGTTGATTTCTAAGGGAAGTTCTTATTATTGTAAAATAGCGTCTAGAGCAGTGATTAGTGGTCATGCTTCAAATATCTTTTCATCTTTATGGGTGTATATGTGATCTTTTCAAAGAGCACTGCTGGTAGCCTTCTTTTTGCTCATTTTGAAGTCTATTGTATAATAATCTATATGTAGCTGTGATACTGTGTTATGTAGTTGTTTCAATTGATTACTTATTCTTCTATGGTTGTAGCTTGTTGGAAAAGATGCTTTGGCTGAGACGGATAAGATCACTTTGGATACTGCAAAGCTTTTGAGGGAAGACTACCTGGCACAAAATGCATTTACAGCGTAAGTTTCTCCAGATCTTTGTGGGGTCCTATTTCATTGTAATGATCAATCTATAAATATAGATTGTCAAGATGAGCTCTCATACAAAAATAGACTGAACAAGATATTCAATAAAAAAATTGAATGATGGACCATGTTAACAAGAATTTATAGTCGGTAGGATTTGAAGCACTGATATGAATGAAAAGGGAACTTCCTAGTTCCTACTGAAGCTGGGGGAAGATGTTCATTTAAGAGTTAAGATTGTTGAAAAAGAATATGTTTATTCAGTAGGATTTGAAGCACTGATATGAATGAAAAGGGAACTTCCTACTAAAGCTGGGGGAAGATGTTCACTTAAGATTTTGTTGATTTTTCTATTTTCTATGATGCTTTAGATGCCTGAAATTCCAAAATGGACATCATTGAATCTATTTTTGTGAGCGTTCTTCATAGTTGAGCCTCTTTTTGCTTATATCTCGAGTTTTGTCTATTTTTGTTTGGCGAACAATAATTCAGTCTATCTATGCTTCTTTTTCCTAAATTCTTTTGCCTCCTTGTGGTAACAGATATGACAAATTTTGCCCATTCTACAAGTCAGTTTGGATGATGCGCAACATTATCCATTTCTACAATTTGGCCAATCAGGTTATTTTCACTCCTTTGGCATTCATTTGCTCTGCTTTCTCGTACAGTGGACATATAATGGTTGTGATCAGTATGCTGTCCATAGGCTCTTTGATAAAATGTTGGGACTGCCATGAGATATAAAAAGGGGAGGCTAACTTCAAAAGGTTTAACTATGTGACTGCATGAGCTAACATCAAATAAGAAGTGATAATAAAGATTGCATGTTTCTTCCTATATAGTACCACTTGACGCAATGACTAAATCATATGAGCAATGCTTACTACTGCTGGATTTACATTGTTTTCATCTCTGGGCCAGCCCCAAACTAAGGCATCGTAACAGAGTACATCTTGCTCACTAACAGATGACAGGATCTACTGTACAAATGGTACTAAAGGTTATTGTTGCTTGTGTTTCAATATTTTCTTATGGTGATAATGCTTTGATCTGATATTAGGCTGTGGAGCGTGGTGCTGGTTCAGATGGTCAGAAGATTACCTACAGCTTGATCAAGCTTCGGCTAGGAGATCTTTTCTACCGTTTAGTGTGAGTGGGAAAATTATTAGATATCATATGAGTTTTGTGTAAATAACATTCTCTTGAATGAGCATCTCATAACTTAATTTTATATGAAATACAGGTCACAGAAATTCGAGGATCCGGCTGAGGGAGAGGATGCTCTTGTTGCCAAATTCAAGAAGTTGAATGAGGATCTGACTGCTGCTTTCCCGCAATCTCGAGGATGAAACCCGATGATCAGCTCGCATTTCAAGTTTGAATTTCAGTTGAGCAACAGGTCGTTTCCTGTCGGGTTGGAATTGTTGCTTTCCCCTTGTACAAGAAAAGCAAGATCACTTGCACAGACAGCCTTGCTTGCTTTGCAGCCGTTTTTGGGCCTGTGTGTGTTTTCCCTTTTCCAGGTCTTGTCTGGATGTAGTGTTACAATGTTGATGACTTCATTATTATTTCCGGTATAGAATAAGGTCCCTTTTACATTTGAGGGTGAAAATAAGCTCATTCATGAGCTGATGTGAATTATGAGGCTGAGAACTTTGTGGTTCGAGTACCCTGTGATTTAGTAGGAGTAGGGATTGCATTTGTATTCTTAATTTATTTCCTTCAGACTGCTGAAGCTGAACTGGAGATCACATGTGTATTATTCGTTGTAGCGTTTAATTCTGCAGCAGAGTTATGGTTTTTACCATTAAACAATTGCATATGTCGTCTATTTAGGCTTATTTCGGCTAAGCAGAGTTCAGAAGCACCAGATTTTCGCCCCCTTCCTTCCTCCACGTGCAAATTGGTGATCATTTTGTAATCCCGGTCTCTTCCTTTGTTCTACCTTAACTTTGTGCATAAATCAAATATCCCACTTTGTCCATGTCTTTTACTAATATAAGATATGACAAGTCAAGAACAACTTTGACAGATAGAGGGAGTAATTGATTGTTAGGTTGAAGGTCTGTTTCGTTCAGCAACTCGATATAATTGAATTTTGTTGAACTTGTTGAACTTTAGTACTTGGCTTATATTGTTGAACACAACTCTATTTTTATTGCGAAGTTATTTTCTCATCACAATAATATCGATGATCTTTGAAGCATCTGAAACAATTAGCTTAATATTTTTGTAGCATATGAAACAATTAGCTTAATATTTTTGTAGCATATGAAACAATTAGTTTAATTGAAAGGCAAAAATTTCCTAGATCATCTTTCTGGGGAGCGAAAATCAAGCCAAATGCAAGCTATACCTAGAGATCTATTCTGGCAGCAAGTGATCTTTTAGCAAACGGATTAAGGTGGAATATTGGTGATGGATAAAGTATTAACTTCTGGAAAGATGCTTGGATCCCCATGCTTCCAAAGTTTAGACTCTTGCCGAGAAGCCGACGACACTCACAAAAGTAATCAAATGGAGGTGGCAGATGTTCTAGATGGTGCAAATAATGGAATATCTCAGTCTAGAGAACATGTTCACACTTCTTACCTTTTTTATTACGTGTTATCGTGAATTGTTTTTTAATTTACGTAGAGTATGCCCCGAGGCCCCCGACTACCAACATATTTTTTTGTTTTATGCCCCACACTTCTTCCTCAACCAGGCTTGGGAAGAATAGCATAGCAAGTACAAGTATTAGTAACATAGCAAAAATGCATTCCTCGTCATGTTATTCATATGTTTTAGGTTTGCTAGCGGTAATCGTAGCCTCTTGAGAGAATTAATGAATGCATCTTTGGTGCACTGCTATCACATCCGATAATTCTTGATTGGCTAGTTGTAAATAGTCCCGAACAAAAGATTATATTGGACTGACACCGAGGTATTGACGGAGACTTGATAATAGCGCACGGTAGAGATGAGAATGTGATAAAATGAGATAGAAAAAAGACAGGAAAAGGGTGACCCACTTACCTACTCATAACAACAAAGCGAGCCCCTTTAGGCCTTTACTTAATTATGAATTAAAGAATGAATCCAATCTCCCCAAGTAGTATTTGAACCTACGACCAATTAGTTAACAGTCGACCGCTCTACCACTGAGCTACTAAGGAACTATGGGAGACTCGATTTCAAAGAGTTCAATTCATGTTCTCAACCCATGACCAGTATGAGCTCGAAGCTTCCTTCGTAACTCCCGGAACTTCTTCGTAGTGGCTCCCTTCCATGCCTTATTTCATAGGGAACCTCAAAGTGGCTCTGTTTCATTAAATTCCATTCATATCTCAATTCCATTCATTTAATATCCCTTTGGTGTCATCGATATAATAGATGTTGTTTTTAGTCTATCTCTTTCTATTTATATATGGAAAAGTTAAAAAAATCATCATATAATAATCCATAAATTGCAATACAAAAGAAAAAGGGAGGTTTGTGATGATTTTTCAATCTTTTCTACTAGGTAACCTATTATTCTTATGCATGAAGATGACCAATTCGATCGTTGTGATCAGACTCTATTATGGATTTCTGACCACATTCTCCATGGGGCCTTCTTATATCTTCCTTCTCCGAGCTCAAGTTATGGAAGAAGGAGAAGAAGGTATCAGCAACAATAACTAGTTTTATTATGGGACATCTCATGATGTTCATATCGATCTATTATACGCCTCCGCATCTAGCATTGGGTAGACCTCATACAATAACCGTCCTAGCTCTACCCTATCTTTTGTTTCATTTCTTCCGGAACGAGCACACACACTTATTTGATTATGGATCTACTAGCAGATTTTCAATGTGTATTCCATGAATAATCTCATTTTTCAATTATTCAACTATTTTACTTTACCAAGTTCAATGTTAGGTAGATTAGTCAACATTTATATGTTTTGATGCAACAACAAGATGTTATTTGTAACAAGTAGTTTTGTTGGTTGGTTAATTGGTTATATTTTATTCATGAAATGGGTTCCATTAGTATTACTCGGATACAACAAAATCATTCTATAATAAGTACCTTGTGTCGATAAGAAATTATATGGCTCGAATATTTAATATTCTTTTCTTTATTACATGTGTCTACTATTTAGGCGTAATGCCGTCACCTATTTTTAATAAAAACCGAAAGAAACCCCGAAACGAAGGAGACTAAACAGGAAGAAGAGGATTCAAATAAAAACATCCATCTCCTTCCCTTTTTCGAAAGAAAAGGAGGGTCATGACAAAATCAAAATCGATGAAACAGAACAAATCCTCTTGGACTTAAAAGAAACATGCTATAAAAATAGTCCAACTTCTTATTATGAGAATCAAGATAAATTGAAGTTAGAAAGACTTAAAGAAGAAAATATTTCCCGGTTTGAAAAGCCCCTTCTTTTTCTTCTTTTCGACTATAAACATTGGAATCGTCCAACGCGATATATAAAAAGCAATCAATTTGAAAATGCCGTAAGAAATGAAATGTCACAATTTTTTATACATGTCAAAATGATGGAAAACAAAGAATGTCTTTTATATATCCACCCCGTTTAAGCAATTTTTTGGGAAATGATACAAAGAAAGATTTCTTTAGGTACAACATAAAAAAATTTATATGATGATGAACATTATACAATTATTAGATTTATACGATAAAAAAAAAAAGCTTAAATTCTCAATCCTCATTCCATCCGATAATTTTCAAACTCTCATTGCGACATACCAAATGCCTCATGTATAAAAATTTCAATCGTGTTAAAAATATGTGCCTTACATTAGATATAACCACGTTGGAGATATTTTATGAAAAATGTGAGGCTCATAGGATGAAGGATTGAGGGTGAATAATTTTTGACAGTATTTGTTATTCGTCGCTTGTATTACCTACTCACTCTATTACCTATGTTTCTTTCCATAATCTACCGGGTTAGACCACGTTGGCAACCGAAGTCTCTAACCCCCGCATTCCTAAGCCTTCCCTCTTTGCATTGGACTTGTAAAAATGATTAGTTTGTTGAAAACTTTGAATAGACATAATTTTCGAGGCATTTTTTAACGGAAACGAGCAATTTTTATCAATTGCATTAATTTTCGAGTTGTGCACTGTGTTTTAGCTAAAAAAAACACGGAATTCAGAAAACATATAGGGTGAAAATGACTTTAGCCCGATCATATGGTCCTTATTTTCTGATGTAACAATAACCCTTTTAAGTAGAAACATCAAAATACAAACCTTTCTTTACTTGAAAGTCTTAAAGCATAACCCTATCAAAAAATTTGAAAAAATATTCAATGATGTTTAAGAGTAATAACTATTCATATCTAACTTTTTCTAAAAAAGCTAACCATAAATGTAATACCCCGAATTTTTTAAGATTATTTTATTATTTATTAAGGTTTAATATTATTTCCACTTAAAATTTATTTTATGATAATGCGATTTTATTTGATAACTATGTTTATTAAAATAATGATTTTATTTAGTTTTGAACTATTTAACAAGTTTAAAATAAATCATTTACTTGTTTTATTACTCATTTTATTATTTCTAATTAATTAAACTCTTTATTTTTAGTTGTGGGTATCTTTGTACATGTGTCTATCCATTTACGGCACACAAGAGCCAATTTTTCAACAAAAATTGCAGCCTTTGACAGTAGGAAAATCGAATTTCAGTCCACAAATATCAGATTTTAGGAACAAATTTTCAAAGAGCTACCACCATAGCCCTCACACCTCACCTCCACCGTTAATGGAGCTTGACCAAAGCTCAAGATTTCTGACCAATCTCCTCTATAAATACCAAACACATTCAACCAAATTGCTCAAGCAAATAAACTTGAAAGGTTGCTTCAATCTTCCCCCTTTCTCTCTTAATTTCTGATTTTGTTGTGGAAATTAAAAATAAAAATTGAATCCACCATTAACACCATCCTCTGCCACGTTGAACCGCCAAGCACCACCGCACGAACCACCACGACCACCTGAACCACTCGCGCCACCATTAACACCACCCAACCGCCAGCCCAATCGCACCCTTCCCTTCGCGTCACCCTACTGCCCAGCTTCGCGGCGCCTCTGCTGCTCCTTGACAGCAGCCCGCGCCAGACGCCGCCACCTGAAACCACCTCTCCCCGCCTGAGCCTTCGCCGTCCTCCAGCCTCCCTTCCTTCCTCTTCTTTTCTCCCTGATTCGTCTCCCCTGTCCTTCATCCCTTTCTTCGTTTTTTTTTTCTTTGGTTTGTTTTCTCAGTTTTGAGAAACTGATTCAAAGAATCAGTAAAGCCCGACTTTTCCCCTTTATTAGTTTTATTAAGTTTTATTTTTTTGAAAACAAAACAAATGACTTTCCTAAACTAGCTTACTTTATTAAGTTGGTGTATTTAAGATTAATTAACTTAGTCTTTTATAACTTGAAAACATTTCTTAATTTTTCTAAAACAAAGTAAGAAGTATAATAAAGTTAGTTTTTATATTTAAAATAATTGTTTAAGTTAATGAAAATTAAGATGAAGTAATATTTGAGTACTTAAAATGATTTCATAAATAATTTGAAAACCATAAACTTTGATTTATAAACCCTCTTAAAATCATTAAGAATTCTTTAAGTTATTTGAATTATTTAAATTGTTTATTTTATAAAAAGGGGTTATTTAGGTAACTAACTTAGATCTCGTTAACGTCTATTGTAGCTCCGATCAGTAGACGAGGAATATCAAGAGTGTTAATTCGTTCGTGAACTTAACTTTTGGGCACGTGTTACGAGTAATCTCCGATGTCCATCTAAACGTAGATCCCGTTAGAATAAAAACGAATTAATTATGTGACTATGTGAATTAGAATATGGATTATGAATATGGTTTATAGTTATGGATTATGCACGATGAATGAGTATGACAAATGAAATGACTTGTATAACCGGACGATATGAAAATGATGATTATTATTATAACGTTATTAACACCGTCAATAATAGCAACTTAATGACTAATCTTTTATTCTTGTTATCAACATCGTTTAATGTCATTTAGTAATGTTATGGTTATTATTATTATTATTATTATTATTATTATTATTATTATTATTATTATTATTATTATTATTATTATTATTATAATTATTATTGTTATTATTATTACCGTTATTATTATTATTGAAATTTTATGAAAGTTGAAATTAGTAAGAACTTGTGATAATGAAATGATTATGAATCAAGTGATAAATGAACTCAAGTGACGGTTGTGATTTATGAAATGAAGTTATTGAAACCCGCTATGAATGGATTGAGATTATGATGGATGAAATATGTTCACACTTGGATTGAACAACGATGACGTAATTGTGTACGTGATTTATGTGATGACTTGAATTAAAAGATGTTAATCACGTAAAGTGAAATATCGGAGGGAAATGACGAACAAGGTTGCCCTTGTATGGGAGGTTCAGGCCACCCTACGAGTTCTCTCGGTTACTATGCTGATTTTCTACATTACTTGTCTTCCTTCTATCTTGTTGTGATCCAAGTAGAAGGGGTGTGCACACTAGGGACTCTGTTATTATGGCCATTATGTTATGCGTAGGTGGTTACGGGGATTGACCCCGACCTACAATGTTGAAGTAAGTGGTTACGGGGATTGGCCACCGCTTATCGGGCGTTCTCTTTCCTCTCCTTAAATAACTGGATTTATTGAATTAAGTATGTGATTAATCATTGTATATATATGTGTATGTGTGCTATGCTTTCTAACCCTATTATTAACCTACTATTTTTACAAAGTATTTTCAACTCAAGTATTTTACGGGATGGAGTTGGAATTACTCAATTTTTCCGATTTTTGGGAGATTGTCTCTCCTGTTTCTTTTCAATGTATTTGTGCGGGTGGGTGATCGACGGGGAACAAAGGGAGATCACTTAGAGTTGTCATCCACTTAGCTTATGATTTAGCTTCCACTGAACTCCTGAAACACTTAAGTAATTAGTAATATTTAATGAACATTTTACTTGGTTGTAAGGATTAATTAATTTGAATTTAGTATGCTTTAATCTAGCCTTGCATTTATTTCCAAGGAGATAAGTGCGGCGGTAGCACGCCCGTTGAGTCGAACCTCGTGGATTTTCCCCCATCTCAAGTTTTATTAAATGAAAAAGGGTTCGGGTTGGCAGGGTGTTACAATAAACAACGTGAGTAAATTTTGCTTTATTCGATTTATTTTCGAATCTTAACACCCTAATTTGGATCCAGCTTTTCTAGAAATTAAGTACATATTTAATTCGATTTTCAAAAGTTCAAGCTAAATTAGTGATTTTTGATTTAGATTAGATGGACCTTTTATTTTATCTGAATAACTTACGACTGATTTTCATCAATATGGAGCAACAAGACAAGTGGACAATGACGTACACGAGACTTGGTCTCATATCTTGCTACCACCAACGCATTCACTCTTATATCCTGGTCTATAACGCGCATGGTAAGTGGTAACTCTCCCATTCTAAGCTAAAAGAATAAATATTTAGGCATATCATGCGCACGGTACATCTAGATGGACGGCCACATGTAGCATTTTGCTTCGTTGTCCTTCAACTACCTTAACAAGTAAGGCATCAACCGGTCCATTGTAACTACTCATCAACACGGAGAAGGAAAATCGAAGTCAGCAACTTCCATAAAACCCAAAAATACCAACCTCCACTCAAAATCAAAATCAAAATCAAAATCAAAATCAAGATCAAGCTCATAATCAATGGCGTTGCAATGGATGATACTGACATACGTAGTAGCAGCAGAAGCCGCCATTTTTTTACTGATTTCTCTTCCATCACCTAAGCTCATCAGGTCTCGTATCGTTTCCCTAATCTCTCTCCTCCTTCAGCCTTTAATGTTCGTCGTCCCTTTCGCCGCTTTTCAGCTTATCGGTACTCCTTTCTCTCTCCTCTCTCTTGTTTTTCTTTTATGGATTCGAAAATTATAAGTTCGTGATTTGAATTTCATGTTTTTTTTAGATATTTATTGGAAGAATGAGCACCGATTGATGTGTACGTCTGAGATCTGCACTGCTGCGGAGAGAGATCGTTATGAAAAACAGGTAATTTTTTTTTTGTTTTCATCTTCTTGTTGATTATCTAGGGTTTGTTTTTCTTGATTGTGTAATTTGATATCTGAATTTTTTGTTGAATATCAATTGTTGTGTTATTTTGTTGTGGTTTTTACACTGTTATTGTTCTGGTTGCTCGTATGTTAGGATTTATGGAGTTTTTTTAATTGCAGAGGCTTTTCCTTTTTCTATAATTTTAACGAGGTTTCGTCGTGAAAAGACTTACGATTTAATGGAGTGGCTGTAAAATGTGGTGTTGGGATTTATATTTGGCACTTCTTTTGCTAGTCGCGTTTTGCAATCGAGTTGTTTTTTTCGACAACTTTAGAATGCTAATATTGTTGTGAGTTCTGTTGCGCTGAGAGGATCCTACTACGTTTACGAAGATATGCTTAATTACTTGATCCTTTGGTTATTTGATATTTGATAGGTACCGGCTGTTTGCTAAGGTGCTTCTTTAGTCCGTTTGTTACGGTTTGATGATAGGCATAATATGTTCTCCACTATAGAGAAGTTCCCTAACTTGTGGGATATTGAGATGAAAAAAGAAGCACATCAAATTTATTTAGAACGAGTTTCTGTTTATGGTCCTCTAGTCATTATCATAGTGATATGCCAGATGTTTTTGCTTTGCAAAAGCTTGCATCCACCTAAGACAACGTCCTACCTCAAGGTGTCCCATAAGATTAGTTGATGTCTAGGACTAGATTACACATATATCCCCCTCTTTTTGGCCCATTTTATTTCTTTCTGTTTAATCTTTACTAGCAGGTTGGTTACACTTACAACCGAAATGGAAACCGAGCATTTCGTGGTTCAAAAATGCCGAATCCCGTCTAAACCATCACTTATCATGACTCTTCGGAAAATTGTTGTGTAGTAGCTGAGAGCACTTTCCTGCTTTAGAAATAACGGACTAAATTCATCTTGCATACTCTCGCCCTAGAATTTCGTTTCAGAAACACTTGGTATTTGACTTCTAATCAACAATTTATTATATGGCCTGTTGTGTGTAAATTACGATCATTAGGAATGTATATTGATGGACTGATCAAATTGGTATGTAATGAAATGCATCTAAATGAATGTGGAATTAATTTTTTTTTTGCTTGTATGTATTTATTTAAGGTTTTTCATCTGAATCTGAAAGATAGTTACAGGTTCTTTCTTTTTGCTAGTTTTGGTAGTATCCTTGTAAATCCTTTTGTTTTAGGATCTGGGAAGAAAGTTTGCTTAGTGCAACAACTGCAGTATTTCTAATATATTGATTTTGTCCATCCCAAAATTTGTTTCCCTTGTGGAGTAGAGAGTAGAGACTAGGGTGTGCTGTCCTTGTGGAGATGTCATATTTATTACTTTTTTTTCTGGCTTAGACTCTTCTTTAGTTACAAATCTTAATAATTAATGACTGAGAATCTAATAGGAAGAATCATTCTCGAAGTCAGAAAAATTGAGAATAATTTTGAATACGGAAAGTTTTGTATATTATTCAGGAGCCCTCTAGCAATATATGTTTTCTTTTTTGTCTAGTATTCGCTTTAGAGGGTTCAACTGTTTGATGTCTAGTTTTATGTTCCCCTCTCTGAGCCCTTTTTCTGTATTTTTAAAATTCCCTTTAAATGCCTGTTCTTTCTCTCTTAAATTTATCTCCTCTCTCCAAACCTACTTGCTGCCTCATTCCCCATTGCTGTTTCTAGTCTCTTAAAAATCAATGGGCAGCTGAGGATGCTGTGTTTACAGAGCACCATCTGTCAAGAAAAAGGAATCTTCGTGCTAGGCTTAGAACAATAGTAGAGGATACAAATGGATATCGTATTCAGTGTTTTTGGTATTAGGTCCTTTGGTTGTGTGGTATTGGTTTAATCTTCTTATGTATATCTGTAGTATATCATGTATATCTTGAGAGAAATAACTCTGGTCTACTTTTTTGAGTAAAGTTGAGTTCTGCAGCATTGATGATGTTGAAATGGATTTGCAGAGAACTTATGGATAACTTGCCTTCTTTAATATCATAACAGTATTTTTATTCCCATCTATTTCTTGTTTATAGCGTAACCTTTATGTCTCTGTTTACCTTCCCTTCTATTATTCTCCTATGTCCACATTAGAGCCTAAGTTCCGCTTTTCACTATTGCTTGTGAAAATTCCCACATAACAACGAGCACTGCTACTTGCAACACATCACTGCAATGTTAACTTTATAGCCAATGGCCCAATGCTAAATTCATATTGTCTGTTAATTTTAACTGTTTGGGAAAATACTTGTTACACAATAAGATCTAATCAAATAAGACTCCACATGGTTATGTTTTATCTTATATATTGGAAATTTTTTTAAGGATATTCTTTACTTATGAATACTATCCAAATTAGAAATGGGAATTCTATTAAGGGAAGGAGGGAATATACCTTAACTACCGATACTTATCATCGAGAACTTAAAAAAGAAGGGAGGGATTAATTGAAGAAGAGGAAGAGGGGTAAGTACATTAAAATACTAGATACTAGGATCAGAGAGAACTAATGAAGGATCCCTCTGATTTAGGGCCCATTCGCTCAACGTTGATAATTGATATCAGCTCTAGATCTTAACCTAAGTAGGCAAAGACTTTAGTGAAAAATAACTAAGAACATTAGAATCACATATCATTGAAATAATACTTTATATGAAGTTTAAAGATGAGAAATTTACCAGATCAAGAAATTAAAAAGATCTCAAGAGCTTTTAGTAACCAAACACAACAATTATGATTTCTGGCAGATGGCCTTAATGGTGGGAGCAGTAAACTCAGGTTGAATGTAAGCGTGATTCTCAGGAGTGCAAGAGAGGGGAGGGGAACGGGGAAGTATTATTATTATGAGCTAGTGGAATGTGCCTCTGAAATTGGTGCCAGCTTGCTCATTAGTCTATCCTGACTCCTGAATATGCTTCTTCGTGTTTGTTTTCTACTTATTTCAAGCATTAATTGCATGTAAAGGTAAAGAGAACTTGCATAGCATAAGAGCGTGAAGAGAAAAGGTGTTTGGGCAATGGTGTATCCTTTTTATAGTTAAATCTTTTGTGTATAATACTTCCCATTTGTTGTGCCCATTTAGTTTGATTTATTCACACACGCCAACCATAGTTCGACTCTTTTTTTCTGTGTGTGTTTTCCTTTTCGTCCTTGTATATGAACTTACTGTCATCTGTTTCTCATGGCAGACCTACAAAGCTCAGAGGAATATTATTCTTTGTGCTACATCGTGTCTTCTCTACTGGTATGTGTGCAGCCCTGCTGAAATAATGAATTTATAGGCATGTGTTGCTACATAAGTTGTTTGTAACTTGATTATGGATGTTGGATGTATTCTAGGTGCATCTATCGTGCATGCAAATATTACAAGGATATTGAAAAGATGGAGGAAGTTGAAAAGAGGTACAAGAAGCTGTAATTTTCTTTGGCATTCACTATATCTTGATGACAGCATGGAGATTAGAAGCTAGTAAGACAATTTTGATGTCTTGACTCTTGATACACACTTCAGCAGTTCAGCTGTAGGAGGCCCTTCTTATTGTCCTTTTCTTTTCTGGTACTCTTTTTGTTGAATCAGTGAATAGTGCTACTGTTTGTAGTGTTACTTGTGGTATGAGAACAACCTCTGTGAACTCCGATAGATTCAGTTTATTACCAATATCTATTACTGCTAGCCTAATCACCGGGTTTTACTGTGAATTTTCAAACTATTAGAAGTTCTATTTTCACGAGTGTGGGGTATTAACCTTAACCTTGCTGCTTAAATTATTTATAAACTAAATGCACTTTTTTATTTATTGAAGAGATTAGGGGATTTGTAAGGCCTCTTAATCCTGAATTGTAAATATAGATGGTGAAAGCTACAGGGTAACTGTTTCTTTCTCCTCCTGAATTCAGCGATTCATGTATTGCAACAGCGGGAAAAATTTGGTAGGGGTAATTTGTATACAAACGAAAGTATAGAGTTGAAAGGTTCGGCTAATGAAGTTACCTAGCAGGCTGAGGTGGCTGTGGTGCTGTACTTAAAGTTCAACATCGAGAAGAGGGGGTAGAGAGCTGCGCCGGCCGTCGGCAGAGGAAAGGGTGACATGAAGACAGAGTTTAAGCTGTCCACTGTGGCAATGGTGGAAGAATATATGGTGGCAAAACCTTCTATATCTTTTAGTTTGCCTGCATGCTTTCGGGAGTCGGGTGTCGATGGCTCGTTGGTGGTTTCTCCCTTTTTTCTTTATACCCTTCCTGCCGATCATAACCAGGGAAGGTTGATGAATAAACCATGAAAGGACAAGGAGTTGGTGGACGCCCCAACCGCTAGGGTGTCCATGATCGGTTGGTGGTTTCTCCTTTTTCTTATACCCTTGATGCGGATCATACCAAGAGAAGGTTGATATAGAAACCATGAAAGGACAAAGAGGTGTTGGACCCCCCAACCGCTAAGGTGTCCTGATTGGTTAGTCATACTGTTAAACCTAACAATTCGGTTGATCAGTATGACAATTATGAATTTATACTAATCTTAATCCAATCGTCAAAAACTGGTGGACACCACCAACTAAACCTTCATTACCCGACTCCAAACAGAATTCGCAAACCTGTAAACAAGCTAAATTATATCGTCAGGATCTTAACACAATCATGGAACCAAAAAGCATTGTGTAGGCTCTACAAAAAAGTCCGGCTAGGAAGAAAGCCATGGATAAGGAATATGTGCTCTAGTTCGAAGCTGACATTGTTGGATGTAAGTGGATATTTTCTACAAAATATAAGGCCTATCGTATCGTCGACAGTAAATGGATTCATCAATAAATCGAGGTAGACTACACTAAAACTTTTAGGTGGGTGGTCAAACCTATAATAATCACCTCATTCTCTCTTGCACTAAGTCGAGGTGGCGCTCTACATCAATCCGATATCAACAACACATTTTTATAAGGAACCTTTAGTGATGACGTATACACAAATCAATCTCCGGGTTACTTTGACTCCCAACACTCGAACTATGCGTATAACCACACCATATTCTTTTTTTTCTTAAGATAAGGCGAGGGTTTCAACAAGTTGGGGAATCGGAGGTGATATCTACTCACGTTAGCCAACACCTTGCTGCTCAAGCTTCGATGCCTTAGTAAAAGGAAATCCCGAAATACTTACTTCTACCAAGGTTTCTAAATACTCACATGGCATTCTTATCTCCTTTTGTTCTCCACACCTGGTATCTCCTTTTGTTGGTTTTTGTTGATTATATAATTATGACAAGTATACATTGTTATAGGGTATAGGGAGGATCAGTGAAAAGCCTTTATTGGATAAAGGCATTTATGGGCAAGCGTCTTTTATCGGGCATAGTGAAATATAGGAGTCAATTTGATAGCCCATTAATTTTGAAAATTAAAATAGCTATGATATGCAAAATCACATGTATAAATGTGTATTCACGTGTACTCACTTTTGCTCTCTCATTTTTTTCATATTTCCTTGCTCGTTTATTGCCCCGTCCATTATCGACTTGGTTGACCCGCTCAATACCGCCCCGCATCAAGGGGACATTTTCGCGTAAACCCAGGCCCGGCACCGATCCCGACCCAACTCACCCAATAACCGATTCTAATCACAAGCAGTGCTCGGGTTCATCCTTTATAGTTTGTTTGGATGGGGAATTTGGATGTAAATGGAGATAAAGAGAGAGAATTGGGAATTCAATTTCCTTGTTCGGATATAACACGAGGGGAAGAGAAGGGAGATAATTGAAATGATTTACTTTCCTTCCCCACTTATTAAAGCAAAATATTCTGATGTTGAAAAGATTTAAAAGGAATTTGCAAGCTCGCTCTTCACTCCTTTCGTAGCCTTCCCTCCCCACTTTTCCCTCCATGATTGTTATCCAAACATAGTATTGGGAAGATGCCTAAAATAATATGAATACAATATAATTTAAGTTACCACATTCTTATTGAAATCACAAATTGATAAAGCACTGAAATTTCAAATGCTGAAAAATACTATTTGATAAAATAGTAATGCATCGAAACTGATATATACTACATATTAATTAAATTAGTCCAAAAGTAGTTACTGTGCGTCGCAATATAATGTAGTTCTTTCTCCCTTTCCATCTTCCTTTGATGATCCCTTTCTTTCTGTACATCGATTTGTTATAAAATCTTACAAATTGCGGGTCACTTCACATTTCACGAGCAGCAACAGAATTTTGTTATTTTTGCATGCTGGAACTAAAGTACTTTCCAACTGCATAGAGAGAAATACACATAAACAAACCCATCAATCAGTTTTTGTATTATTCAATTGGTTAATACTTTTAATGGGACCACATAACTT
>CANSZD010000983.1:0-260066 GCA_947648045.1 Beta corolliflora | reverse complement strand
TTTATTGCTATTTGAGTTTTATCTGATTTTCATAAGCTTAATTCATGCTCCTAGGTGGAAATGATTGATTATGGAAATACATTTGCTTGATGGAACTAATAGAAAGTTATATTATTATCGACATTTATGTAAAATAATCCAAGGAAAACAGTACAAACTTGAAACTTGTTGACGAATGGATAAATCCAATATGTTGCAACCACTTTCTATTTCTTGTGGAGAAGGTTTTGTGTTTCTTATAGATGATTACTATTAAAGATTGCATTTGATAGACAGTCAACATCGTCAGACTCACTAATAAATTACGGTTGGATATCAACAATTAAATGACCTTTAAAAACCCATATTGAAATTGTATACTCCAGTACCATTTTATTCTTTTTAATATATTTTCTTTTGTTTTTCTAAGTTGCAAGCTTTGCAACACTTTAGCTTGCAACACTTTTAGATAGTTGCAAACACAATTTGAACACTAATATTTTGTATTATTGGAAAGAATTAGAAAAGTTTGATATTTCAAAAATCTCATACTCCTGCTAAAATAAATCTTCTAACATTTTTAAATGCCTCCAGTCCGTTTCTAACTGTATGATCCTCATTGAAATCTTGGCATTATTTAGAATTATATAGAATTTTCTAAATTTTCCCCAATATATAGGAAAATATATAAAAGTCATGTGGGTGCTTATTCGGTTTGTCTCAATGAGCACTTTTAATAGTATAATTTTTTTTTAATTTTCTACTAATACATAATTACATATATTAATATTTAAAGCACGTACATTCGCAGTCAAGTCAAACTAGGAACATCAATAAGGAGTACTAAAACGTGTTCTCATGTATTAGTAAAAATTTCCTAGACAATTTTTTTGGACAATACAAACTCAAAGTGTTGGAATGTTAAACAACACAAGTAGTTTTCAGTTAAAAATATATAAAAATTGATTATAGTAGTAATTTTTTATACAAAACAAATTGAATAATCCCTATAGCAATTTGTTATTATTTTGGTTTGAGCGAAACTAACGACTAAATAATATGAAGAATTGAAAAAATATATCTAACTTAATAATTTCATGAAGAATGTGTGTAATTAATTTAAGGAAAATGTTAAACTTACGCTCAAAACAGGTACACCACAACAACTAATAACTTGAATTCGAAAATTAAAAGTTGAATTATATTAAACAATTCAGGTTTAATTTTCTCATTTTTTTACTGGAAAAATAAGCATTCATCCATTACTCAACGGAAATATCATCCATTACATAACTGTGGATTTCAGGAGACACCTCCTCAATCCAAACTTGCATATCTCCTGAATTCTATTCCATCTAGCTAAATTATGAGCTACTTGATTTTCTCATTTAATTCTCTTCTTAATAGTATTAAGGGGGCGTTTGGTTAGGGGGGTCCCCATGAAAGGGTAAGGAATCAAGTAACACGCATTCCCTTATTTGTTTGTTTGCTCAATTTGATGATACCTTTATCCTCTCCTGACCCCCAAAGTCCTACATTCATTCCCTAACACCCCCTAAGGTTTCACCGACCCCTTTCTTTGACTTATTATTGGTCATCTCCCTGACCACCCTACCACCACCACCTCCCACCCGACCACTTGTAACCCGACCCGACCCCTCCACCCAATGCACCCCAATCAAGCTACCAATCAAAAACCGCCGCTACCATCACCTAAACCACCACTCACCCACAAGGCATAAACCCTAGAAGAAAAAAGAACGACGCAGCCGAAGCATCGAAGGAGGGGGAGAGGGGCGTACAACACAAGGAAGGGGAGGAGAAGTCGCCTTGAGGAGGGGAGGGGGAGAACGAGTTGCACAGGAAGCGGCAGGGAGAAGGCGTCCGTGCGTGAGGGGGAGAAGGCGACGACAAGCTGCGAAGGGGAGGGGGATGGGCACTGACGCGGCGCGTGCACGGGTAGGGAGAGCGGGGGGAAACAAGAGATGGAGAATTGGTGGTGCTATGGTGGGAGGAATGGTTAGGAGGAGGAAGAAAGTAGAATGACATTTACCAACTAAAAAACACTTTAAATCTAAGGGTTTTGCTTCTCTCCTTTTCCCCCTACTACCCCCTTTCGATTCCACCCTGCTCGTAAGAACCAAACACCCCTTAACTTATTAAAAGGTATGCGTTTGTAGTTAGGATAGTACTGTATAGTAACTTCTTACATCAGCAGACACAGCAATTGGATAAGCATGACGTAAGAGCAAGTTGCAATTGAATACTAAGAACATCAAGTTACTTATAAGTTTAATTAATTAACTAACCAAAAAATTGACCATTGGTCTAATACACCAAGACTAAATTAACCAGTTCCTTTATTTAAATTAAGAAAAAGATGGCATAACATATTTACTTCTACCGCTAGTATCCTGTTAAACGATCTGACCAAATGTCTTTTCTTTCTTTGTTAAACCGCTTAACTTTTATGTATTTTATTAACTTACAAGTATTCTTCAGTTTTTGTTTTTAACTCCTTAACGATTTTCTGTCTAACTTTTCATATATTGGTTATGTTTTTTTTCTACTCCATTCTTTTTTAATAGTTGTCTTAAACGACTTGAGACAATTGCCAACGCAAAATTTTCGACATTAATATCTTCAATCATACACAAAGAAAAGAATATATAAAAAGTTCAATTTCATGAAAGTACAAATTATGACGAATTCCCCAAAAAAATACATACCCGAATTTAACAAGATATCATATTACTATGTTTTTCCTTTACATACGTATACATATTAAGAGGCCAAAACAAAGAACGTGAATAGCGTCAAAGTCGATGTTATACTACATCGAAAAAGAGATAGTATTTTCTATAACCTTTATTGCATTTGATGAACTAATAATACTTGATCAGATCGTTTAATACAAGAAGTATATAATAAAAAGTAAAAGATACACCATATCAAGGTCCAAACTATAAATTCAAATAAATATCAAGTAAAGTCCAAAGTGTTTGGTAAGGGTGAGGGAATCTTACTACTACGTTAGCGTAAGCAAATGCATGAATCATCTTCTTCCTTTCACTTCTCCTCCCTATAAATACTTAAAAATCACATAGAACTTCCTAACTTGTCCTACTTTTACACTCAAAAACATACTTCATGTCTCTTCACTTCCTACTCTATCCATAACAATATAATTAAATCTACTCTTCCCCCACACATACTTATAAAACATACAAATAATTTTTGTTATCCATTTTCAGGTTTTAATTAAGGTGTCATTAAGGCATTATTTAACAATTAATGGGTAAAGGAAGAAGGCCATGCTGTGACAAAGCAGGTGTAAAAAAGGGACCATGGTCTCAAGCTGAAGATTATAAGCTCATCTCCTTCATTCGTAAACATGGTCACAATAATTGGCGTGCTCTTCCTAAACTTGCAGGTTTTTTTTTCTTCTCCTTAATTTAATTCTCTTTTAGTTGGTAATTTGTTATGTTTATAATTCATGGAACATCATTACTATTGTATACTCCGTATATATATTCATCAAATCCTAACTTTTCTGCCATTTTTGAAATTTTAAGCTTCTCATAATGCTTCATATCTTTGGCAATGATGGATTATGTTGCTTATTATAAAAATTAATCCTGTCAAAAAGAAAACAAAAGTTGTTTTGGACGGTGCATTATGACTTTTTACTCAATGCTTAACAGTACGTTGTCGCATGATAATATCAATATTAATCTTGATGATAAGGGAAGTTTTGATTTTAGCATGTAATTTATCTGCTCATATGTTGTGTTCTTCTTAGAAACATTATCATTTTAGCATATTTGTGCAATATTTAAGGTCGAACTTTGACAGTTAATTACTTTCATAATATATCGATTAATTGTAAGAAAGTAATGTTACAAAAGTATTTTTAAAAATTAGAATATTTCTATTGTCACATTATAGGAAATACTAGGGGTCAAGTTAATTTTTTTTTGAAAAGTATGTGTGCGTCATATTTAAAAATGGAGGGAGTATAATTCTAGCCCCTGTTTTTTTTGTAAATCCTATAATTATTAATTATTGAAAGACTGAAAGAGTAATTAAAGTTGCTAATGAATGAAGGCATATACGAGTTCTCCTGTACAAATAATCGAGATTGATATGTTTTTCTTTTTTTTTTTTCTTCAAATTAATTATATTTTTTGCTGAAGTGGAAAATTTAAGCTAAGGCTATGTCCTTATTTTGCGTATAAGAAAACTAAGAAAGCATACGTTGAACTATCTATATCACAAATCATTGACGTTGAATCTTGATCAATTTATCAAAATTTGCGGCTTTTCTATACTATGACTTAGCATGTCAATAGGGCCTAGGGCTAGTAGACTTATATGCGTTGTGCGGTTGTGCCTCAATGTTCAATAAAAACGCTCATCACATGTTAAAAGAAAATAGAAGTTTGTCACTATTAGGGTGCTTAAAGAGATCAAGTTATGAGTTGTATAAGGTGTTGTTTGGTTGGAAGCTATTTCCCTTGGAAATACAATAAGAGTGTTGTGTTTGGTTGGAGGAAAATGAGAGAAGCATAGGAAATACAAATTCTAAGGGAAATACAATTTTCCATGGAACATGAGAAATCACTCACCAAGCCCCCTCCCCCCTTTGGTGAGTAATTTCCTAGTAAATGCAATTTCCTATGGCGTCAACCAAATAATTTTGCCTAATTCCTAGGAAATTAACAAGGGAAAAAATTTCCCATGAAATGTAAATTCCCATGGGAAATTACTTCCCATGTGAACCAAAGGAGACCTAAGTGTAACCAAGAGTAAGATAAGAAATCTCTTAAATTGTCATCAATGAAAGGACAAAGAAGTATATAATAATATCATTAATAAAAAAGAATCTAAAACATACAAGAGGTTACATATAAAAAAACCCAAAACATACAAGAGGTGTGGAACAATACACAAATTATTAGAATTGACGGTCTAATTTTAACATAAAATTAGACAAACTCAAGGTTGCATTCTTCTAACAAGCCTGTTTCACCTCACCCTAACCCAACACTTTTTCTAGGCATCTCACACTAACCTAGTTATCCGTTCTCTTCTCCTTCCTTTGTTTTCCTTTGAATCTCAAACTACAACAGACAATTTTAAAAAACAAACCGACAAGTCTTACCGAGTGGATTAAATTAGTCACTAAATGGATTAAACTAATCACTAAATAAGTTAAAGAATGTGAAAACTGAATGGATTAAACTTATCACTAAATATTTTAAACCTGGTTCATAAATAGATAAAACCAGCCACTATATTAAGAAATGTGACATGTTCCTCTATTTAATATTGGGCTGGATCGTGCCTAATTTAAAACTTAAAGTAGACGGTCTCTTACAAGACCAACTAGGAACAATATTGCATATGAGAAGAAGAAAAACCGAATTCTTTTTTCGAATACATATAATTATATGTGATTTATCCTTACTTTTAGAAAATGACATATATATATATATATATATATATATATATATATATATATATATATATATATATATATATATATATATATATGATGGTATACAAGGGCCTTGTAAATTTTGGTACAAAATTCCACAAGATGAGAATGTATGTAAATCTTTTAGGATGTAATTTCAAATATATTTCAACTAATTTTGACTTATATTGATTTATGATATTTATTTTCTCCTACACGTAACAAACTTTTACGAAATAAGGTCAATCATATTCTTTCACACGTGTGAATCGACCTTTATGTTGGTGAGTTTGATGATGAGTATTGCTCAGTCAAATAACTTTACCAACCAATCAAAATGGTTGTCTTCAAAGGAACAGATGTTGTTAGGTAAACCAAGTCAAAGAAGTTTACAAAGGAAACACCTCTCAAACATGGAGGAGTAAACATTCCAACCATCAACGTCAAAGTTGTTGGATGATTTCCCCCACCCAAACCAAAGTAGAAAATAACACTTGCACATACTAATTGATGACATCTTTAGCATATAAAGAGTATGAGTTAAACGTAATTATGCATCAAATGTTGCTATCATAGTTAAAAAAGAACTTGATTTGATTAAACATAACATGCTATATATTAAGAACAACGTAAATTTGATGATTTCAGGATTGGCACGGTGTGGAAAAAGTTGTCGTTTAAGATGGGTTAATTATCTGCGACCTGATCTCAAACGTGGCAACTTCAGTCTCCAAGAAGAGGAATCCATAATCAAACTGCATGAAATGCTAGGAAACAAGTAATGCTCCATTTGATTCTATTATTTTCATGTCTTTGTTTTTTTTTTTTCCATTTTGGCTATTTTTCATATCATTTTCTTATTTTTAGACTAAGTGATTGGTTGTTGCATTATGCAGGTGGTCTAAGATAGCATCTCACTTCCCTGGAAGAACAGACAACGAGATAAAGAATGTATGGAACACTCACTTGAAGAAACGCCTCAAAGATAGAGGATTAATATCTAATGACAATCCTGCAATATCGTCATCATCATCATCATGTAACACATTATCAATAGATACAACAAGTCCTAATAAAATTCTTGATGAAAGGAACAAATTAGATTGCTCTGAACAAGTCCTCATGCACCAAACAACCAACAACAACGACACAATCGAGTATTCGAGCTCTTCAAGTACCTCGTATAATTCACAAACTTCATTTTCGGATCATCAAATGATCGATGATCTCAATCCGAATACAATCGAAAACGTTGGTGTCCATAAGGATGAAACAAGCATGTGTAAAGACAAGAACAATGAAAATAGCCTAGATGAGCTAATTGAAATCCCTTTTGAGCCTAACTTGGACTTATGGGACTTGTTACATGGTGATAGTGAAGTCCAATTCAAAGAAGTTGACACCCCAATTATCTCTGATAATGACATGAAGAATGAAAATATTAAAGAAGATGGTGGAAGCTGGTGGTGGTTAGTATATTTGGAAAATGAACTTGGACTTGACCATCAAATTGAATCTACACCACTACAATCTACCAATGTTACTTCAAGTCATGACTTATTTTCTGATATATCCATCTAAAATGTACCTAATTAGTTCAGAATTATGTTTTAGTTGACATCTAAAGTACAGTCAATTATAGATGCCAAAGTTTAGTTTGTCACATTATATGTTAGAGGTTGGATCAGAACTGTTCAACTCCTCATTATTACCAACCCCTCAATTAAACAAAACGTTATCGGAGAGGGACCATATGCTAAATAATTATGTATAGTATAATTAGTCAAATGAGTTTTTTTCCTTTTCGTAATTGTAATTATGAGTTGATGTACCCTCTTGTGATCAAGATCTAATGTACACTAGCTACTACAAAAATGATGATTTGCTTTGGTTATCAGACACCTATTTGCGTCGGTTATCGGTTCGACGAGAACGGCATGGACGCAAATTATAGTAAAATTATTTGCGTCGGTTGGGTGTTTGACGTAAAATTTAACCGTTTACGCCGGTTCTCTGTCGATGTCCGATGCAGATGATATTTCCCAAAAATAAGTATACTTTTCTTATTGTAGGTGGCTAGCTAATTCAACGACTTCACCAAAAATTGTGGTGTTACTTTAATGTCATGAGAATTTTGTATGTACTTAAAATCTATGGCATGGATAATCTATATTTATATTATTATTAAAAGCATAAACAATATAATTTGTCAAATATATAGCATCATTCTCTTTTCAATAGTCTTATTTTATGTCAATGATTCTGTTTGACAATACTAGTTGAAAATAAACTGAAACTGATGAGATAAAGTTGAAACTGATAAGGTGTTGGAACTTGGAACTGATGAGGTAACTGATTAGCTTAACTGTTTGGCAAAATTAGTTGCTTAAGTTGATAAATTATTTTGGCAAAAATTAGTTGTTATTAAAATTTTAAAAAAAATTCCAAAATTTTAGTCACATGATTTTAAAAGGTAAAAATTTTAACTTATCATTTAAGTCATTTTAACCACCTGAAATTTTATTTTAGTTTCTTCCCAAATACACTACTAATCATTTTACCACCTAAAATATGTTAGCACCTTGTCATTTAATGTAACTAAAATGCTTCCCCCAAATAGAGCCAATTACATACAATAAAAAAACATTTATATTGATGAAAGTGACTAGCTATCAACCAATCTACTACTTCAAATTTTGTATTGCTTCTCTTGTCAAAATCAAAAGTGATACAATTAGTTGTTAATGATATGATATAATGACTTGTTTCCTATATTACCACGCTAAATTAATGTACGACATCTGTCAAAAAAAAAAAAAATTAATGTACGACACACAATAAATTAAAACTCCACTCGGATCATTCACTAGCTTTCTAATACTCTTTTTTTTTCCTTCTATATAGTCGTATGATTGGCTACACAGGATATAAATTTTTTACTTACATAATTACATCACACATGATTTTTTTTTTTGACGAAAAAAAAAGGATTTCATTCATAATGGATAGCCAAACGACACTTACAATCAATTCTTGAAAAATCAAAAATTCCAACACAAGTATATAACACCTTACAACTAGATACATCGCAGATTTGATTAAACATAACCTTAATAAAAAACTTCATCCGAAGCAATACCATCTATAAGTTCGCTCTGATTCGGCTTAACTTCCGCTGATGCATAGTCGTTTTGGTGAAAATACTCCCGTGGTCTTCTAGATTCTTACAGAGAATAGAGATTGTTAGATCTTCCTCATTCATCAGACGAGCAAAAAAAGTAATTGAACACCCTAAAATAAATACCATCTTAAGGATGGAATATATTTATTGTAAGCAATTAAATGAGTTTTTGGGGCCTACTACCTGGACAAACACCAAAGGTGGGCTCTATAAAGATTCACAATTGAGGCCAAGAAGAAAATAGATGAAAGAGAAAGAGAAGGGTAAAGAATGAAGGAAAAACCTTCAAAAAGAAGAAAATCTAAATACGAAATTGAGGAAAAAACCCTCCTAAAAGAAAAGCAGAGAAAAACCCTCAGAGAGAACCCGTGTCACTACATCACACATGATAAATAATAAAATGGTTAGTGTGTGTATATAATTGGTGAAGCAAATTGGTCCCTGGCTTGATGACGCAATTGAATACATCAGATGCAAAGCCTATGCACTCAACATTACTTTTTTTTAGGTGAAACATGGCACAATATTAAAAGTTAAAAAACCCCTAATAATTGTATGGATATTATGTTATCGGATTGTTGTAGGCTTTTCTAGCCAAAACTATGTTTAACTTTTAATATTGTGCCATGTTGCACTCAACATTACTACAAAGGCAACAATGCTTGTAACATAGAGGCCCGGCGAATTATCAAAATGGCCCTTTACAAAAAGTTCAAAAATAAAATAAAAAATATCAACGTTAATTTTTGATAACTTGTAAACATTCGCGTTTCACTCCATTTTCACGAATTATGATAAAAAGTAAGACTACTAAAATTCTCCATATTAAGTATCTTTTTTATTATAAAAAATTGAATAATACCAATAAATAGGTAAAAAAAAAAAAGTTAAAATGGTTAGTTAAATGATTATACTAGAGAATATCAACATTATAAAACCTTAAATCCACATACAAATTACTTTTTTAAGTGAAACATGGATTATGAAAAAAAAAAAAAGTAGCCCAAATAATTAGAGTATTTGAGTACCATTTTTTTACGATTAAGAGATAAATGTAAGTGGAAACGGGTTGCAAATAAATAGGTAATAAAAGAATTTCCTAGTTTAAACCATATTTTTTGGTGTTTCATTTGAGGTTAATTGGAAATATGGATTAAAAAATTATGTTGAAATGATAATTAGAGGCTTGAATTAAGAGTAATCAATATAAGGTGAATGCGTTTCCCAAAAAAATAGAAGGACTTTTTCTACTCAAAACTATGTTTAACTTTTAATATTGTGCCATGTTGCACTCAACATTACTACAAAGGCAACAATGCTTATCAATAATGTGCGCGGCCACTTGGTTGACATGAGCGGTAAAGTATTAGGGAAAATTACGCTTATGATTAGGAAATCATTTAGATTAGATTTAGTAGATAAGCTCGCGATTAGATTTAGTATTTGTTATCTGGTTATATTATTTGGTGATGCAGCAAAAAAAAATGTTGTTGAAAAGATTGATTGGAATGCTTTTTTATC
The DNA here is from genome assembly GCA_947648045.1 of Beta corolliflora. NCBI lineage: Eukaryota > Viridiplantae > Streptophyta > Magnoliopsida > Caryophyllales > Amaranthaceae > Beta > Beta corolliflora. Next base: position 249,906 of record CANSZD010000983.1, on the reverse strand, counting down.
ATTGGCTTTTGGTTGTTTTGCCCAAAAGTCTAAAACCTAATTGTTATGAATAATATTGATATGAATGTCCACAAATCATAATCATTCTCCCTTCCTTCATCCTTGTAACACCCTTCTTTACATCTTTGTTTTTTCTAGAATAGAGAGAGCCATAAGGACAAATAATGTAGACGAGATTTGATTCTAGGTCTTGGGCACCACCTCCGAATACTTGATTAACCAACTAAGGTAGTTAACATCCACTTCTTTACATCTCTGTAACTCCCTTGTTTATCACCCACATTTGTAAGTTTGTAACTCCCCTCATTGATTGAGATGAGTGATCTTTCCCCCTATATAAAGAAAATTATTAGCTGTAATTTATGATTTATACTTCACTCTTCTCATCTATTCATATTTTGTCTACTTCTTTCCATTTTATATTACTAAAGTAGAGTATTGTACCAAATATTTTAGTGGATAGTAGTTAATACTGTTATCAGCTTAATATCAGCTTTAGATCACCCTTACAAACAACTAACACTAATCAATAGTTTCGCAAACCACTCAAATGAACTAGCCAACGATCAGTAATAAGGGATAATTGGTTAAATATGGCCATAGTACAATTTCTACTTCCAATCAAGTTATAGAACATAACTTAGCTAATCATCTCATGGCGTATTTTGCTCGAGAAATAAAATTAAAGGAGGGGATGACTCTATGAGAGTCACGGCCAACCAACCCCACCCGAACATATTGTCAACAAAGATATTACTCCCTCCGTCCCAAAATATAGTTCCTGTTTCTATTTTGGGAGTCAAACTTAAAAAACTTTGACCAAATACTCTCACTAATGTATATAAAAAAAACATACTCATGTGGGGTCTTGTTAGATTCGCCACAATGTATACATTCATAATATCAACTTTTTATATTTTTTACTAATACGAAATAGAAGATATCGTAGGTCAAAGGTACGTCTTGAAGACTGTGCAAAAAGAAACAAGAATTATATTTTGGGACGGAGGAAGTACTATTTGTTAAGCTAAGGGTTACCTATCTATTTGACATTAATAGTATAATTAATATAGTCACATATATATACTAACCTCTGTTTCTAAATAAATGCAACAGTTTGACTTTCGCGTGTGCCAACACACAACTTTGACCATCATTATCTCTAATTATGTATTTTTAGAAGTTAAAAGAAGTTGATGTTATGAAAATATTTATTTTAAAAAATACAACACCATTTTATAAGATTATTTTTGTTTTTATATATTAGTAAAAATATACGATCAAAGTGAGATGTGTGAATAGTGCAAAAATCAAAGTGTTCATTTAAAGAGAAACATATGAAGTATATTATTCTAGTGTATATCATCTAACTTTGTTTTTTTTGGAAGGGAAAAATATCAGTGCGTTATTAATAAGAGATGGACAATGTATTTTTTTTTCTAACTTAGTTGGTAATTAAGTCTTGTAGGGGTGATACCTAAAATTTGGGATCAAATTCTGTCTACATTATTGTGTTTAGTCGCTCTCGCTAACACCAAAAAATATATGTACTTTATAAAAACAATTTTTTTGTGAAGAACTGCCATTTAAAGATTAATGGTACGTTGTAAAGGTATGATGGTAGTTGAGATTATTCAAAGTTAAACAATAGTTAGGATTAGTTTGAGAAGACCACTAATAATTTGGATTATTGTAGTTAATTTATCCTATAATGTTTTTATCAAGAGGTGTACATAATGAGCTCTAGATGAATCCTTGTAAAAAAAAAGGGTATAATGCTAGCTTGTCGTTGTTAGTATGGGTTTGTACGGCAAAAGCAGTTGTTTGTTGTCAAATACTATTAGATATTAGAATTTGATTGTGAAAATTACTTTTACGATAATTAGTGTTCGGTAAAATTAGTTTTTTTTTAAAGGTAAGATGAAGTCCCTTGCAAAGAAAAGGGGAAATTGGGGATCCCTCCTTACAAGGGGTGAGACTCGATCCCAGGATTTCTGGGATCAGAGGTGATGCCAATACCACTAGGCTATCACATGCTGCTCGTTCGGTAAAACTAGTTGTTATTTAGAAAAATAACAAAGATAAACTATACTCCCTTTGTATTTTTAACCTTTCCTACTTCCATTGTGAGCTTTTGCTAATGCATTTCTTTGCTCTACATATTAGTAAAAACTATAACGATTGAATATTAATAAAATACTCATTAAGACGAATAAAACAAGAACCCACATGACTATTATTTGTTCTTATATATCATGAAGAATTTAGAAGATTATTTCTAATTGTGAACAGTGTCAAAATTCCAAGTGAGAATGAAAAAAAATACAGAGGGAGTATTCTAGAGCTGATCAAGGTCCGCCCGGCCCAAAAAATGCACAGGTTTGGGCAGGATTTTTGGGCCTGAAATTATTTTTGTGGGACGGATTTTGGACAGCTCTAAATTGGATTTCCAGTTTAAAATTTTTGCCCGACATGATTTTAGCTCGAAAAGCCCGTTATATTTGAGTGATGCCCAACTTAATCCCGGCCCGACTCGCATTCAATTTTCAAAAGCTACTCCAAAAGCTACCTATACCCCCAAAAACTAATTTTTATACCTTTTTCAAAACACTAGTTCAAATACCAAAAGCTACTTCAAACACTAATTTTCACCATTATTATAATTTTGAGTCCGAAAACAAAAAGCTACTTCCAGTGCTATTCCCAAACACGCCTACGAGGCCAAGAGTATGTTGACACAAATTACTTGAGTACAAAAACAGAGGATAGACAATTACATTACAGACATAGCATTGCAATTTCTCCTAATTTGTTTTCGGAAATAGAAGTGGGTGCAAAAAATTGACATATAATAAGAATCCCAAAAAAATGAGAATTTAGATTCTCTAATCCATGTCTACAAGACTACAAGACAACAAGACAACAAGTAGTGAAAGAGTTTAAAATCTAAATCGGGGCAATCTCAGATTGTAGAATCCTCTAGTCGCAATCTACACTTCTTGTGCAAAAATGTTGGCCCAAGCCTAATACAAATCGGGTTATGTCACGCTATCAAGAAATAAACTCGAATGCCTTTGAATATCTAATGTCATAAATCATAATCGAGGTTGGGCCTAACCATCCAAAAAAAATCTCATTCCACTCAACCCAGCCTTTTTCAGTACCTTAATTTTGAATCAATAGCTTTTTCAATCTATATTTATATTTAGGGTTATGCTATATGCAGCTTTGAAAACGCATATAAAGACATAAATACATCGTTCTTAAAATGAAATTAGTTGAAATTTATGACAAAAGTTTGCATTAATCTATGTAATAACGCACAGCTTAATGCTTGTTTTTCCATTTTTAGCTTTCTTATATGCAACTTTTGGCGCTTAGGGTACGCATTTAGCTTTTTCCCTTATATTTATATATTTATTAAAATACATGGGCTAAAATTATGGCCCATCATGTGTCATCCTAACTCATGCTTACATGGTGCCATGTCATAAGTTCACATGACATATGTTATTATACTCTTTTTTACTCATAAAATGAAGAAAAAAATGTTTATAAGAGGTTTCTATTTCATAAACTCTCACTTTATAAGTCATTCATTAATCATCAAACTATAACTTGTATTTGTGATAAAATGCCAATTGCAGATAATATTTTTTTTGTTTTATTAACTTACCCGGGGCCCAACAACTACTTTTTTTTATTTAATTATGAGACTGATTGTCTTTAGAAGGCACCATTCCTATATATTAAAGGTCTGTTCGGCAAAAGTAGTTGTTGCGGTAGCTATTAGTTGTAGAAGTAGTTGTCAGTTGTTGTACTAGCTGTCAGCTGTCAGATATTAGTTGTTAGAGTTTGACAGTGAAAATAACTTTCATGATAATTAGTGTTTGGTAAAACTAGTTATTAGTGTAAAAAAATAACAAAAATAAACTATATTTAAATTTTAATATTGAAAAGCTCATCCAATAGCTACCTCTACCCCAGCTAATATTTATAGCTTTTCTAAAACACTAGTTCAAACACCAAAAGCTACTCCAAATACTACTTCAATAAACACAACTTTTCACCATTGTTAGAGTTTCGACTTAATCAAAACACTAAAAGTTACCTCAAAAATTATTGTCGAACACGCCCTAAATCACAAGGAAAAAAGCACCACATGATACCCAATCATAAAGAATTAAAGATCAATGAAAACCAAGCTCTCGAACCAAGGTTTTCATAGACATTTTGAGGCCATTATATTAACTATATAAATTGGATCCTAAATATAGAATATTATGCAAAAAATTGAATTAGAAAAATACACCATATTAAACAGTCATATTAGTGTTAAATTTTACAACATCGATGGATAACAAGGACAATGACTAACAGTTGGCCTTATAAAAGACTGCCTACATTTAATTTAAATTAGGCAACATTCCGAACCCAATATTAAGAAGAGAACGAACTATCTTTCCGAATATAATTAACAATTAGTTTAATAAATCTAGTGACCAGCTTGATCAATTCAGTAATCACATTCCACTGACTAGTTTAATCCATTCGGTAAGACTGCCAGATTAATTTTTTAAAAAATTATATGTTGTAATTCGAGATTCAAAGGGAAACAACGAAGGGATGACTAGGTTGATGCGAAATGTCTTAGAATAGTGTTGGGTTAGAGACTTAGAGTAAGATGAAATGAGTTTGTTAAGAGAATGTAGGTTTGAGTTTATCTATAAAATAAACCGCCTATCCTGATAATCTGTGATGACTAGAATAAACAATAAATTTCACATTTTCAATTCTAATTATAATGTAAATTGTCGTGCTATATATCATTTTGCACATTCTTTTAAATGACCCTGCCCCCAAATCCCAATTACCTCGGATTTACCATCATTGACTTACACTGTTACACAAATTTTAGACAAGTTTGGTAATTCCGGCATAAATATTGTAATAAAGAAAGTGTTTGATGCAACACGCTTACCAAGGGAAGAGTTGACCAACAAACATCTCTCAATCTAAGAGAAAATTAGCATTTGCATTCTTCTTCGATTGATCCAAAATTTCCCAAAATTTTCTTATTAATCATGAGTTCAATCTTTTTGTTAAGTCTTGTCTTAACAGCATTATTCCTTCTAATTCTAACACTAATAATTTCCCAAACAAACAAAAGAAAACTCCCTCCAGGAAAAACTGGGTTCCCAATAATTGGAGAATCCTTGGCTTTTGTATCAAACCCACAAAAATTCATACAAGATAGAATGACCAAATACTCCCCAAAGATCTTCAAAACTTCAGTAGCAGGTGGAAAAATGGCTGTTTTATGTGGTCCTTCAGGTAACAAATGCTTGTTTTCTAATGAAACAAATTGTTAGAAATAATTAAATAAATGCAATTTCTAGGACCTAGGGTTTGCTAGTTAACTTCAAGTTCAACAATAAATGCAAAGTTGTAAACTTTAAGTGAGAAAAGTAAGCAATAAAGAGAGACAAAGATTTAATGTGGTTCGGTCAACCTTGACCTACATCCACAAGCAAGAACCTTGGAGTTTTCTTTAGCCTCTCTAATGGAGAAATTACAATGGAGAAGAAGAGAGAGAAGAGGAGAGAGAGAGAGTTATATTTTGTGGCTAATTTTAATCTTAGGGTTCTAAATGACTTTAGGTGCCTTATATATGACATCCTAAAGGTTACAAAATGACCCAAAACCCAAAACATTAAATCCCGGAAAAATCCGGATTAAATCGCAAAATCCCGAAACAGGGCAAGCTGCCCGGGCCAGACACCCCGTCCGGGCCCAACACGTGCCCGCCCGGTGCAGGTTCTTCACAAAGAAACTGCCTCGAAGGCAGAATGTAACCAAATGGGCTAGCCCGCCCGAGCACATGATCTGCCCACCCGGGCTGCTTCCTCTCGACCGGGTCTTGACTTGCTCGTCCGGGTTGAGCTTCGAAGCTCTCTATCTCCATTTCTCCTTGGCCACGAAAATCAAGGCACAAATAACAATTCTCCACCTTGACTTGAATTTCTCCAAACACCTCCAATACCACCAAAAATGCTAATCACACTCCAAGGCTCTACCCCATAGGGGTCTACAACAAACAAGAGGAGAGACCCACCAAGTTCACACACAAAGTGAACTTAGTGGTTGGCAAAGGCTTTGTCAACATGTCGGAGGGGTTCTCCTCGGTACGAATCTTCATCAATGTCAACTCTTTCTTATCAATGACATTTCGGATGAAGTTGTACTTCACATCAATATGCTTCGTTCTTCTATGGAATGTGTTTTGGTTCTTAGCCAAGTGAATGGCACTTTGACTATCACAAAATACGGACACCTCCTTAGAACACGAGCTAATCTCCCCAACCAAACCTTTGAGCCACTTTGCCTCTTTGAATGCCTCGGTAATTGCCATGAACTCCGCTTCCGTAGTTGAAAGAGCTACAACATCTTGTAGCGAAGATTGCCAACTCACGGCCGTACCTCCCAAGGTAAACACATAACCCGAAGTTGATTTCCGATCATCCAAGTCTCCACCATAATCCGAATCACAATACCCAATCACACCATTTTCATCTTGGCCAAACTCCAAGCAAATGTGTGAGGTACCCTTCAAGTACCTTAGAAGCCATTTCAAAGCTTCCCAATGCCCTTTCCCGTGCCTTGACATATAACGGCTCACCATGCTCACCGCTTGAGCAATGTCCGGCCTAGAACATATCATGACATACATCACACTCCCAACGACACTAGTATAGGGGATGTGAACCATGGCCCTTTCTTCTTCTTCGGATTGAGGACAAAGCTTCTTTGAGAGCTTGAAGTGAGAACCGAGAGGAGTAGAAACGGGCTTTGCATTGCTCATTGAGAATCTCTCAAGAACCTTCTCAATGTACCTCCTTTGGCTAAGGTACAACGCCCCCTTAGATCGATCTCTCCAAATCTCCATCCCAAGTATCTTCTTGGCTTCACCAAGATTCTTCATATCAAACTCACTACTCAACAACTTCTTCAAATTGTTGACAACAATCAAATGCTTGCAAGCAACCAACATATCATCAACATAAAGCAAAAGGTAAATGAAGGAACCACTTACTAGCTCTTTGTAGTAGACACAACTATCATAGGAGCTTCTTGTGAACTCATGAGCCAACATAAACGAATCAAATCGCTTATACCATTGCCTAGGAGATTGCTTCAACCCATACAATGACTTCACCAAACGGCACACATGTTCTTCTTTCCCTTCAATCTCAAAACCTTCCGGTTGCTTCATGTAGATTTCCTCCTCCAAGTCCCCATGGAGGAAAGCGGTCTTAACATCAAGTTGGTGTAGCTCCAAGTCTTCCATAGCTACTAAGGCAAGCAAAACTCTAATGGACGAGTGCTTCACAACCGGTGAGAAAACTTCATGAAAATCAACACCCTCAACTTGAGTGAAACCCCTTGCCACAACTCTTGCCTTGTAGACGGGACCTCCCGAATCCGGTGTACCCTCTTTTCTCTTGTACACCCATTTACACCCAACGATCTTCTTCTTCTTAGTTGCAACAACTAACTCCCAATTATTGTTTTTGTGCAAAGACTCCATTTCTTGCTTCATTGCCAACAACCACTTGCTTGAATCGGGTAGAGACATTGCTTCCTTGTAGGAGCATGGATCATCAAAGGTCTCTACCTCATTTGCCACGGTGAGAGCATATTGCACATATTCACACTCCTCAACATATCTTTGAGGAGGCTTGATTTGCCTTCTTTGTCTCTCACTAGCAAGTGTCTTGCGTTGGGTTTGTGGTGAACCCTCAACATGCCTCTCTTGGGTGAGAGCATCATCATGTGAAGCACTTTCAAGCTCCACCTTCTCCTCGGTGTCATGAGATGAACCTACATCATTACAAATAGCAAGCTCCTTCTCAGGAGTGATCATACATGATTCATCAAACACAACATCTCTAGAAGTTATTACCCTCCTAGATTTTTCACACCAAACTCTATATCCCTTAACTCCCAAACCATAGCCAACAAATACACATTTTCTAGCTCTAGGTTCAAGTTTATCCTCATTTACATGAATGTAGGCCGGACAACCAAAAACTTTCAAATTAGAATAATCACATGGAGTTCCGAACCATACCTCTTGAGGAGATTTAAAGTTAAGGGCGGAGTGAGGAGACCGGTTCACCAAATAACATGCCGTATCAACCGCTTCGGCCCAAAAGATCTTCCCCAACTTGGCTTGGGAGAGCATACATCTTGCCCTCTCTAGGAGAGTCCTATTCATCCTCTCCGCAACACTGTTTTATTGAGGCCTCCCAACACAAGTTCTATGACGAACAATGCCTTCATCAAGACAATACTTAGTGAACTTCTTTTCAACGAACTCTAGGCCATTATCGGTTCTCAAAACCTTGATCTTCTTGTCGGTCTTCTTCTCAATCATAGTCTTCCATTGAAGAAACACATCAAACACACCATCCTTGTGCTTGAGAAAGAACGACCACACCTTCCTAGAGAAATCATCAATTATTGTGAGCAAGTAACTACAACCACCCAAAGAAGCGAAGTCTTCCTAGAGGGACCCCATAAATCCGAATGGATGTAATCAAGAGGTCCTTTGGTGTTGTGTATTGCGGGCTTGAAGCTAACCCGCTTGTGTTTACCAAACACACAATGCTCACAAAAGCCAAGGTTGCCTAGCTTCACATTATCTAGCAATCCTTGCTTGCAAAGTTCGGACATTCCTTGCTCTCCCATATGACCAAGCCTCAAATGCCAAAGCTTGGTATCATCGTCACTCATAGTGGCGGTGGAGACATTTGCCGAACCACTAACCATGGAACCTTGTAGTACATACAAGCTTCCCCTTTTAATACCCTTCATCAACACAAGTGCACCCCTAATAACCTTCAATACTCCACCTTCCGCTATGTACTTACACCCATTGTTGTCAAGAGTACCAAGAGAGATCAAGTTCTTCTTCATTTCCGGAACATGACGGACTTTGGACAATGTTCTAACCGTGCCATCAAACATCTTGATATCCACGGACCCTATGCCAATCACCTTGCATGTTGCATTGTTACCCATGGTGACCGTGCCTCCATTATACTCCTCATATGAGGTGAACATGTCTTTGTAGGGTGTCACATGAAAAGAACATCCCGAGTCCATTATCCATTCACTCTTGCTCTTGAGCCTATCATGAGTAACAACCAAAGCTCCACTTTCGCCATCGGAATCAACATAGCTTACATCGGAGGAGTTCATGGGTTCCTTGCCTTTCCCGGGCTTACTATCCCCCGATTACTTGTTTTTCAACTTATAGCATTCGGACTTAATGTGCCCCTTTAGATGACAATAATTACAAGTCTTGTGCTTATTAGAATTGGGCTTCTTTGACTTAGAACGCCATCTATTCTTACCACCATTACCACCTTGACTAGTAGATGCAACATCATTTGATCTACCCCTAACAAACAAGCCATCACTAGAGTTTGATGATTTAGATGTCAATTGATTATCAATCAACTCCCTTTGTTTCAAAGCATCCCTAACATCATCAATACTCAAATTATCTCTACCATACAAGATAGTTTCCCTAAAATGCTTGTATGAAGATGGTAATGAACACAACAACCAAATAGCCAAATCTTCATCATCCAAAGTCACATCAATATTTTGAAGATCCATCACAATAGAATAAAACTCATCAATATGAGACTTAAGAGAATTACCTTCCTCAAGTCGAAGGTCATACAATCTACTCTTGAGTAGAAGTCGGTTGGTGACACTCTTTGCCATGTAAAGAGACTCCAACTTCAACCATAGACCCGCCGCGGAATCCTCCTTAGCAACTTCCCTCAATACTTCATTCGAGAGGCAAAGTTGTATAGCCGATAAGGCCTTCAAATCCACTTCTTCCCATTTCTCTTCGGTCATAGTAGTAGGCTTCTTCACCTTGCCCTCTAGAGCCTTGTGAACACCATTTTGAATCAAGATTGCCTTCATCTTCACTTGCCATAGTCCAAAGTTGATGGACCTATCAAACTTCTCAATATCAAGCTTCATTGTTGACATATCCTTCAAAGAAATCAACTAGAAACCTCCCAAACCTAAAGCTCTTGATACCAATTGTTAGAAATAAATGCAATTTCTAGGACCTAGGGTTTGCTAGTTAACTTCAAGTTCAACAATAAATGCAAAGTTGTAAGCTTTAAGTGAGAAAAGTAAGCAATAAAGAGAGACAAAGATTTAACGTGGTTCGGTCAACCTTGACCTACATCCACAAGCAAGAACCTTGGAGTTTTCTTTAGCCTCTCTAATGGAGGAATTACAATGGAGAAGAAGAGAGAGAGGAGGAGAGAGAAATAGTTATATTTTGTGGCTAATTTTAATCTTAGGGTTCTAAATGACTTTAGGTGCCTTATATATGACATCCTAAAGGTTACAAAATGACCCAAAACCCAAAACATTAAATCCCGGAAAAATCCGGATTAAATCGCAAAATCCCGAAACAGGGCAAGCTGCCCGACCGGGCCAGACACCCCGCCCGGGCCCAACACGTGTCCGCCCGGTGCAGGTTCTTCACAAAGAAACTGCCTCGAAGACAGAATGTAACCAAATGGGCTGGCCCGCCCGAGCACATGATCTGCCCGCCCGGGCTGCTTCCTCTCGGTCGGGTCTTGACTTGCTCGTCCGGGTTGAGCTTTGAAGCTCTCGATCTCCATTTCTCCTTGGCCACGAAAATCAAGGCACAAATAACACAAATAAGTTTGTCACGACTTGGTGGCCTCGCTCTATATCTCAACACTTGATTTTTCCTTTCAACGCGAATTTATTGCCATCGAAATCCATATATGACGACCATTCATTTCTCAAGCTTGAGTCGATACAACAAGATGTTTCGTCATGGATTCAATGACTAAACAGCATTTAGAGGCCAAGTGGGCACCGCACCAGGAGGTTAAGGTAAATTTTTTTTATTATGATAGCTAGAACTAAAATTTTATACTTCCTCCGTTCTAAAATTATAAATTGGATTGCGGTCTTTGATAAGTGACTAACCGACTACAGGGTCTTTGGTAAGTGACTAGCAGACTGGAGTTTAACCGTTAATGAACACTCCTTGGTTAACCGTCTAAGGGTGTAGATAGAGTGAAAAGTCCATAGTGTATTACTGCAATCTTGGGATATCACCCATGACAAATTTTACTCCAGAAAACCGTTTTATTTTTCCTCCTCCTTCATTGTACGAGTTGTGTGGATCTCCTTATGAATATACATACTATACTTCATATGTATATGTTATGGCCACCCAGGTCGCCGGTGAAAATTCCGGTCTCTACCTCATTTATGGTACGAAGTGCACCCAGGTCCGTACTTTGGGGTGTACTGGCTATAAGTCTTGTAAGAGATTGCCTACTTTTAATTTAAAATTAGGCAACGTCCCAAGCCTAATATTAAGAAGAGAACTGACCATCTTTCCGAATACAGTGATTAGTTTTAATCTATTGAAATTTTTGTTGGGAAAGATCCATTAAAATAGCTATTTTGTTAGGAAAAACCTAATAAAAACTTTTTGGTTGAAAAAGACCTATTATAACACTTCCCTTTGTTACTTAAGACCACCTCAATATTTTCCGCCCAAAAAAGTCAATTTTTTCGATATTGACTTGCTTCGCCTCCCTTTCTCAATAAATGGGACCAACCTATTCTTTTTTTCCCTACCATAATCCCTTAAAATTGAAAGCAAGAGGAAAGGGTTTGGTAGGGTTAAGGGATTAGGATAGAAAAAAATATGTTGGTGGCATTTAATGAGAAGAGGAGGGGAAGAAAAGTCAATGTAAAAAAATTGACTTTTTGTCGCAAAAATATTGAGTGGTCTTATGTAACAAAGGAAAGTAATATAATAGGTCTTTTTGAACAAAATTTTTTTATTAGGTCTTTTCCAACAAAATGATTATTTTAATAGGTCTTTCTCGTTCTAATCTATTTATGACCAATTTGATTAATTCAGTATTCACATTCTTAATCTATTCATAGAATAGTTTAATCAATTTGGTAAGACTGCCAGGTAATTTTTTTAAAATTGTCTGTCATAATTCGAGATTTAAAGGGAATTAACAAAGGAGAAGAGAATGGATGATTAGGTTGGTGCGAGATGTCTAGGGATGATGTTGGGTTAGAGTGAGATGAAGAATGTAAGTTTTGGTTTATCTATAAAAATAAAATAAACCGTCTATTTTAATAATATGTGATGACTAGAATAACCAATAAATCTATACTAATATATTAAAAGGCGTGCCTAAACAAGAAACGGTGCCACATGACGCTCTCCCTAAGGACGTTTTACTTCATATCATCCACAACAATAAAAAAATTAGAAATTGCATAGTGTAGGGTTTGATCTTGGGACCTCAAGAACATATACTAAAGTCTTAACCATTAGACCAAATAACATTTAGTGTTATCATCTTAAAGTATAATATTAATAAATGAAATTTTCCTTATCCGAAGCGTAGCCCGGGCCTAATAACTAGTTTCACATTATTTCTATTTCTATTTCTATCTAAAATATAATATGTCGTGCTATATATCATCTTGCACAGTCTTTTAAATGACCCTGCCCCCAAATCCCAATTATAAATTTAAGAGGTGGAAGTTCCAATTTTTAAGTTACCACTTAATTTCCCTTCTCCGCAAATTTACCATCATTGACTTACACTGTTACACAAATTTTAGACAAGTTTGGCAATTCTGGCATATACTCCCTCCGGTCTTTATTAGTTACCCTTTTTTTTTGTACAGAGTTTTAGGAGAAACAATATTGTGGGACATATAAAGAAAGGGAAACTATTATTTTATATTAAAGTTGAATGTATGTGTGATGAAAAGTTAGTGGTCCCATTCCAAAAATAGAAACAAAAGAAATGGGTAAACTAATAAGGGACATCCCAAAAAGAAATACGGGTAAACTAATAAAGACAGGAGGAAGGGAGTATATTGTAATAAAGAAGTGCTTGATGCAACACGCTTACCAAGATAAGAGTTGACCAACAAACATCTCTCAATCTAAGAAAAAATTAGCATTTGCGTTCTTCTTTGTTTGATCCAAAACTTCCCAAAAAATTCTTATTAACCATGAGTTCAATCTTTTTGTTAAGCCTTGTCTTAACAGCATTATTCCTTCTAATTCTAACACTAATAATCTCCCAAACAAACAAAAGAAAACTCCCTCCAGGAAAAACTGGGTTCCCTATAATTGGAGAATCCTTAGCTTTTGTATCAAACCCACAAAAATTCATACAAGATAGAATGACTAAATACTCCCCAAAGATCTTCAAAACTTCAGTAGCAGGTGGAAAAATGGCTGTTTTATGTGGTCCTTTAGGTAACAAATGCTTGTTTTCTAATGAAACAAATAAGTTGGTCACAGCTTGGTGGCCTCCTTCTATATCTCAACACTTGATTTTTCCCATCAACGTGAATTCGTTGTCATCAAAATCCATAGATGACGATCATTCATTTCTCAAGCTCGAGTCGATACAACAGTATGTTTCTGTCATGGATTCAATGACTAAACAGCATTTAGAGGCCAAGTGGGCACCGCACCAGGAGGTTAAGGTAAAAAAAGTTTCTTTACACATATATACTTCCTCCGGTCTTTATTAGTTTACCCTTTCTGGGGCACGTTTCCGATATACTAATTTGAACCTTAATATCTCTAATTATCAATAAGCAAAAATTACAAAAAGTTGATATTTGGATACTACACATTGAGATGAATCTAACAAGATCTCACGTGACTATATTTTTCCTTAAGTACAAATCACAAGAGATAGTCAAAGTCATGTATGTGAATAGTATCAAAAGTCAAAAGAGGTAAACTAATAAAGACCGGAGGGAGTATATGGTAAAATTCAAATTATATACTTTCTCCGTTCTAAAATTATAAATAGGACTAGGGTCTTTGATAAGTGACTAGCCAACTAGGGTCTAACAGTCTAAGTTTGTAGATAGAGTGAAAAGTCCATAGTATATTACTGCAATCTTGGGATATCACCCATGACAAATTTTACTCTAGAAAACCGTTTTATTTTTCCTCCTACTTCATTGTACGAGTTGTGTGAGAATTTTACTACTTATGAATATATATACTTCATATGTATATGTTATGGGCACCCAGGTCGCCGGTGAGAATTCCGGTCACCTACCTCATTTATGGTGCGGAGTGCAACCAGGTCCATATTTTGGGATGTTTGGTGCACCTTATCCACGCTATAGTTCAGTGTGTTGAGACCAATTTTGCCTATGTTATGTCATCGATGAGAACAGAGTAGAATTGAAGAATTTGTTACTAGTAAAATAAGAATTTGAAGCTAACCCGCTTGTGTTTACCAAACACACAATGCTCACAAAAGCCAAGGTTGCCTAGCTTCACATTATCTAGCAATCCTTGCTTGCAAAGTTCGGACATTCCTTGCTCTCCCATATGACCAAGCCTCAAATGCCAAAGCTTGGTATCATCGTCACTCATAGTGGCGGTGGAGACATTTGCCGAACCACTAACCATGGAACCTTGTAGTACATACAAGCTTCCCCTTTTAATACCCTTCATCAACACAAGTGCACCCCTAATAACCTTCAATACTCCACCTTCCGCTATGTACTTACACCCATTGTTGTCAAGAGTACCAAGAGAGATCAAGTTCTTCTTCATTTCCGGAACATGACGGACTTTGGACAATGTTCTAACCGTGCCATCAAACATCTTGATATCCACGGACCCTATGCCAATCACCTTGCATGTTGCATTGTTACCCATGGTGACCGTGCCTCCATTATACTCCTCATATGAGGTGAACATGTCTTTGTAGGGTGTCACATGAAAAGAACATCCCGAGTCCATTATCCATTCACTCTTGCTCTTGAGCCTATCATGAGTAACAACCAAAGCTCCACTTTCGCCATCGGAATCAACATAGCTTACATCGGAGGAGTTCATGGGTTCCTTGCCTTTCCGGGCTTACTATCCCCCGATTACTTGTTTTTCAACTTATAGCATTCGGACTTAATGTGCCCCTTTAGATGACAATAATTACAAGTCTTGTGCTTATTAGAATTGGGCTTCTTTGACTTAGAACGCCATCTATTCTTACCACCATTACCACCTTGACTAGTAGATGCAACATCATTTGATCTACCCCTAACAAACAAGCCATCACTAGAGTTTGATGATTTAGATGTCAATTGATTATCAATCAACTCCCTTTGTTTCAAAGCATCCCTAACATCATCAATACTCAAATTATCTCTACCATACAAGATAGTTTCCCTAAAATGCTTGTATGAAGATGGTAATGAACACAACAACCAAATAGCCAAATCTTCATCATCCAAAGTCACATCAATATTTTGAAGATCCATCACAATAGAATAAAACTCATCAATATGAGACTTAAGAGAATTACCTTCCTCAAGTCGAAGGTCATACAATCTACTCTTGAGTAGAAGTCGGTTGGTGACACTCTTTGCCATGTAAAGAGACTCCAACTTCAACCATAGACCCGCCGGGAATCCTCCTTAGCAACTTCCCTCAATACTTCATTCGAGAGGCAAAGTTGTATAGCCGATAAGGCCTTCAAATCCACTTCTTCCCATTTCTCTTCGGTCATAGTAGTAGGCTTCTTCACCTTGCCCTCTAGAGCCTTGTGAACACCATTTTGAATCAAGATTGCCTTCATCTTCACTTGCCATAGTCCAAAGTTGATGGACCTATCAAACTTCTCAATATCAAGCTTCATTGTTGACATATCCTTCAAAGAAATCAACTAGAAACCTCCCAAACCTAAAGCTCTTGATACCAATTGTTAGAAATAAATGCAATTTCTAGGACCTAGGGTTTGCTAGTTAACTTCAAGTTCAACAATAAATGCAAAGTTGTAAGCTTTAAGTGAGAAAAGTAAGCAATAAAGAGAGACAAAGATTTAACGTGGTTCGGTCAACCTTGACCTACATCCACAAGCAAGAACCTTGGAGTTTTCTTTAGCCTCTCTAATGGAGGAATTACAATGGAGAAGAAGAGAGAGAGGAGGAGAGAGAAATAGTTATATTTTGTGGCTAATTTTAATCTTAGGGTTCTAAATGACTTTAGGTGCCTTATATATGACATCCTAAAGGTTACAAAATGACCCAAAACCCAAAACATTAAATCCCGGAAAAATCCGGATTAAATCGCAAAATCCCGAAACAGGGCAAGCTGCCCGACCGGGCCAGACACCCCGCCCGGGCCCAACACGTGTCCGCCCGGTGCAGGTTCTTCACAAAGAAACTGCCTCGAAGACAGAATGTAACCAAATGGGCTGGCCCGCCCGAGCACATGATCCGCCCGCCCGGCCGCTTCCTTCCTCTCGGTCGGGTCTTGACTTGCTCGTCCGGGTTGAGCTTTGAAGCTCTCGATCTCCATTTCTCCTTGGCCACGAAAATCAAGGCACAAATAACACAAATAAGTTTGTCACGACTTGGTGGCCTCGCTCTATATCTCAACACTTGATTTTTCCTTTCAACGCGAATTTATTGCCATCGAAATCCATATATGACGACCATTCATTTCTCAAGCTTGAGTCGATACAACAGTATGTTTCTGTCATGGATTCAATGACTAAACAGCATTTAGAGGCCAAGTGGGCACCGCACCAGGAGGTTAAGGTAAATTTTTTTTATTATGATAGCTAGAACTAAAATTTTATACTTCCTCCGTTCTAAAATTATAAATTGGATTGCGGTCTTTGATAAGTGACTAACCGACTACAGGGTCTTTGGTAAGTGACTAGCAGACTGGAGTTTAACCGTTAATGAACACTCCTTGGTTAACCGTCTAAGGGTGTAGATAGAGTGAAAAGTCCATAGTGTATTACTGCAATCTTGGGATATCACCCATGACAAATTTTACTCCAGAAAACCGTTTTATTTTTCCTCCTCCTTCATTGTACGAGTTGTGTGGATCTCCTTATGAATATACATACTATACTTCATATGTATATGTTATGGCCACCCAGGTCGCCGGTGAAAATTCCGGTCTCTACCTCATTTATGGTACGAAGTGCACCCAGGTCCGTACTTTGGGGTGTACTGGCTATAAGTCTTGTAAGAGATTGCCTACTTTTAATTTAAAATTAGGCAACGTCCCAAGCCTAATATTAAGAAGAGAACTGACCATCTTTCCGAATACAGTGATTAGTTTTAATCTATTGAAATTTTTGTTGGGAAAGATCCATTAAAATAGCTATTTTGTTAGGAAAAACCTAATAAAAACTTTTTGGTTGAAAAAGACCTATTATAACACTTCCCTTTGTTACTTAAGACCACCTCAATATTTTCCGCCCAAAAAAGTCAATTTTTTCGATATTGACTTGCTTCGCCTCCCTTTCTCAATAAATGGGACCAACCTATTCTTTTTTTCCCTACCATAATCCCTTAAAATTGAAAGCAAGAGGAAAGGGTTTGGTAGGGTTAAGGGATTAGGATGGAAAAAAATATGTTGGTGGCATTTAATGAGAAGAGGAGGGGAAGAAAAATCAATGTAAAAAAATTGACTTTTTGTCGCAAAAATATTGAGTGGTCTTATGTAACAAAGGAAAGTAATATAATAGGTCTTTTTGAACAAAATTTTTTTATTAGGTCTTTTCCAACAAAATGATTATTTTAATAGGTCTTTCTCGTTCTAATCTATTTATGACCAATTTGATTAATTCAGTATTCACATTCTTAATCTATTCATAGAATAGTTTAATCAATTTGGTAAGACTGCCAGGTAATTTTTTTAAAATTGTCTGTCATAATTCGAGATTTAAAGGGAATTAACAAAGGAGAAGAGAATGGATGATTAGGTTGGTGCGAGATGTCTAGGGATGATGTTGGGTTAGAGTGAGATGAAGAATGTAAGTTTTGGTTTATCTATAAAAATAAAATAAACCGTCTATTTTAATAATATGTGATGACTAGAATAACCAATAAATCTATACTAATATATTAAAAGGCGTGCCTAAACAAGAAACGGTCTTACATGACGCTCTCCCTAAGGACGTTTTACTTCATATCATCCACAACAATAAAAAAATTAGAAATTGCATAGTGTAGGGTTTGATCTTGGGACCTCAAGAACATATACTAAAGTCTTAACCATTAGACCAAATAACATTTAGTGTTATCATCTTAAAGTATAATATTAATAAATGAAATTTTCCTTATCCGAAGCGTAGCCCGGGCCTAATAACTAGTTTCACATTATTTCTATTTCTATCTAAAATGTAATATGTCGTGCTATATATCATCTTGCACAGTCTTTTAAATGACCCTGCCCCCAAATCCCAATTATAAATTTAAGAGGTGGAAGTTCCAATTTTTAAGTTACCACTTAATTTCCCTTCTCCGCAAATTTACCATCATTGACTTACACTGTTACACAAATTTTAGACAAGTTTGACAATTCTGGCATATACTCCCTCCGATTTTTATTAGTTACCCCTTTCTTTTGTACAGAGTTTTAGGAGAAACAATATTGTAGGACATATAAAGAAAGAGAAACTATTATTTTATATTAAAGTTGAATGTATGTGTGATGAAAAGTTAGTGGTCCCATTCCAAAAATAGAAACAAAAGAAATGGGTAAACTAATAAGGGACATCCCAAAAAGAAATACGGGTAAACTAATAAAGACAGGAGGAAGGGAGTATATTGTAATAAAGAAGTGCTTGATGCAACACGCTTACCAAGATAAGAGTTGACCAACAAACATCTCTCAATCTAAGAAAAAATTAGCATTTGCGTTCTTCTTTGTTTGATCCAAAACTTCCCAAAAAATTCTTATTAACCATGAGTTCAATCTTTTTGTTAAGCCTTGTCTTAACAGCATTATTCCTTCTAATTCTAACACTAATAATCTCCCAAACAAACAAAAGAAAACTCCCTCCAGGAAAAACTGGGTTCCCTATAATTGGAGAATCCTTAGCTTTTGTATCAAACCCACAAAAATTCATACAAGATAGAATGACTAAATACTCCCCAAAGATCTTCAAAACTTCAGTAGCAGGTGGAAAAATGGCTGTTTTATGTGGTCCTTTAGGTAACAAATGCTTGTTTTCTAATGAAACAAATAAGTTGGTCACAGCTTGGTGGCCTCCTTCTATATCTCAACACTTGATTTTTCCCATCAACGTGAATTCGTTGTCATCAAAATCCATAGATGACGATCATTCATTTCTCAAGCTCGAGTCGATACAACAGTATGTTTCTGTCATGGATTCAATGACTAAACAGCATTTAGAGGCCAAGTGGGCACCGCACCAGGAGGTTAAGGTAAAAAAAGTTTCTTTACACATATATACTTCCTCCGATCTTTATTAGTTTACCCCTTTCTATGGGGCACATTTGCCGATATACTAATTTGAACCTTAATATCTCTAATTATCAATAAGCAAAAATTACAAAAAGTTGATATTTGGATACTACACATTGAGATGAATCTAACAAGATCTCACGTGACTATATTTTTCCTTAAGTACAAATCACAAGAGATAGTCAAAGTCATGTATGTGAATAGTATCAAAAGTCAAAAGAGGTAAACTAATAAAGACCGGAGGGAGTATATGGTAAAATTCAAATTATATACTTTCTCCGTTCTAAAATTATAAATAGGACTAGGGTCTTTGATAAGTGACTAGCCAACTAGGGTCTAACAGTCTAAGTTTGTAGATAGAGGCCATGTTTGGTAAAATTGGGCTTTTTGGCTTTTGAACTTTCAATTTGGTCAAACGAAAAAAAAAAGTGTTTGGTTATTGGGCTTTTTGGTTGGTGAAAAGTCCGCTTTTATTCAAAATGAAAAAGCCGCCTTTTTTTGATTGGCTTTTTGGCTTGTTGGCCCACAAACTCTCAATAAACAAACAACACCACAATTAATTTTGCCAAACACTTTTACAAACAAATTTGGCTTAAAACAATGCCAACTTAAAAAGCCCAATACATACCAATCTTAAACCAAATTAAAAGCCAACAAAATAACAAAATAGATTCAAACAACCCCAGAGTGAAAAGTCCATAGTATATTACTGCAATCTTGGGATATCACCCATGACAAATTTTACTCTAGAAAACCGTTTTATTTTTCCTCCTACTTCATTGTACGAGTTGTGTGAGAATTTTACTACTTATGAATATATATACTTCATATGTATATGTTATGGGCACCCAGGTCGCCGGTGAGAATTCCGGTCACCTACCTCATTTATGGTGCGGAGTGCAACCAGGTCCATATTTTGGGATGTTTGGTGCACCTTATCCACGCTATAGTTCAGTGTGTTGAGACCAATTTTGCCTATGTTATGTCATCGATGAGAACAGAGTAGAATTGAAGAATTTGTTACTAGTAAAATAAGAGTTGAAATTTGTATTGAGATCCTAATTCTGAATAATATTAGGACATATTGTTATTGTAAATGTCGTTTGGCTTACGAGCAATATAACAACTATTAATATCCCCTGAAGGTACATCCTCTTGCGAAAGAATTCACCTTTGCCTTAGCTTGTCGGTTGTTTATCAACTTTGATAACTCTGAACAAGCGAGAGAGTTAGCTGAGCCCTTCTTCAATGTCGCGAAGGGGATCATGTCAGCTCCATTAAACATTCCGGGTACCGCTTTCAACGGAGCCGTGAAAGGTGGAGCAATCATCAAGGAAAAGCTTCTGCAAATCATCAAGAATAGGAGAAATGAGTTGCAGAACAATGGGGATCATTTTAAGAACCCTCAAGATTTGTTGAGTAGATTGCTTGTTTCTTGTGATGAAAATGGCAAATTTTCTAGTGAACACGTTATTGCAAACAAGATCATTGGTTACTTGATGGCTAGTTTTTATACTACTAGCAATACTATCACGTTTGTTTTGAACAATCTTGCTCAGTACCCTCATGTTTATGACAAGGTTTTGGAAGGTAAGTGTAGCACATTTAATTTTCATTGATAGGCACTAATCTCTATATAGCAAATTAGGTGTCTTTTTCTTTATAAATATTCGCACAAATATATTACCATGGACTTTAGTATGAAATCTTCTTTGCAAATTACACTATTTGTTATGAGCGCTCTTTAAATCATTATTGTGATAATAGTGCATATCATAGTGACATTTTATGTAACTTTGAAAAATGTATGAATCTTCCCACAATAACAGGAAAGTTTGACACTCCAAGTCCTAGTGAGGTGCATTATTTGCATAGCTTCTCATATATTATCTTCTCATTCGTTATCTACTACCTTATCACGTATGAGTCAATATATTGACATTCTATAAAAGTTTCCCATGATAATTTTTGTGTTGATGATCAGAGCAATTGGAAATAAGCAAGTCCAAAGCAACAGGGGAAGCACTAAGTTGGGCAGATATTCAGAAGATGAAGTACTCTTGGAATGTTGTGTGCGAATCGATGCGATTAACACCACCTTCACAAGGAGCTTTCAA
Source organism: Beta corolliflora (assembly GCA_947648045.1). Taxonomy (NCBI): domain Eukaryota; kingdom Viridiplantae; phylum Streptophyta; class Magnoliopsida; order Caryophyllales; family Amaranthaceae; genus Beta; species Beta corolliflora. The sequence goes on along the minus strand of CANSZD010000983.1, from coordinate 228,396 downwards.
GGAGGTCCTCACTGACTTCACTTATGCTGGATACACTATCCCAAAAGGGTGGAAGGTAATCCTATATAGAATAACTATTAAAATCAAATCGAAATTCGAAATTTTAGCCATGATATATACCATTATATGTAGCATAAACTCACTGTTAAGGGCCCGTTCGGTATCACTTTAAGTTTTCAGTTTTTGGTTTTATGAATATAAAAGTCATATGATATAAAGGTATAATAAACTGAAAACTAGTTATATATATATAAACATGTCAATTTTGAAAACGGACAACAGAGCTGGAAAACTGGAAACAAAAAACGATAACTAACGAGTGCTTAAAATCTTGTGTTGTTTTTGTTTATGTTGCTAGATCTCTTGGTCAGTGCATACTACATATAATAATCCAGAATATTTCATCAATCCTGAAAAATTCGATCCGTCAAGATTTGAAGGGAATGGACCGCAACCATTTACTTTTGTGCCTTTCGGGGGAGGCCCTAGGATGTGTACTGGGAAAGAGTATGCTCGTATTGAAATACTTGTATTTGTGCATAATGTGGTGACCATGTTCAAGTTAAAGAAGGCCAATCCAAATGAGAAGATTGTTTATAATCCTGACCCAATTCCCATAGAAGGCTTAAGGATTTGCCTCCAACCGCATGAGAAATGATTGTACTACCTTTGTTTTTTCGATGTAACATGTGATTATTTTAATCTACTCATAAAAAAAAAAAAATATTGCATACGAAAAGATACGAAGGAAGTATATAACTATTTTATATTTTGATTCATGTTCTTATTGGATTATGTTCACATGTCCGTTGTTAGTATTTTATTTGCCTGTAGATCTAATTACAAGCATATTTATCGTTTTTTTTACTATTTGTTTGATAATAGTCAATTATTATCTTTATTTTGTCCAACTTCCCCCCCCCCTTTATTTAGTAAAATTTGTTTAGATTTCCATTTTTAGGTAGTGTTTGAGAGATGAAGATTGAACATTTGGAGGGCTTTGTTAAGCGTTTTAGTAATAAGGTCGTTCACTTGTTACGTGGCTCACTTGTTAGCTCATCTCCAACCTTTGGTGGTGGGAGCTCGTACTTGGGACACTGATTTTCCTCCATTTGTTGTTGATTGTGCTTATTTTGATTTAATAAATTCCCCTTTTGGGATTTCCCTTCAAAAAAAATTGTAAAAGGTTCATAACTAATCTAATAAAATAAAAATCAACTCAATTTTATCATATGTTAATGGAAAAATCAAGAAAAAAGAAATTAAAATTAAAGACTTATACAGTTTAAAATATGCACGTTTATATTCCTTTATACTTGCCAATGCCACAAGTTGCTATACAGTGTAAAATTTTGTTATTTTTCTAAACCAACAGCTTGTTATACTGAATTACAATTTTTTTTGATAGAAATTGATATTATTTACAACAAGTCATTAATACATGAACACTGGATTGCGGTATTATTTTTTATTGAACACACACACATGTTTCTGTTGAACACTCCAAACTTATGCAAACACTAGATCGTGAAATTACTTTCCATTTAGCACCAAAATGAGATTTTTTATATTTTTAAACACCATTTTAGGAAATTATTCAGCTTTTTTTCTCTTGGATTTAACTATGATTAAGTTCTACAAAACTAGAATGAGGGCAAAACATAAAACTAAAAACTTAATTTGGTTTATTGGGGTGTTCTCCTCACCTTATTTTTTCTTCATTTTTCTTAACTTTTTTTTCCTAGAATTTTCTTATTAAATCTGAATTTTTCTTAAATTTTCTATTCTCTCTGAACTTTATCTTATTTGTTTAGATGAAAATAGAGAAAAATTTATCTGAATAATTTTTTATTTTTAAACACCATTTTAGGAAATCGTTTTGCTTTTTCCTCTCATAATTTTTTTTGAGGGGAAAAGCAAGCTATATTAATTCAACAATAATTTGTCCATGAGTACATAGGGCGCCACCTCCAATGGGGAGTGGTTTTCCCAAATTTGCTCAATACCGAAAGGAACTAGCTTTGCTAAAAGATGAGCTACAAAGTTGGCATCTCTTTTAATATGAGACCAAACAAGAGAAGTAAACGAAGAAGAAGTAGCTAGAATGTCATGAAAAATGATATCAAGATCTGAAAGAAATGTGGCACATTTAGTGAGGCGTTTTATGAGGACTTGCTTTTTTCTCTTGTATTTAACTATGGTAAAGTTCTACAAAACTAGAATGAGGGTAAAATAAAAAACTAAAACCTTAGTTTGGTATATTGGCTTGTTCTCTTCACCTTATTTTTTCTTAACTTTTTTTTCCTGAACTTTTCTTAATTAATTTGAATTTTTCTTAAATTTCCTTATATTTTCTTATTTTCTCTAAACTTCTTTTTTTTTTGAAATGAAAATAAGAAAAAATAAGGTGAAAACAACGTATCCTTACCTAGAGGTGGGCATGGGCCGGGCCGGGCCTGTTCACGGGCTCGGCCAGCGGGCTTGAGGAAATAGCGTGCCGGACCGGGTCTGAGCCCGTGAGTGACGGGCCATGCCGGGCCGGGCCTGAAATTTCTAGATTTTGTCCACGGCTCGGCCCAGGCCCACGGACCGGGTTCGTGCCGGTGTGGGCCTAAAATAAAATTTCTTGATCGTGGTAGGCCCACGGAGCAGACAACGGGTCGGGATGGACCTCGAGCGGGCTCGGGCCGGGCTGGGCCGGCCCGACCCATGCCCACCTCTATCCTTACCTCTTTTATAGCACTTGCGTTAAAAAAAATACAAATTGATCATTCATCCTTCATCATAACCTATAAAACTATTTTTTTGGAGAGAAGACCAGGAAGGGGTTAAGGGGGTCACACTATTTTTATTTCTCACTTACTCCAGTCTCCAGCCACTACGAAGACCAGAAATTCCACATTATTAATCGGCGCTTCCATAAGAACCGTAAGAAAAATTCTAAATTTTAACTACTTTCCTTTATTAGATCTTCTAAAATATTGAAATATCTGCTCCTGCGTTTGTTGAATTTTGTTGTGTGAATTACTGGACGAACTTGTACATGCATTTATTTCATTTTCGTGTTATAGGGTCTTTAAAAGTGGAAAACTTTGATGCTAGGTTTGTGGGAATTTGATGAACTTTTTATTACTAGTTTTGTGCAAAAGTTTAAATCTTTTTTAACACCCATCTGAAATAGAATGATATTTAGGGCTAAATTAGTTAATTATGACGGTAATTGAGTGAGGTTAAACGTGCCATAATTGGGCTAGGTCTGTTTCTAGCTTATAGTAGTTTTTTTTTTTTTTTTTTTTTTGGCATTTACAAAATCGATAATGTTGGTGAATGGGGATTTGCCACAAGTACTATAGGTAAAATGAAGGGTCAGAGTAAGGTAGAGTAAGGTAGCTCTGGACATGAACATTGATTTTGTTATGAAATCGGTGATTCTTTATGGTTTACAATTAGGGTCTGTTCTCTTCGGCATAAAACAACTGAATTGAACTGAAATGAACTGAATTAAATTATAACTAATTAATAGTAATGATTATCATTTAGGAACTGAACTGAACTGAAAATAAGCTGGGGAGAACAGACCCTTACACAATAGCATCATGTTAGTCTAACAAGGTGTGCAAGATGACCTATAACTTATGATATAGACCCCTCATTTTAAAGGGACTAGTAAAATCCATTGTTTGTAATTGTCACTTTATTTTCCTTTTGTTTAGGTGTATCATACAGTAAATATTAATCTTAATATGATTATTTTTGGGATCAATGTATGATGTATGATGTATGATGTATCATAGAGGTATATCTTGTGCAATGTGCATCATATATTTTAATTGTTAAGGCTCAATTATTATATATAGTACAAGGTTCCCACAATAAATGGGACGGCTTAATCTGTAATTTGTACCTTAAATTATTGTATCATATTTTTTTTTGTTGAGCCAATTTGGAAACTGATGGTGATAAACTAACATTTTAGATAGTATAAAATATGGCATTTCCACAAAACTTTTGTGATTGTATTTATTAGTTTATTGAAATTGGACAGTACTAATTCACTCTCATATGTTGATCATGAAATGGTGCTTATTGCATAAGTAGTTGCACTACTTAACATCAACACCTGCTTTCTGTGTAGACATTGGTAACAGATGAATGCCTCCGATGAAGAAATTACAAATCTCTACAGGGTCTGGAAAACTGTCACACAAATGCTGAATGATCGAGGCTATTTTGTAACAGATGATGAAATGAACATGACAAAGCAGCAATTTATCCAACATTATGGTGAGAACATGACTAGAGATAGTCTTTTCATGCTTAAGAACAAGCGAGATAACACCTCTGATCAGGTAATCAATCCTAAGTTAATTACTTTACCGGGTTTTGCTACCTTTTTCTTTTGATATGTTACTTAGATTCGAGTACTCATGTCAGACACGGGTAACATAACTTCTTACTGTTGGTTAGTTGCTGTTCTACAGATATTTGTTTTTTTTCCACTTCCCGAGCCATCGAAGCAAACCATTGGCATAGGGCCACTCAGAAAATGCATTGAGAAAATGCAGTCAGAGAAAGTTTACAATGCAATTTTGGTGGTTCAACACAGTCTGACACCTGCAGCAAAAAAGGCTACACAGATTCGAAATTTAAGGCTGGAGATCTTCCTGGTGAGTGATATAATCTCACTGGCATACGTGTAAGTACGAATTTGAATAAAGTGTCCATACTCGTTCAATCGACCAAGGTGTATTCGTACTTATAACTCGTTACGATTATTCTGGTTGTCTTCCTTAACATTTTAGTATTCCTAGTATTTACAATTTTTGGCATTTGATTGTAAGGGCTGGGATTTATGTCTGCAGAAGTTACTGCAGTCAATATTACCCATTAAGTTTTGTGATTTCTTGTTCTGTAATAACACATTACGATTTTTGTGTTGCAGGATTCTGAGCTGCTTTATAATGTTACAGAGCATGATCTTGTCCCTGAGCATCAGGTGCTTACAGAGGCAGAAAAGAAGGCAGTACTTGAGAAGTACAGAGTTAAAGAAACTCAGGTCCGAATTTATGTTATTGACTCATTTATAATGATTTTACTTTTGCATCAATCCTTATAGTATTTCTCATGCTATCCTGTTATGTTTTTGGCCTTTTTATGTCCTGTACTTCAGCTACCAAAAATGCTGGCCTCTGATGTTATTGCAAGACATTACGGCCTTCAACATGGACATGTCGTGAAGATCATACGACCCAGTGAGAACGCTGGTAGATATATTACATATCGATACGTTGTCTAGTTTATTCTGAGTTTAGGTCCCTCGGATATCTTCCTATTGTTTGATAACTATGTTTGAGTGTTGGATCTGAGTGTTAATGACATGTTGGCAACAAATTTGTAGACAATGAGATGTGAAATGCTTGAGACAGAGTCTGATTACAATCAGGCCACTTGTTTCACAAGTGTTTTTATTGATTTGCAAGACTTTGATCAATACACTGAACAAAACATCTTAAAATGGGAGAAGAAAGTAATGCTGATTTTATTATCATTTTACAAATTTGATTGTTAGTTTATACATTTCACACATCAAACATACACCAGCAAAAACTGTATTAAATTATACATCTGAGTCTTGCACAAAACACCACAGGAAGTCAACCCATGATGGCTGAAGCAGCATAAGGAGGCCAATACAAATGGAATTCCAACTTGTAGATCAAATTAGCACCCTGGAAATTAACAACAGAAACACCCAAATATCCTTGAACAAACAAGAAATCTCCTGTGCCACCAACCACAGGAACATCAGAAGGCCTGATAATATTGTTAATACTTCCTAGAATTGAGATAGAACCCTTATGGCCCTTTAAGTTGAGAGTGATCTTTCCAATTGACAAGTTATCAAGCCCATCGAAGCTCGATGTGATCGATGTACCCTCAATTTCTCCAAGAAGCTTGGATGAAGGATCTCGAGTGGCGGTAAGGGGGTCTCGGAGAACAAATATACTCCCTAAGGGGCTTGCACTCGAGTTAACAACAAGACCGGGTACACCTACAACTATGAGGAAGCCGGTCTTGTTTACGTTATCGTGTTGATAGAGCGTAAAATGCATGGATTTCAGGGCAGTGTTTGGTTGGTGATGGGAGATGGACATAGATAAAGTAGGGAGAAGAAATAGTAATACAAGGTAGAATGAAGAGAAAGCCATGGTACGTTGATGCTAAATTGCTAAGGAAGGTACATGGCTAATTGTAGATATATGGGAAGAATAAATAGAGAGAACGTGGAGCTTTGTGTAGTCAACTTAGCTAGGTATATATATTTCTTTTATCCATGAGGATACCTTTTGCTTAGTTGTTATGCCTACTAAAAAAGAATTAGGATGACTTTTTGATATATTCTTTTTTATTTTCAAGGATACTTTTTGAGATATTCTAATTTGCTATAATAAATCAGTAGTAATAATTATACACCCAAAATCAAATTCTAGATCACATTGAGATTAGAATATGTGCTCTCTTTCTTGTTTTTGTAGGAGAGGGATCGAGAAGTTACTTATTTACAAATTCTTACGTGCGACGCGTCACAATATTAGTTGATTATGCGACATAAGTTACTAATTAGCATAAATGGGGTTACTGATACTGCATATATGGGATAATTGGTAAGAATTACCAAGGTTGTAGTGTTGTCATTAATAATGCATATATGAGGTTGCTGACAGGCACAAATGAGATTATCGATAAGAATATATGAGGTCACTTATAATGTCTTACCATCATTAGAATGTGCGATGCGTCACATATAAAGCAGGTTAATCTTAAAGCGGGTTAATCTTAAAGCTTACCAATTATATAGAACTTATTCCATGAAGGGGATGAAGAATTTTATACTTATCTAGGATTTCTACTTTCTTTCACGATATTTAAAAAAAATGAGATTTCTTTTTACTGTTAAAATTATTTTAGCAATCTCCTAATTTGACCAGTCACATGGAGCTAGTAGCAACGAACATTACATTTACATCACTACATACTGTTTGTCTGTTTTCATGGATAATACATAAAAAATTAATATTTTAAAGCGATGCATATGCAAGTTTAGTCGTCAACAAGATCCACGTACAGGATCTCTCCTCTTAAAATATGTAATAGGGAGTTCCACGAGTTTCTAATACTTTAAATGGCCTTGCTGCAAAGTGCAAATTATGCACGCCATGACAGCTGACACCAAACCAATCATATTATAAATTTAATGTAAGCACCAAAAAATATATCCTATATACAACTACACCATATCCTATATACAACTCATGCATCTTTATAGTACAACACCTTTCTTATTTATCTGAAAAACCCTAGCATTCCCCTCTGAGAGAAAAGCCTAGCCTCCTTAAGCTTCAATTAGGGGTTGTCATTACTCAATCGAATTAACAAAAGTTGACTGACACAATACACGATACGATTGGATAAGAAATAAGTAATGTCAAGCTCTTTTTAACACATTAATTTAAGGGGCAACATGAACTTAACCGTTTAATCAATAGTATGGATTAGTATTGAGATTTTCAACCCAAAACTGACACGACTTTTTCACATTTAACTTTAAGATATACTCCTACCAAAATATCATCATTTAGCTAGCATAATGTTAATGTGAAGGAACAAGTTGATATTCTAGCAAGTTTATGGTTAGCTCAACATGAATAAATATGTCGACACATTAAAGATTTAACTATATATGTTGGGTACTTAGGTTAGAATCAAGTCTTATGTCTCATTTAATTGAATGGAAATTCTTTATCCTAAAATAAGTAGCCAAATTTAAACTATCTAATTATATAAAAAAAAAGTTTAATGAAGATTGAGAGAAAAATAAATAAAATAACTCACAAGATGATAACAAAAACAATCTCTATCCTTCATCTAAAAAAAATGGGTTCAATGCATAAACAAAAACTATAAATTATTGGATTAAAAAAAAAAACTATAAATTATTCTATGGAGTATGGCCTTCCTCGAACATTCTCCTCCTTTATTCATTTTAATCTAGCGCATGTTTTATGCACCTGCAAAACAAATTTCTTCATATTATTTCAAATATATTAATAATTAAAAAAAAAAAAGTGAATCGATTAGAATTACCCTTATTTAGTTCTCAGAATTGTTGTAACGAACATGTATTTCTTGTTGTTCTTCAAGTAGGTCGCATTACCCGTGAAAGACTTTGTGGCATGAGGAAGATAATCGGTGAAATTCCAAATAATGATGCCTTCAGATTGAGATTCGTACCATATTTCATTAAATAATGAACCATAAATTTACGGATATCATTTGGGCCAATAATACGATATTCATATTTGGGTGATGGAACCACTGCATGTGCATGCTCACGTAAATCCTTTTTTTCAATGTAACTTTGTTTCCTAGAATAATCCATGCAACTCTTAATCAAAATATCACTCTTATTAATCTTCATGCTAGTTGATTGAAGTGTTGATTGAGGTGGTATGTTATTCTTAATTTCCGCGCTAACTATCATGTCACGAAGACCATATGGTGGAATCATAACATGTATAAATCCTAACGTGAAAGTAAGTAACATAACTGTCTCACTCTTCACACTTGACTTAAAACAAGAAGTAGCCATAACGCTTGGAATGCAGCAATACTGATAAAACTTCCAAATCAAGCTAACGTCTCTGCAAATTCGGATCCAGGATTTCACCCACGTAAGTTTGGAATCAATGAGTCGTTAAAAAAAAAAAGACTAGAAAGTAATTTGTAATTAAGCATTCAATAATGATTAGATTAATCAAGTAATTTGTAAAGACTAAAGAGTAAAGAATTAGAAAGTAGAATAAATTATTACTTACCCTCTTCAAGAGCTACAGTTTAAAGAGACACAGTAGAGGGGAGAGTAATAAGTAATTGGAATCCCAAGTTTGTTGTGAAAAACAGAATGAGAGAAATTAAATGAGAGAAAAGGGCCAAAAATAACCAAAACTAAGCTTAATACTCGCTCTTACAAATCTCTGCCTGCATGGAATGATGGAATGGAAAATAAAAATAAGGATTAATTTTAAACCACTATCTTTTATATATATAAAAATAATAATTCAAAAACCTTTTCCAAAACGACCAAAACCAACCATTTAATTATTATTTTTCAAAAATCATAGCTTTTATAACAAATCTCTTTCAAAACACTACCAGATAACGAATTTTGTTTAGTTTGACTGTTTCATTCTGTCAATGGCTTACACGTGGTAATCACATGACATTTTTAAACCCCATTTAGAGCTCGAATAAGAAGGATTTTGTCCAATAAATACACAAATCAACTGTAAAAAAGCTCCAATAATGGCTTCACAAATAGTGAAACAAGCGGTCAAACTTAACAATAACCATCGTCTGGTAGTATTTTGAAAATGTTATATTATAGAGAGATTTTAAGCAAGATTGGAGTGTATGCTCTTGTTGTTGTGTTATTCATTTTCTCCCGCGAAGTGCGGTATATATAGTGCCGGGTGAATAATTCACCCGGTGATACATCATATCACTGCAGTTATTATGCAGTGAAGTGTCTAATCATGGGCGGCAAAATACAGCGCCGTTTTATCCGTTCACTGTTTACATAGAATATTACAACACTCCCCCTTGAACGGATCTTAAAACGTATACTACGGGATCACAACTGCCTCATTAAAAACTTTACATTTGAAAAAACCCTAATGGAATAAAAACAAATATAAAAGAAAAAGAGTACAGTTGGGCTTTGGTATGCCTATATGCTTTTCTGCCTCGTTAAAACCTTGCCAAGAAAAACCCTATGGGATAAAAACTTGGACGAAGGAAAAAGAGTACAGAACATATAGGGCTCCCCCTCAATTTAACGTATATCTCGAAGGCGACGCAGACCAATTAGGTGTACAAGCTCTTGGAATTGCTTTGCTGGTAATGCCTTTGTGAGTAGGTCGGCTAAATTGTCGCATGATTGAACTTGTGTGACATTGATTGTTCCTTCCTTCTCCAAATCGTGGGTGGAAAAGAATTTAGGATCGATATGCTTTGTTCTGTCACCTTTGATATAGCCTTCTTTAATTTGTGCAATGCAAGCGGTATTATCTTCATGGATGATAGTTGGACCTTCTTGTGTCTCTTTTATACCACTTTCCCTGAGTATGTGATGGGTCAAAGATCTCAACCATACACATTCTCTACCAGCTTCATAAAGTGCGATTAATTCAGCTTGATTTGATGAAGTAGCTGTTAGAGTCTGTTTTGTTGACTTCCAAGAGATTGCTGTATTTCCATAGCTAAAAATATAACCCGTTTGCGATTTTGCCTTGACTGGATCTGACAGGTAACCTGCGTCAGCATATCCTACAAGGGTAGGATTTCCGTCTTGTGGATAGAATAATCCCATATCCGTTGTCCCGCGTATATAGCGGAGTAAGTGTTTCACTCCACTCCAGTGCCTGTTTGTAGGTTCGGAGCTGTATCTAGCTAATAAATTGACCGAGAATGCAATGTCTGGTCTAGTATTGATGGCTAAATACATTAAGGCCCCAATGGCACTTAGGTATGGTATTTCGGGACCGAGTATATTCTCGCCTTCTTCACGAGGGCGGAAAGGATCTTCTTCAATTTTTAAGCGACGAACAACCATAGGTGAACTCAATGGATGTGATTTGTCCATATAGAACCTTTTTAGCACTTTCTCGGCGTAATTGGATTGGTGAACAAGGATCCCATCCTTTAGGTGTTCAATTTGTAAACCGAGACAAAATTTGGTCTTTCCAAGATCTTTCATCTCGAATTCCTTCATCATGCATTTAGCGGTTTCTTCGATTTCATCGGGTGTCCCGATGATATTTAAGTCATCAACATATACCGCAATTATAACAAACCCATTTTCGGTTTGTTTGATGAAGACACATGGACAAATTTGATCGTTCTTGTAGCCTCGATTCATGAGGTATTCACTAAGACGGTTATACCACATCCTTCCGGATTGCTTTAAACCGTAGAGTGATTTTTTCGTTTTATGGAATGTAGCTTTCGAGGTTTTGACCTCAAGGATTCAGGTAGTTCAAGTCCTTCCGGGACTCTCATGTAGATATCGGTGTCAAGTGACCCATAGAGATATCTTTGTCACGACATCCATGAGGCGCATTTGTAGTCCTTTGCATGCGAGGACTTATGAGGAATCTTAGAGTTGTGGCATCTACCACCGGTGAGTATGTTTCCTCATAGTCAATTCCAGTCTCTCGGGAGAAACCTTGGGCTACAAGCCTAGCCTTGTATCGTACGATTTCATTTTTTTCATTTCGTTTTCGCACGAACACCCATTTGTACCCAACGGGTTTTACTCCTTTTGGGGTCCGGGCTATAGGGCCGAACACTTCTCGTTTTTGAGAGATTTTAATTCTACCCGAATGGCCTCTTTCCATTTAGGCCAATCACTCCTTCGATCGACATTCATCCACCGATCTTGGTTCGGTGTCCTCAATATCGGTGGTGATTTCTGTGGCTATTGAATATGCAAATATTTCATCAATCGGGGTTTTTACCCCCGTTCCATTGCTTTCTAGAATGGACAAAATTTATTGAAATTTCGTGATTGTCGACGCTAGCATTTTCACGCTCCCCCTCAGATGTAGCATCTGATTCTTTGAGTTCATTTTGGGGGTTAATGACGTTTTCGTCATTTGAAAATTGTTCCACTTTAGAAGAATCATCAGTTTTCTCATTATTTGTTTCTATTCTTCTAGACTTTCTCGGTTTCAAATCTTTGGCTCCGAGTGGTCTTCCACGCCTTTTGCGTGTTGCGGATTCATTTGCAAGTGGATTTTCTCGTTTTTTTCTCTTGGTATTTCAACCCTTGCGGGGAGCATTCACAATGGGTATATGTGATTTTATCACTCCTTTTGAGTCAGTGAATGCATCTGGTAATTGATTGGCAATGTTTTGCAAGTGTATAATTTTCTGAACTTCCTGCTCACACATATTTGATCTTTGATCAAGATATGATAAATTTTTGGCATTCCATGATATTTCATTCCAACATGGGCCTACTTTATCTCCCCTAAGGTCGGGAAAATTGTCTCATCAAATTGACAATCGGCGAACCGAGCGGTGAAAAGGTCACCGGTTGACGGTTCTAGATATCTTATGATGGACGGTGATTCAAAGCCAATATAGATTCCCAACCTTCTTTGTGGGCCCATCTTAGTACGTTGTGGTGGTGCTATGGGAACGTAGACTGCACACCCAAAAATTCGTAGGTGAGCAAGACTAGGTTCCTTTCCAACCACTAATTGTAGTGGGGATTGATCATGCTTGGCGCTCGGCCTTAGTCGCAGAAAGCCGCAAGCATGTAGTATAGCATGTCCCCATGTAGAAGATGAGAGTTTTGATTTCATGAGTAATGGCCTCGCAACTAATTGCAATCGCTTTATGAATGCTTCTGCTAGGCCGTTTTGTGTGTGAACATGGGCTACTGGATGTTCCACGTCTATCCCAATTGACATACAATAGTCATTAAAAGTGCGGGATGTGAATTCTCCAGCATTATCAAGTCGGATTTTCTTTATGGGATAGTCTGGGAATTGAGCCCTTAAACGCGTAATTTGCGCTAGTAGTTTTGCAAAAGCAACATTCCTTGTTGATAGGAGACTAACGTGAGACCAACGTGTCGATGCGTCGATCAACACCAGAAAGTATCTGAATGGTCCACATGATGGGTGTATTGGCCCGCAAATATCTCCTTGGATTCTTTCTAGGAATGCAAGATTTTCACCTTCAAGTTTATTTTTAGAAGGTCTTATGATCAATTTGCCAAGGGAACAAGCCTTACAATTATGCTCATTTGATTGTAGGACCCGTATGTTTTTCAACGGATGCCCATTTGAGCTTCGGACGATTTTCGTCATCATGCTCGTTCCTGGGTGACCCAAGCGATCATGCCACAGAGTAAATATTGCTTGGTTGTCTACCTTATGGTGAGACACCAAATTTGTTTCAACTGGACTGATATAAGTAAAATACAGTCCTGAGGAGTATGATGGCATCCTTTCAAGGATTATTTTCTTGCCATCGTCACATTTAGTGAGATACATGTACTCCTTTCCGTTTTCATTAATGGTTTCCATATGGTAACCATTTGTGCGCAGATCTTTGAAACTCAATAGGTTTCTTTGAGTTTTACCTGAATACAATGCGTTGTTTATAGTGACGTGTGTTCCCTTAGGTAACACTATGCATGCCTTTCCCGAGCCCTCAACCATATTTGCGAGTGCTCGCAATGGTGTTGAGGTCGCCTTTTCTTGGCTTGAGCCGAGTGAAGTATGACTTGTTACTCGGGATGGTATGTGTGGTGGCACTATCAATCGTGCATTGTTGGGCGCCTTGTTTGTCATTATCTTCATTAAAACATAAATTTGTCAAAATCTAACACAAAATTTATTCATAGAAAGAGGTACATTACATGAAATGATAAAAATGGAACGCAAGATACAAGAGACATCAAGTGAGACAAGAGTACATGACGTAAAGTGACAAAACAACATCATAGGTTGATTTAGGGGGAATAAGAGGGCTAGACATTAGAAATATCTTCCATGAGATAATCAGCTACATCGAGGTCCGGGAGCGGAGTAGTTTCAGTGACGAAATTTGTTTCGCCACGTTTCCCTTGACCCCTAGTAGAGGCCACATATAGATCCACAAGATGTTTGGTCGTGCGACATTCATTTGCCCAATGCCCTTGAATGCCACATTTAAAACATTTCTCTTGTGTTCTTTGTTGGGAGTTTCTTCCTCCGCGTCCTCTATTGGGGCGCCGCTTTTGACGTCCTCTTCCTCTCGCCACTTCTATTGCCATTTCTTTCTCCATTACCCCTATTTTTGAATTGGCCATTCCAATTTGAGTTACCTCCCGCTTATTCAGCGCTTGCCACCTCTAGTGGCATTTGTTTCAACTGTTTCTTTGCTGGTACTGCTTCGGCCTTTGATTATGAATTGAGAGCGGGGATTTGGTTGTTACGTTACGCAACCAAAAGGATGGCAATTAGGTCGCGAACTTTTGGCAACGCCTTTCACGATATTGTTCTTGCTGAACAACATTATTGGCGTGCATAGTGGAGAGGGTTTTCTCAATCATGGCTCGTTCAGACACAGATTCTCCACACAACTTTAGCTGTGAGGTGATGCGAAGTACTGCAGAATTGTACTCGCGTACTGATGCAAAGTCCTGGAACCCGAGTACGACCATTCATGTTGGGCCCTTGGAGCGATAATTCTTTGTAAATGCTCAAATCTATCCTTTAGGTTATCCCATAATTCTTTGGGATTTTCCACAAGGATGTATTCAGATTTGAGCTCTTCATGTATATGGTGTTTGAGATACACCAATGCTTTCGCTTGCTCCAAAGGGGTAGTGGCACCACCTTCGACAATGGTATGGTCGAGGCTAAGTGACTTTAGGTAAGCTTTTGCATCCACCCTCCATTCTAGGTACCTTTGGCCTGAGGCTTCAAGGATCTCAAAATCTCGGTTTGCAAGTCTAGCCATTTCTGAGTTCATGTGATGTTTTAAAAGTATTAGTAGAAAATTAATGCATAAATATATAGAGTTCCGAAAGAAAATCACACTGGGATGCAAGCCATAGTGGTCCGAGAATCCTTAACCGTTCAAGAGGTTAGGGGTTCGAAACATGATAATAAAATGAAAAGTGAACAATAAATATATATAAAAAGGCTGCATATTTTTTTTTTCAAGATTATGACAACGTTTAATTAGAATGTGACTATCATGTCCAAAAATAAATCACATGTGTTAATGGCATATAAATAGAAGAAAAATTGCATAATTAAGCATTATAATTGCGTTTTACAATATGCGAAAACGAATTACAATAATTCCTACTAAAACCGTTATAAGTATCATTCCCCAAGAAAACATGACCTTCAACCTGTCCGAAAGATTCTAGAAGATCGGTGTGTGTCGTTTTGAGGGCGGCGGTTTCGGCATTGTACATGGTGGCCGAAGATAGTGGAGATGAAATTTGTGAAATTTTATGAGAGAGAAAATTTTATGGGGTAGAAGTGAGTGAGGGAGGCGGACGAGAAAATGAGAAGGGTTAAAGCCCCTTTTATAGTGGTGTAAAAACACTATTCACATTTAACGAGGTAAGATATATACCGATATGTAATACGTAAAATTTACGTAACATGCCGACAAAACAGAAAAATAGAGTATATATATGTACTAATTTACCATAAGAATTACAATTATAGGTTATAACTAATGGTTTGAGATATATAAAGCTAGTCACGTTTCTACTCCCCTTTTTTGTTCTTGGTTTATGTTTTTTTTTTTGTTTCATAAAAGTAAACTTAAAGTAACTAGAATGTAGTGCATGCATGTTATGCATCGGTATGTGTATGCAGAGGAAGACAAAAGAAAAAAAACAATTGCCAGATGCATATTATAATGAATGTTGCTGACAAATAATAAGGGACATGGGACAAGTCATCAGATTGATGTGTCATCAACTTGGCATTGGAACTAGTAGTTTTCTCAATTGAAAGGAAATCGGAAGTTGCTACTTATAAGGCGATTTCGGTGCAACAAAGAAGTTTAGCTACTTCTTCTATCATTTTCATGTACATAGTCACAAAAGCTTTCTTCCTCCCCTTTTTTTTTTCACAGTTAAAAGCAAAATAATACAAGACATAAATTCCATGAAAAATAACAAACAAGAAAAAGGTAGCAGGTAACTCCACCATTATAGCTATTTTTCGGCCAAAAATTCATCTTCTTCGTAGTATTAGCCGTCCATCCAGGGCGGCGGAGCCGATCCATTTAGGCGGCAAGTTCAACGAGAATAGCCCGTTCATATAGCCCGTCCATATAGGCGGCTTTAAATGCAAGGTCTTTGCCCTCCATGAAGGTGGCGCGACTTGCTTGGCGGTGGCCGAGCCAATACCGCCAATTAATTACTTTGCCGTCAGCTGGTCGACGGGAAGGACCCTCATCGTCCCTACTCCTTTTATTATTATTAGGAGTTTGCCGGTTTTTCGGTTGGTGGTTCCGGAGGAGGGTTATCATTGAGGTTAGGGACGGTGGTTTGTCGGCGTTCGCCGACATGGCTATTAACGTGAGTATTATGGCGGTGGGGTGCACTACCAACTCCTCGTGCCGGATTTGTGGTACAAGGTACACTATTACGTTCTATGATAAAATATATACTACAAAGAGATACATTGTTTAGAATAGTATTGATCCCATTACACTGGTGATCCATTTTTTTTTGAAAAAAAATTAGTAGCAATTGAGAAGAACTACCTTTTGATAGTAGAGCGAATGGTGCTGATAACGTGTTATATTATAGAGAGATTTTAAGCAAGATTGGAGTGTATGCTCTTGTTGTTGTGTTATTCATTTTCTCCCGCGAAGTGCGGTATATATAGTGCCGGGTGAATAATTCACCCGGTGATACATCATATCACTGCAGTTATTATGCAGTGAAGTGTCTAATCATGGGCGGCAAAATACAGCGCCGTTTTATCCGTTCACTGTTTACATAGAATATTACAACAGAAAAGAATTTGTTATGAAAGGTAGTTTTTTGATAAAAAAAAATGATTTAAAAGGTATAGTTTTTTTGAAAAAGTTTCTTATGGAAGGTAGTTACTTGACATTTTTCCTAAAAATACAAATGTTAATTCACTGCCCTTGAGAAGAAGAAAACGCTCTATCTCACACATGGAATTCACATAAACTTCGTTGGATCTAAGTGTATTCATGGGTGGTTAATCATCCTAGAACGACATTTTGGTTCGTTAACTGGAAATATTGGTTCTCGATTTTTGTTAACCATAACCATAATTGTTTAAACTAGTTACCTCTTTTTTGATACAATTTTTCGATTAACTATTAGCCATTACTCAAATATTAATATTTTATTTTATATAATATATATGTAATTTTTACTTTTTATTGACATAAGTGAATATATATTAATATTTTATTTTATATAATATATATGTAATTTTTACTTTTTACTGACATAAGTGAATATACAATTTAACGTTAATACAAATTATCTAAATAATGACACTAAACCACTCCCCCGTACCAAAAGATAGTGTTTGATTCTATTTTTTTGTGAGAATTAAGGTAAGTGGAACTGGGAAAAAAAAACTGATTTTAGGGAAAGAATGGAGAATAATTGGTGAAAGAGCATTAATAAATAATGCATCCCTTGCAAATCAAAAAAAATAATTTCAAGAAGCAAAAAAAAATTAAGGTTTTTTCACCATATACCCCTGACAAATTTTTTTTTGCACCATATACCCTTTCAACTTTTCAAATTCACCATATACCCCTCACGTTTGAAAAAATACATCCACTTACCCTTAATGACTAACGGCGTTAAACTCCGTTAGTCATTAACCCTTAATCCCCCATCTAACCTAATTAACTAACCTAAATCTACCCCTAATCCTAACCCTAATCCTAATACCCTAACCCTAACACCTAACACCCCCACCCCCCACAACTCCCCCCCCACCCCCCACAACTCCCTTACCCCGCCCACCCCAGCCCCCCCCACCGCACCACCAGCCCTTACCCCACCGCACCACCACCCTTCCCCGCCCCCTCCCTCCCCAGCCCCCCTCCCTCCCCCGCATCACCCCCTCCTTCTCCGCGACACCCCCCTCCACCCTCCCCGCGCCCCCTCCCCTTCCCCCCTCCCCTTCCCCGGCCGCCACAACCCCCTCCCCCTTCCCCCGCCGTCCCGCAACCCCCCTACGCCTCCCCACTCCCATGCAACCAATCGCACCCCCGAACCCTAAAAAATTCAAAATTCGAAGGGGAGGTTGTGTTTCAAAAATCCGGGTTTTCAATTCGAAAAATTTGGGTTGTTGTGTTGGGAAAAATCTGGGCTCACCCGACAATAGCGACGACACAACAAAAACAACCACGTGGCCAAGACACCATCGACGAGGATGGGCGACGCGACGCAAGACGGAGGAAGAGAGGTGTGGGCAAGAGAGAGAAAATTGGGGGTTCGGGATTTTGGATCCCGCTCTTCAAAGGCCTAGAAACGGCGAGAAAGGAAGGTGGAGCGGCTTCACCACGGCCCGAGCACGAAGAGGGGGAAAAGAAGAAGGCGTGGGGAAGAGAGAAAATGAGGGGGGGAGGGGGGCGGTAGTGGTGGGGGAAGGGGGAGGGGTCATGGAGTGGTGGGGGAGGGGGAGGGGGCATGGGAGTGGTGGGGGAGGGGGTGGTTAGGGGGAAGGGATGGGGTGGTGGAGGGGTGGTGGTTGGGTGGTTAGGGTTAGGGTTTTAGATTAGGGGGTTAGGGTTAGGGTTAGGTTAGTTAATTAGGGTTAGAGGGGGAATTAGGGGTTAATGACTAACGGAGTTTAACTCCGTTAGTCATTGGGTAAGTTAATGTATTTTTTCAAACGTGAGGGGTATATGGTGAATTTCAAAAGTCGAAAGGGTATATGGTGCAAAAAAAAAATTGTCAGGGGTATATGGTGAAAAAACCGAAAAAATTATGGTGGCACTATATTTTGGGACACCCAAAGAAACACAAGCACTATATTTACTATCTACCCCATATTATAAAAAGATTTTAACAAAATGTTATGGAAAAAGAAATATAATATTAGTAGAAGTAGGATAATTAATGACATTAAACTACTTCCATAGTTTTATAGTATTTGTGTGTAAATGAAACTGACACTTAGTAGTAATTAAATTATCTAACTTTTATAGAAAAATATGAAAATTAATTAATTAATTAATAGAATAAATATATTCACTTTTTCAGTTACCGTTTTATAAAAAAATCATAACCTCCCCGGCCCTACCCCTCTATAATTTTGAATATAAAACATACAAACAAACACGCTCAAATATATAAAGAGAGTTGGTGAACTGAAAACATAATTGTTAGAAAAATTAGCTTTAAAATTTTATTTCATTACTAAAATAATGATTTTTAACAACTTAAATATTAATTACATAGGGATATTTTAGGAATTTAACTGTGACACCAAAGTTCTCATGTTTTTCCTTATTGAGAGATGACACAACAAAAGCAATCTCAACTCTCAAGTGATCTTGTGTTAAAAGATGGTCATCCACAGTTATCGTCATCCTTTGATCACTTCAATCTAGTGGTACGTACTCCTGCAAAATCAATTATTTCATGTTATTTCAAAGTTAATAGTAACTTCAAAAGAAAAACAAAGTAAAATCAATTAGAATAATTACCATAATGTGATGACTAGAAAACTTCTAACGAACTTGTATTTGTTGTTGCTTTTCAAGTAAGTTGTATTACCCAATGTAAAAGACTTTGTGGAGGGGACATTAAATGGTTCAGTAAAATTCCAAACCACAATGCCATCAAATTGAGGTTCTTCATTCCATCTCATTGAACACCGAACCAAAAGTTTAGGAACATATTCTGGAGCAATAATACGAACTTTATATTTGGACGATGGTTTCACTGCCTTTTCACCATAATCTTTGATTTCAGTGTGACCGTTTTGTTCATAACAATTCATACAATTCACCTTCAAAATATCACTCTCATTCATCTTCACACTATTATTATATGATTGATGTGGTATCTCATTCCTAATTTCCACGTGAACTCCCACCGAAGGTTGAATATAATTGAATAGCGCTCCAAAACATAACATTATACCAAGTGCCCACCCTATGCACTTCCAACAACAATTAGTCATAAGTAATATTTGGAATACAGGAATAGTTGTGGTGGCGTTGGTGTTGTAGTAGTAGATCACTTGCCAAGGATATATAAATAGTACTTATATCCGCGTTCTCCACATATGCACTCCTATCAAATGAGCATAGTAGGTATCAATTTCATCTTTCAATATAACTTATACAGGGCTCCTTAAATTTTTTGAAACAACATATATACAAATAAATACATACTATTTATTGAAAAAACAGGTAGCCATATTTCATTTTCAAGTTCTACTATAAGTTTGTAAGCATCAATCTACCTTAGTTGTATGCGTGCATGAGGTAGTTTTATGATTAAATTGGAATGGAAAGAGTAGAACAAATGTTATGATGTAAGACATTGTCAAAGTCGTCTATGTTAGGGGTTATAGAATTCAAAGTGTAGCAATTAGCATTTTTAAAAAAGAAGTAGAGGGGCACGATATTATAATTTTTTGAACAAACATTATGATGTACGATAATGTCAAATTATACGTGGGAGCATGAGATTCAAAGCGTTATTCGTTTTGTGTATTAGGCTTATCATGTCATGTGTTTGGTTGATTTGTGCCCCACCACAGTTATGATCCTATATCTGACTCTGCATATATAAAGAAAACATATATATGCATGCGATGCTTGTGAAAGTAGATAGAAAAGTGTGCTAATAACCACAAATAACATGTAATGAAAATTGTTCACAAAGTTTTGACAAATAAAAATATGATGTCATCTAAATATAGAAAACATCTTAATTAGCACAACAATGTAATACCGAAGTAAATAAAATAAACACATAAAATAGCGCTTTTCACTTGTTTATTTTGCTTTCATAGTGCTCACTTAACCTCATGCGCTCCTATGCCTAACCGACTTGCAATTAACATATTACCAACATTATAACAATGTGCTTTTTGCATTTCCTCTCCCTCTTTCTTCATAAATGAGTGAATGTTTTTGACATGTTTTATTATCACTTCAATTTCCTTCTTTTTATTGCATACCTATAATTTTTTATTATAATTCTAAAGGATTATTAGTAACTTTCTTTTTAATTCTTTTAACAAAGATTAGTGATTTTATCGGATGTTTTTATAAGCATTTGACGTCTATAATTCTCAATCCATTCTGTCCTTTATTGTTGCATATCTTATATTCTTTTCATACATCGAAAAACTACTCATACTAATTTTAACACCATTATTATAAATTATTATTATTATTTCACCTAATTATATAGTGATTTATTTGCAATCATTAAAAGATATCCCATCACCATATTGCTTAGCCCTCCAAACCTCCACTCCCTCTTTCTCTCCTCCAAACACACCCCATTTTCTCTCCTCCACCACCACAAAAACCCCATTACCCAATTTTAGTAGATTTCAAGGAATTCTTATTGTGCGTTAACATTATAAGCTTATTCTTATTGTCAGTGAAGTTATAATTTTGTGAAGCTTTAGGTCATAAGGTGATTGATATATCATATATCTGTGAATTTTTGGTGTTTGTTGATGATTGTAATTTGCTTAAGGGCATGTTCTCTTCGGCATAAAACAACTGAACTGAACTGAAGTGAATTAAATTATAACTAATTAATAGTAATGATTATCATTTAGGAACTGAACTGAACTGAACTGAATTGAACTGAACCGAATGAACTGAACTGAATTGAATTGAATTGAACTGAAAATAAGTTGGGGAGAACAGGTCCTAAGCCACTTCTCTAAAACTCTCTCAAAATATTGACTTTATACTTGGCGGCTCCTCTACACCCAAAACCCTACTTTCTGTTATCAAAGGTAAGTTTAAAACCACTTAATTTTTTTTTTTATTCCACATTAATCGCAATAAAACTTTCTATTCCCTCAAAAAATTGAATTTTGTATTTCTTTGAATGGTGTGATTCAAAAAGAAAGACGTGATTCAAGATTATCAAATATCAAAGTTTCATTTCCAAAAAAATTATAACATGCATGTTCATATTAAATTAAACATCGCACAAAACCCAATCAATCAACAAAACCTCAATAATTTCCAATGTTTTTTTTTCCCGCAAGTATGACAAAATGACTAGGGAAAAAAATACCTTTTGAGAAACTGCTAGTTGAACTTGCAATTGCACACGAGAATCTCTTCTTGTATTGGGTAATGTGGTTACATTACAATGCTTGCAAAAGTACCTTATATAAAATTTACACCAAAGAATTAATGTTGTACTTGTAAGACATGTATTATATTGTATAAGGATTAAAAAACAACCTATTGAGTTTTATGCGTTATTATTACCTGATCTTGGTCTTATGTTTTTTTGAAAGGAATATCTTGGTCTTATGTTATTAATCTGATATTGGTTTTATGCAGGTAATGAGGGAGATTTTGCAAGTAATGGAAGGGAGAAGAGAGAGTTTGAGTGTTGGAAACACAGAAAGTAGGATCTGCCGTGCTATTCTTCAGTAAACCATACAAGTTTTTCCCTTTTTTTTTTTTTTTTTTTTTTTAAGATAGTGAAGTAGTCACTAAACTCACTACTGATCACTAGTCAGGTGTCCCTCTTTTTCGGCTCTTGTTAGTTGTTATAGAATACAGATCTATAAATGGAATAAGAGAGAGTTCAATGAAGGATTTTGTCCTCGATCAAGTGTAACAAACTAAATGTATATGGACAAATTATAAAGATAATATATTCAATAATATTAGGTGACCGCAACGTTTTGCTAGAAGCTAATTGCGGTTGGTTGGGCTAGTATATTTAAGCCAACTACTAATATGTATTGGGTCCTATGAGGTCACACAATGTGACAACCCTTGGATATTACCCAAAACCATTTGTGAAATGGGTTGGGCGGTTTTATGGGATGGAAGAGTTGTAACTCATGAGATTATTATGCTCATAATGTATGACATTATGAGGCAAAATAAAGCCTCATGAAAGCACCTCTTTGTAACCACCTTATATATTGATATGGGAGTTACAAAGGAGTGTGATCATTACATCATTCTTTGTGAAGAAAATCTGATTTTCTTTGCTCCTCTCTTTCTCCTCATTTTCGGCCATCACACCTCAAAAGCAAGAGAATTATTCTCTCTTCCGTACTAGCATACGTGGTGATCTAAGGGTTGTTCGTGGACCAACATTAGAGGAACGGCGTTTGACGTTCTAAAGGATCTCCACTAGAAGACTCGGGGTGGAAGTGGAATTCACGCATCAAGAGGTATATTTTATGCTCTTTATAGATTCATGTTAATTTATGCAAAGATCTTGGTGTTAGATGTTTGAGTATGTGATACTCGTTTTTCCGCATTAAGCATCTAAATTCCTACAGTGGTATCAGTTAGCCTATTGCATAGATTAATATGATCATGTGGATGCATGTTTTCCTTTCTTTTAATTCGTTTAGGGGAGGGTATTAGCATGAGGATATTGTTTGCATGATTAAAATTTGATTTTAATCTAGTGGGAGTATAAAAGTTGTTTATACATTTTTCGATACATGTATACATATATAATTGTTATATTGTTTCATGTTTTAGTTAAGTTGTTAATTAGAATGTGATGTATATATGTATGATTCATGAATTGCATGCTTTGATTTTTTATGCTTAATTTGATTATGTATAATTTCATAGCATGAATTCTTGAATTTGAAGCCTAGTATGATTTATTTATGCGTAAACATGTTTAGTGTATAAAGAAAATCATACGCATTTCGATTAAAATTGCCTGAATTAAAATCGGAAAAGCGGAAGCAGTGAGCTTCTCGCGAATCGCGACGAGCATCGCGAGTCGCGACGAGAATCGCGGGTCGCGACCACTGGTCGCGAGTCGCGACCTAGCTCGCGGGTCGCGAGCAGTGTTCTGCCTCGCTTGGCTCGTTTGCTCTTTCAACGGATAAAAACGTTTAATCCGTTTATCCCTTAATGCATATTAAGTAGTTATTATGCTTGGTATCCTATGCTAATGCTTAAATGAATTAAAATTATGATGGGAGTTTCATTTTATGGTATTTAATTTTATGTTAGGATGGTAGTATTAATAAGTTGATTAATTCTTTCATGCTAGTATTTGTGATTAAATATCATGCTATGGTTTTATGTTTTAATATGATTAAAATGTATGTGGTGCCTTAGAGTGTTTATGTTTTTTTTTTCTTTAAATTTAATAGTTGATTAAATTTGTTAGATTAAATCTTAAAGCTCTTGGGAGATAAATTCTAATATGATTGAATTTTGTCTTGAGGCACTAACCATTTAATTTAATATGAGATTAAATTTGGAAGGTATTATTATGTTTCAAAGTTGTTGAAGCATAATATCTTATTTTAATAGTTGATTAAAATGCATGTTTTATATATATATGATATTATGGATGCATGCGGTGACTAGTATGGCCCAACTTTGGATAGAAATTACGATCTGCGTATCGTTAATGTATTTTTGTAATTTAAATACGATCTATGTATCGTTAGTATTTTTGTAATATTAATTTAAATTTCAAAAATTACTCAAGTTGAATTGATTCAACGATGGAGATCCGATGTTTTTCATTTCCATGGGGCACAAGGATGGAGATCCAAGGTGGTTCAAGGATGGAGGTCTTAAAGAGTAGTCTTTAGGGTTAGGGGCCATACTAGGATCACATTTCATTTTATGCATTTAAATATTGCTTTTGAATGCTTTCTAAGTTTTATTATGCATGTGATTTGTTTTGCAACGAGTTCACTAGTAATTAAATCACATAATAATTTACTTACGTCCCTAAAGCTAATATTGGGTAATTGCTTTTCCAAATAAACATCTACTAAAATCTTGATCGTTAGTAATAGGTTCTGCCAAAGCAGAGTGTTACTTCCAATCTTGGGCTAAGTAGAGTAAATTTCCGAAATTTGCATGTTTAGTTTGGTTTGGCCCAACAAAATCATCAAAACGGTTTTGGATTTTGAAGCAAAGAATTGGGTTTTGTGTTTGGGTGACAAGTTCTGTCTAGGATTAGGAAGGCTCTCCCCAACGTTGTGGGTAACTTCCTTACCTGGGAGCTTTCGTCACCTTAGCAATCACCCAACATCTAAGAATTACAATTGTTGTAATTAGTAAAGGAGTTTACTTACCTTTTAAATTTGGTTTTAAGTTGAGGCCAAAGTCCACTTATAAATCATGTTTGATAGGATCTTAAAATCACTTGATTCAAAAGGGGACACATTTAAAATTGGTCAAGTGCATAGCTTTTTTTTTTAAAGTGTTTTAAAATTGTTAAAAGCTATTATGATAAGCATACTCATTACTTTTACATCTTCTATGTAGATATCATGTCTGGTAACAACAATAATTCACCTTTTAACTTACGTTCAATCCTTGAGGATAAGTTGAACGGCAAAAACTTCCTTGATTGGGAAAGGAATCTAAGAATTGTTCTTAGATCCGAAGGTCGAGAGGATGTTCTTGAAACCCCGATCCCGTTTTAACAACCACCTCTCTTGAAGCAGAAAAGGCGGCCCATAAGGCCATTGCGAAAGGTCGATGATTGTTACTTGCCTTATGCTTGCGGCTATGGAACCAAGCCTTCAAAAGAGGTTTGCATGCTTGGATGCCTACGAGTATTATCCGACAGTTGAAAACCATGTTTCAAAACAAGCTCGGATACGAGAGGTATGAAACTCACAAGGCTATTCTTGAGTGTGCGTTAGTCGAAGGCAAGCCGGTCGCCACTCATGTCTTTGAAATGATTGGTTATTTCGAGGCAATGGAGAGGTTGGGCTTTCCTTATAGCCAAGAGTTGGCTACTGACATCATACTACACTCACTTCATGAAGGTTTCAACCGGTTTAGGTTGAACTTCAATATGAATGGGGTGTCGAAAACCCTTTTTTGAGTTACATGGGATGCTCATGACTGCCGAGCAAAACATCTCTGTTGCACCTAAGAAGGAAGTTCTTATGGTTCAAAAGGGAAAGGGTTTTAAGAAGGAATGGGTGGCAAGAAAAAGCGGGACAAGGGCAAGCAAGTTGCCACTAAGGCTGGCGATAAGCCACGAGCAAAGGCAAAGCCAAAGGTGGCCGCAAATGCCAAGTGCTTCCATTGTGATCAAATTGGTCATTGAAGGCGTAAGCGCCCGAAGTATACGAAGGATAAGAAGTGCGGGGCTTCTTCTTCGGTATCTATGTCATTGACATTAATTTAGCAACATCTACTTCTTGGGTATTTGATACCGGTTGTGTTTCTCACATTACTTCGAATGTGCGGGGACTAAGAAGGAGTAGAACCTTGGCTAAAGGGGAGGTAGAAGCTGCGCGTTGGAAATGGTGCAAGGGTTGCGGCCGTTGCGGTTGGGACTTATAGTCTACCTTTGCCTTACGGTTTTATATTAGAGCTTAATAACTTGTTATTATGTTCCTGCTATTACCAAAAATATTATTTCTATTCTGTTTTGGATAATGAAGGGTTTTCATTTACAATTGAGAAAGGTTGTTTCTCTGTTTATTTGAATTCAATGTTTTATGCCACTTGCTAAAAGGTCTAATGGTCTATATTTCCTAGACTTAGACAAAGATGTCCTTAACATAGACAAGAAAAAACATAGATCAAGCGATACTAATCCTAATTACTTATGGCATTGTCGTTTAGGACATATAAACGCGAAACGCATTCGAAGTTACATAAAGATGGACTTCTAACATCCTTTGACTTTGAGCCATTTGATGTATGTGAATCATGTTTAATGGGTAAAATGACGAAGTCACCTTTTCTTGGAAAGGGTGAAAGGGCCGGTGATCTATTGGGTCTAATACATGCGATGTGTGTGGACCAATGAGCACAAAAGCTAGGGGAGGTTTGGGTACTTCATTACTTTTACGGACGATTTAAGTAGATATGGATATGTCTATTTAATGAAGCATAAGTCGGAATCATTTGAAAAGTTCAAAGAATTCCGAATGAAGTCCAAAACCGACTTGGCAAAACAATTAAAGCACTACGATCCGATCGTGGTGGTGAGTATTTGAGCCAAGAGTTTAGTGATCACTTGAAGAGTTGTGGAATTCTTTCCCAACTCACTCCGCCTGGAACACCTCAGTTGAATGGTGTATCCGAAAGGAGGAACCGAACTCTACTTGATATGGTTCGGTCTATGATGAGTTTTCTTGATCTTCCTATCTCCTTTTGGGGATATGCTCTCGAAACTGCTACTTTCACACTTAATCGAACTCCATCAAAGGCGGTAGAAAAGACACCATATGAGATGTGGAGTGGAAAAGTTCCAAGTTTATCTTTTCTACGTATTTGGGGTTGTGAGGTTTATGTAAAACGTTTACTTTCGGATAAACTCGCCCCTAAATCGGATAAGTGTTTTTTGTGGGTTATCCCAAAGAGACCAAGGGCTATTACTTCTACCATCGGACTGAGGGCAAAGTGTTTGTTGCTCGTCGTGGTGTCTTTTTGGAAAAAGATTTTATTTCCAAAAAGGCAAGTGGGAGTAATATATTTCTCGAAGAGGTTCGAGAAAAGCAACAAATGGACATAGTTCAACCTATGTTAGAGTCGAAACACGAAGTGCCGTTTGTGGAGCTTGAAGTAATTCCTCCTTTAGAGGAATCTTCTCCCATAACCCGACCAAGTGTTGGAGGATGTGCATCCTGTACACGAACCTCCCTCTTGTCCCACTCGAATCTAATTCGTGCGAAAATTCTCAAATTGTTGAGAAGAAAATTTCTCTGTTGCGGCCCTCGTAGGACTAGTAGATCAAGAATACCAAACAAAAGGTTTGTTGATTTCTTGTTAACCGAAAGTTACCGAGATAATGATCTTAGAATTTGAAGAACCTACTACCTACAAGCAAGCTTTGATGAGTGAAGACTCCGAAAAATGGCTTGAAGCCATGAGGTCCGAAATGGCATCTATGTCTGAAAATCAAGTATGGGACTTGATGGATTTGCCCGATGGGGTTACACCTATTGGTTGCAAATGGGTTTTCAAAGTGAAAACAGACAAGGATGGTAACGTTCAGGTTTACAAAGCAAGATTGGTTGCAAAAGGGTTCAAGCAAGTTCATGGTATAGACTATGACGAAACCTTTTCACCAGTAGCAATGCTTAAATCCATTCGGATACTCCTAGCGATTGTTGCCTTTTATGATTATGAGATTTGGCAAATGGATGTCAAAACCGCTTTCTTGAATGGGTTCTTGAAAGAGGATGTGTATATGACACAACCGGAAGGTTTTGTGGATCCAGAATATCCTAGGAGGGTATGTAAGCTTCAAAAGTCCATTTATGGATTGAAGCGAAGCATCCGGAGTTGGAATCTTCGTTTTGATGAGGCAATCAAACCGTTTGGTTTTCTCAAAAACGGAGAAGAGTCTTGTGTTTACAAGAAGGAAAGTGGGAGTAACATAGTTTTCTTGGTCTTATATGTAGATGACATACTCCTCATAGGAAACGACATTCCCATGCTTGAGTCAGTCAAGGAATGGTTGAAGAGTTGTTTCTCTATGAAAGACCTTGGAAACGCTGAGTACATTTTGGGGATCAAGATCTATAGGGATAGGTCTAAGAGGATGATTGGACTTAGCCAAAGAACTTATATAGATAAGATCGTTACTAAGTTCAATATGGAAAACTCTAAAAGAGGTTTTCTACCCATGCAACATGGTGTTTCGCTTAGCAAGACTCAGTGTCCTTCTGGACCTGATGAGATCAAGCGAATGAGTAATGTTCCTTATGCGTCAGCTATAGGGTCCATTATGTACTCCATGATTTGTACTCGCCCAGATGTTTCATATGCCTTGAGCATGTGTAGCGATTCCAATCAAATCCGGTGATGCACACTTTGGAGTGCGGCTAAGAATATCCTAAAGTACTTACGAAGGACTAAGGATAATTTCTTAGTGTATGGAGGTGAAAGTGAATTAATTGTTGAGGGTTACACAGATGCGAGCTTCCAAACTGACAAAGATGATTTCCGATCCCAATCTGGTTTCATCTTTTGTCTAAATGGAGGGGCAAAGGAGTTTGGAAAAGTTCAAAGCAAAGTACGTCGGCGATTCTACAACGAAGGCGAGTACATTCTTTGCGGCGGATGCAGACAAAGGAAGCCGTTTGGATGAAGAAGTTCATTACTGGAGCTAGGAGTAGTGCCTAGTGTTGGAAATGGTATTGTTTTACATTGTGATAACAATGGTGCTATAGCTCGATCTAAGGAACCAAGATCACATCAAAGGTGTAAACATGTACTTAGGAAGTTTCATCTCATTCGAGAAATCGTTGAGAGAAAAGATGTAATAGTTAGCAAAGTTCATACGGATAGCAATGTCGCCGATCCTTTGACTAAACCATTGCCTCGGCCTAAGCATGAGAGTCATACTAGGGCTATAGGACTTAAGCATGTAGGAGAGTGGCTTTGATTGTGTACTATTTACTTTTAATTAGTTCACGATTATAGTTACTCCTGCGATATGTTTGGTTATGTTTATCAATAAAAGGTTATGTTCTTATTTAATCTTGGTTTAGTATTAAATAAAACGTTCAAAGTATTTTATAACGTTTGATAGGATTGTCAAATATGTGATTTGACGAATGAAACCCTATCCAGTGAACAGGAGTTATAATTTACCTTTGTCCCTAGTTCGAATCATTAAAAATGAACGTAAATGATTATGTTTGATGGACTAGATTGCAAGTTGATTGATAGCGCAGTTTCATGGGCTATGGGGACATCGAGATGTCTAGTCATTTGCATAGGCGTGTATAGTTGATACACGTTGGGCAGACCTAGTGGGAGTTCTCTAAAAGGTTTATGAGAATCTCATTAATATATTTAGTGGATTCCTTAGACATGAGTATGACACTATTCTTACTTAAGGATTAGTATGTTTTTGACACTGCAAAACGTCGTGCCGTAAAAGGAGGCTATAAAAGCAGTGATCGGAACTGCTACGAATTGAGTGGGAGTTTTGGTTATACAAGACTGGATAAAGTCCTCCTAAGAGTTAGGATTGGTGTCTTGGCCTCTTGAAGAGCGAGAACTGAAAATGCATGGCCGTGCTCAAATGGATTAAGGAGTTAATCATTTGTTTCGACAGTTCGAACTCGGATTTCAAGAAACAACTTGAATATTGGTATGGTTTACATACGATGTTACCATGTCATCAAGTTAGACATTAAGCGACTTAAGGAATTTGAAGGTTACACACTTGTTCTTAGACAAGTGGGAGATTGAAGGATTTTGTCCTCGATCAAGTGTAACAAACTAAATGTATATGGACAAATTATAAAGATAATATATTCAATAATATTAGGTGACCGCAACGTTTTGCTAGAAGCTAATTGCGGTTGGTTGGGCTAGTATATTTAAGCCAACTACTAATATGTATTGGGTCCTATGAGGTCACACAATGTGACAACCCTTGGATATTACCCAAAACCATTTGTGAAATGGGTTGGGCGGTTTTATGGGATGGAAGAGTTGTAACTCATGAGATTATTATGCTCATAATGTATGACATTATGAGGCAAAATAAAGCCTCATGAAAGCACCTCTTTGTAACCACCTTATATATTGATATGGGAGTTACAAAGGAGTGTGATCATTACATCATTCTTTGTGAAGAAAATCTGATTTTCTTTGCTCCTCTCTTTCTCCTCATTTTCGGCCATCACACCTCAAAAGCAAGAGAATTATTCTCTCTTCCGTACTAGCATACGTGGTGATCTAAGGGTTGTTCGTGGACCAACATTAGAGGAACGGCGTTTGACGTTCTAAAGGATCTCCACTAGAAGACTCGGGGTGGAAGTGGAATTCACGCATCAAGAGGTATATTTTATGCTCTTTATAGATTCATGTTAATTTATGCAAAGATCTTGGTGTTAGATGTTTGAGTATGTGATACTCGTTTTTCCGCATTAAGCATCTAAATTCCTACATTCAACTGCTTGCATAGTTGCATGTAATGCCCTCGTTGAGAAAGTAATACGATAATACTTCCTCCGTTCTCTTTTGTTCTTCCTATTTAGAATTTTGACACTATTCACAATTGAAAACCTTCTAAATTATTTTCAACATATGATAAAAAAATATATTCATGTGGGGTCTTGTTTGATTCGTCTCAATGAGTACTTTATTAATATTTAATCATTATAATTTTTACTAATACACAATGAAAGATATTTAAGGTCAAAGATGTGCATTGGCAAACGTAGAAGTCAAAATAGGAAGAACAAAAAGAAACACTGAGAGTAGAATAGTACTTCCTCCGTTCCAAAATAAGTGAAACACTTCTCTCATTTATGTGAGAGCTTTTTAAGTCAAGTGTTTCACTTATTTTAGAACGGAGGAAGTATAATTTAGGCATTTTCGCACTAACTTTTGAAGTACAAGTAGAGGTTAGATTAGGTCAAAACTGCTTGAAAGAAAATAGTGTTTGACAAGTTTTGCCAAATAGGTCTACTGCGAGGAAACAAAATCACTATTTATTTTTGAGGGGTTTTTTGCCACTCTTATTACTTCTTGCTTTGTTTTTATAATTGCATTATTTGAAGTTTCATGTTTGAAAATGTCCAATATATCATTAATATCTTTATTTATATTTTAGTAAAAAATATAAAATTTAATATTTTGAATATATATATTGGGACGAATCTAAAAAGTTTTTTCAGATGACTATATTTTTTCTCATATTTAATTCACAAAAAACATATTGTTTGGTTTTCTTTTATTCTGTTGAACTCTCAAGAATCAAGATCCCTTATTACTTAGAAGATGTGTATAATGTACAAATAGTATATTTATGGTTTTCACTACTCTTGAACGAGTTTTATAATGAGCAGATTGCTAACAATCACAATATGTTTGGGTTTTCACTTTTTAACGAGGAGTTGGTCCGGTTGATGGGTTGTGCAATTGGTGTCAGCATTTTGAATATTTAAACTAGTTTTTAGGTCCGGGTTATGCCCCGGGTAATTATAGTTTTCATTTAATAATATTTTACTTTAAAATTATAACACCAAACATTACTTGGTTTAGTGGTTAAGATTTTAATATACTAACTTGAAGTCATGGGATCGAATCTTATACCATGCATTTTCTAATTTTTTATTGTATGTGGGATATGAAGTGAACACTCTAAGGGATAGCGCCACGTGACACAGTTTCTTGTTTAGAAACGCCTTTTAATATATTAGTATAGATAGATTAAAGATAAGTAGTTAGAGAGATACGACGAGACATGAAGTTTTAACAATATCACGACATAGAGATAAAACTGCTGCGTGAATAACTATTAGGGCCCGTTCGTTATCGTTTTTTGTTTTTAATTTTCAGTTTTTTTGAAAACTAAAAACCAAAAACAGGAAACCAGAAAAAGTGGTTTTCACTTTTTAGTTGTCAGTTTTCAAAATCATCATGTTTCCAATAAATTTGACTAATTTTTTATTCATTATAGGACATATATCATATGATTTTGAAAATCAAAAAACCAAAAAACAGAAAACCACAATAATACCGAACGGACCCAAGGTAGTTAAAATGTTTAACCGCTTTAATCTCAAAGTTTAATTTTCAGTTTTTTATTGTTTTTTTTGGTGAAAAAGAAGGGACAAAACCCAATAAGAAACAAAAGTAGGCAAAATAAAACCCTAAGTCTCGCTCTGAAGTAGGTGTTATCCTGGGCCAAGAAACTCCCCCCAGTGTCCAATAAAATAGCATGAAGCATCTTCGAGACCGTCCTAATTAGAACTTCGAACTTTTGAGAAATGTGAACAAAATGATTTGCTAGCTAATCTGCGTTCCGATTAGTCTTACGATAATAATGACTTATAGTAACCTGCCAAGTGCCAACCTTCTCTGTCAATCAAACACTTACACTTGCGAGTGAGGTGAATTAATGGGAGTAGGGTATAAAGGCTATGTTTAGTTCACCTGAAATTTTCTGATCTTAACTTATCTGATCTGATCTGAACTTATTTTTTCTGATCTGATCTGAACTGATCTGATCTTATCTGATCTGATATGATCTGATCTGAACTTATCTTTTACAAAACATATTATTACTAATATTATTATTACTTTGTATTTCATTACTAGTATTACTATCATTTTAAAACTATGCACAACTTTCAATAATAATAATAATAATAATAATAATAATAATAATAATATAATAATAATAATAATTTTATAATAATAATATAAATTAATAATAATATAAATAATATTATAATAATAATAACAAAAACAATAATAATAATAATAATAATAATAATAATAATATAGATAACATAAAAATAATAATAATAATAATAATTATTATTATTATAGCATAATTAGTTTTTTTTTTTGAAAAAGAACACATTAGTATATGAACATACAATTAAAAATAAAAGACTAAGGACTCTTGGGTCCATGGTATGAGACTGCTTACCTCCCACATGGGAGACCAAGGTTCAAATCTTGGTGGAAGCATATATTTCAATATTGTTGTGGGTGGGGGAGGGGGGGGGGGGGCTTGTTGGGTCTCTAGGTGAGTGACCCGTGCAAGAAGGCGGAGGAGAATTCATCTTACCACGGGGTTTCCGAAAGGGGCTCAAAAAAAATTAAAAATAAAAGAACACACATTTTAGGTAAAAGGTCCGTTAATAATAAGAATTTAGGTAGTAATGAAAAGAAATGTTAAAAAAAGAGCATACAAGATCTATTTAAAGAACACATTTTAAAAATAAAAGATAGATGTTATTTTTATATTGATGACATGTTTGGATTTAACTAACAACATGTTCTTTGTTATATCAATAAATTGTTCTTTTTTATTATAAATAAACCTATAAATATATATAATCATATGATCTTGATCAAAATGGTTAAATATTCTTCTTATATCGTTGTCTTGTTCTATATAAACTTTGTTTTTAAAGATAAGTTGAAATCCTTTGTAGGGAAAATTTTGAACGTGATGACAACACCATTAGGTTATCCCATGCTACTCATGTTTTATATAAACTAGTAATATATAAATTATATTATTCAACCAAAATTGTTTTAAAAAATAAACATCATATACTATTGTCATGTTCGTTACATGTACAACATCAAAAAGAACATCACATATCAAAATTATTAATTAGAACAAATATAAAAAAGAACACGTACAAATGCCAAAAGAACATTCTTCTTCTTGAACACAAATAGCTTCAAATAGTGACATCAATGACATTTATAATAATAGCAACGACATTTACCAATATTAATAATTAATAAGTACAACAACGACAATAATAATAATCTTTTTGAACAAATGTACTAGTAAATAGTAATATTAATAGTAATAGTAATTGTATAAAGTAATAATAATAATAATAATAATAATAATAATAATAATAATAATAATAATAATAATAATAATAATAACAATAATAGCATTAGTAATACTAATAATCATAATAATCATGATAATAATAACAATAATAATAAGTTTTTAA
This sequence comes from Beta corolliflora, assembly GCA_947648045.1. Taxonomy (NCBI): domain Eukaryota; kingdom Viridiplantae; phylum Streptophyta; class Magnoliopsida; order Caryophyllales; family Amaranthaceae; genus Beta; species Beta corolliflora. Next base: position 194,152 of record CANSZD010000983.1, on the reverse strand, counting down.
ATATAAGCATAATTTGAACTTATCGATCGTCTGATCGAACTTAATTTTTTACGATCCGATCGATCGATCCTAATCTAACTGGTCTAATACGATGCGAAATAAGCAAAAATAAGATGAACTGAACATAGCCAAAGACGAAACTTCAAATTGTGACTTTAATATCTTCTAGCTAGAGTTCTAATAATATTTAAGAAACATCTATTTGTTTGTACCTTTTTAAATCTCAAACAAAATATCGATTTTGTATTTTTTTTTACACACTCTAATTTCAACATCATTTGTGATTTATACATAGTATAAAAAAAGTTATGTGCGATCTCGTTGAATTCATTTTAACAATAAATTTCTGAATATCTTCAGCCTTATATAATTGTTGCTTATTGATAATTAAAATCATTAATGTTTAAAGCTTCACATTGGTAATTGTGAAAGTTAACTTGCGTAGCTCAATATCATGCTCTCTTGGATTGTACCCGTGCTCGCTCTATTTGGCAACATAGCCTGTTTATAGGCCAACTAGCTACTGGTGGACGCTCCCACTTCCTCCTTCATTGCTAGCTTTGAATGGTTAGCTAGCAAAGTGACAAGAGATGAATTTCGACTGTTGGGCACGTTCTCTTGGTCTGCGTGGTGTTGTCGAAAAAAGGTAATATTTGAGCGGGTGCTTTCGAATCCTTAGAATTGCAGCCAACTTTTTACGCTTGGTTATGGACTTCTATGAATATGCTAAAAGAAGTTCTGAAACCTGCTACTCTTCCTATACAGTATGTTGTTAGATGGGATTTATAAATTATATATACCTCCACCACACTATGTTAAAGAGAAGTTTGATGCTCATGTGGGGCAGGAAGTAAGGGCGAGGTGGGCATGATTGTTGTTGTGCGTGATGAGATGGGCTCTTTGCTTGCAGCAAGGGTCGGGGTGTAATGCAACAACATGGGATGTTGGACAGTATTGACGACTCACTATGCTTTGTGTTTGGTGCGTAGGATTGGGTTTTTCGAATGTGGCTCTCGGAAGGGGATGTGTTGGTGGTGCTAAATGCAGTTAGAACAATGCAATGTTGGTTATATTGGTAGTGTGGTGATATTGGTAGATTACCTTTTGATTTCAATTTTTCTCTATCTCTCATGTGAAATGAACAGGTTTTGTTGTTGCCCTATTCATTAGCTTGACGAAATTGTGATGTGAATTTTAAAATCGTATGGTTGGACTCTTTTTCCCTGGACCCCCCAAAGTGTTACTACTTTCGCGGACTTTTATGTAAAATTGCTCTCCCAATTTCCACCTCATTAAAAGAAGAAAAGAAACCAAAATAGTTCATAACAAGATGAAATAATATGATGGGAAAAATGAGATCCAGGTAGGAGCGCAAGGCGCTGCACCCCCAAATCCCAAGGACTAGCCCCAATTTCGATTCCTCACTCCAACAATATGGTGTGGAAGGGAGTAGGGAGGTTGATGGTCTTAAACATTATATATCATAACTTACTATTTTAAAGTGAAGATAACGTATCTTGATTCTTGAATCCTAAAATCAAAAACTGAATATTAACTTCATATCAATGGATTAGCCCCTAAAATTTTTAGAAAGCAGACTAGCCAAGACCATGGGTCTTCGTCAAGTCGTAGTAGAAAGCGACAACTTGGCTGTTATTTCATCTTTGAAGCAACATGCTACAGGAGCGAACACTTTTTTTCTTACTTTAGAAGACATTCTTGCTTTAGTTAATTTCTTTAATTGTGTTGTTGGTCTTTTATTAAACGGGTAGGTAATAAGGTTACTCATATGTTAGCATCTTCAACCGCTGGTGATGAGATCTCTACTTGGTACAACAATTTTCTTTCTGTAGTTGTCGGTGTCTTCGCTTCCGATTCAATAATGTAATTTCCTTAGTGGGTTTCTTGTAAAAAAAAAAAAAAAAAAACTTTTGTGTGGGTGTTGAAATTGCCATCTTCAAAGCCCAAAGGGATCACGAGGCTGTAGACCAAATTTTCCAAGCCCGTTGTGTACACTCTTCTTCCTAATCTCGCTCATTCGTTGTCCCACAGAAGCCAATATTCTCTCTCTTCCCCCACTAAGCTTAAAACCCACAAAAAGCAGCAAACTTTAACATCTTCATCCTCCAGTTTACCACCATTTCCAAGAACACACTTCCCTGCTTATTGAAATTTTTAATTTTGGGGCAAAAAAATGGAGAATTTAGCCCTAACTTCTTCAAAACCAGTAATGGGTTTAAGCTATTCTCCAATTTATAAAACCCTTTGTACCAAACAATGCTTTGGCCTCCCTCTTCTCCCCCAAAAACCATCTGGGTCTGTTTTTGTTACAAAACCCAGATCAAAAACTATACTTTTTGCCTTTTCCACCCCCAATTCTAGAAGAAAATCTGGTAATAATAGCAATAATGAGAAGAAAGATAGTGGAGTTGAGTTATTTGCAAGTACTTCTTCAGCAACTAATAAGGGTAGAGCTCAAGAAACAGTTTCTGTTGGGGTTAATCCACAGCCTTATCCACCTCCCCCTTCTCAATTGTAATTTCTCTATTTCCTTCTTTTTGTTGCATTATTTTTTCTGAAACTTGCTTTTTCATGTTTTGGATTGAATATAGTTGAAAGATTGATTCTTGATGACATATGTTGATGTTGGCTTGTAGTGGGTCACCTTTGTTTTGGATTGGAGTTGGTGTTGGTTTTTCTGCACTTTTCTCCTTTGTTGCTTCAAGGTTGCAGGTAAGTAGTATTGTTGAAATTTGTGTTATATGGCATATTTCTCTTGATGAATGAATTATTATATACCTTTATGTGGTATTGTGGTATGTGGTCTGAAGAACTATATTTATGCAACAAAGTAATTTGTGGTGTATTTGTGTTATTTGGATGACCTATTTGATTTGTATGACTGTCAATTGATTGTATTAATTGAAGGATGGAAGTATATAAGCTTTATATATTTGAATATTATCTTGGGGGTCTTGAGTCCCCTATATATTTAAATGTTCTCATATTACATTTATGTGAATGGTTTAAATTCATAATGAAAGATTTAAGTTGATGTTTGTAATAACATCTCCTTGAAATTTACGTTTGAGCTTGTGCTTAGTGATCTGTCATGTCAGTACTTCCATTTGTAGTGAGTAAGATTTATGAAACCATTATTGTGTTATAAACAAGACATTTCATTTAACATTATAACAAGTATAGAGGTGTTAAGGTACCGAGTTACAACATGATACTATATTGTAAAACGGAGTGCTGGAGAAGAGATTGAAAAAGACACGTAGATTTCAAAGAAGTTATATGTTGTCATGCCAACAAAGAACTGTAAGTCTTTTGGAATGGTTATTGAGGTGCTATAAAGGCCATCGACACATGGTTTTTATTGGTCCTGAGAAGGCCAACGATCAAGTGCTTAGATTTATTTTGCAAAGGATATTAAGTTCGAGAGGGTATCTACTAGATGCTTCATGCTTATATGTGGTGCTTAAGAATAGCTTCGCAACATCACTTCAGGAACCATATGGAGATGTATATCACTTTCTTATTGACATCAATCAGCAGCTATGGTTCTTTTTTCTATATCAACAGTCATAGATATGCTTACTACCACATGCAAAGGAGTTTGGCTTATGCTATGGGCCTATGGCGTATTCTGTTTGGAAATGCTTTTACTTTAGTATATGGTATTAGAGAATGTGTCGATTAAGAATTATGAATTTTGACTGTTTACGCTAGTGTTAGAAAGACCGAACATGGAATGCAATTTTAATGGTGATAGAAATGCATCATTACTGGAAGTTTGGGAATCAGAATTGCCGCAGATCCTGTATTGAAGAGGCACTTGTGAAGCTACGTGCGATCTAATATCCACTTTTCTGGTGAATTGGGCTTGAGAGATTAATGAACACATTGTTTTCTGCATTAATGCTTGGTGGCTGAAATAGGGGAGGGCCATGAGACCACATGATTCTAATCAACTTGGACCAAACTGTCTCTTCTTTGTTGGCATATATGCTGTTTGTTGGTTGATAAAGGAAGATATTCATAGAAATGGTGTCTTATTGAGGATGTTTTGCTGAGTAGACAACTTTACCAAGAGACTTAAAAGTAAGAATGAAATTACAAAACATAAAAGTGAGTATGTTGAGTGCATGATGTGCAATGCCAATGTGATTATGTGAGTGTGAGGCTAACTTGTTTGGTGTATCAAAAAACTCCCTTTAAAACAGAAGGTGATACTAAAGAGTAGAGGTAAATTCACGAACCATTGAGGTTAGGTGGTCTGACACGTAAAGAAATGCAGGATTGAACAAAATACCCTTTCTTCAGAGTAGATGGAAGTATGGTTGTAGTTTCACTGGCTATGTATGGTGGGGTTAACAATGTTTTTTACTTCCTCCGTAACAGAAAGAATGCAACAATTGAATATTTTATACCTCACAAATAATACCCTATTGTTGTATTCTTTCTGTTACGGAGAAAGTATAAAAATTTGTACAATGATAGTTTTGGAAAATCATATGTTGATAGTGCTTGACAATGGCAGATTTAGAAGTAGAGGATTTGCACATTTCATTCATTACGTCTGTAAAATGCATCAATAAGTATTTGCCGGTGCTACTTGCATAGCTTTATCTAACCTTGCGCTCTTATCTTGAATCTTTGTGGTTGACGTGTTTTAACCTTTTTTATTCTAGTCTTTTTGTTACTATGTTGCAGCTTATTTTCCACTAATTTCTAGCCCATGTATAATATAAAGAATAAATGATCGTAACATAAACTAATAAAGTCCATCTCCAAAGGATCTTCCTATTTTTATTTTATTCCATATTTGGTAAAGGTTCATTCCTTTCTATACTATCTTACCTCACTTATTGGACCTATATTATTTACACTCTCACAGCCACATTTCCCCCTATTAGTATAAACAAAAGAACCCACTTTCACTCTCTCTCCTCCTTACCTTGAAATTCGTTGCTACAATAAATAGCAAGATTATTAGAAAACAGAGGGAGTCTAAGGAAATTCTGAAAATCATGAATGTATTATAGTAAAACAATCCTATTTTTAGTTTTATCTTATATGTTTCTTATGACATTGTAGCTATACATTTTTATTTTTTACTATCATATCTTATAGTTATTTCATGTTAAATAAAACTCTAAACTAAAAAAATAGATATACGCATATTTTGAGTTTATTTTGAATCATATTATATATGGAGTTTATTTTGAATCATATTTTGAGCTCTTTTGATTTTATAAAGATTATGATTTTTTGAAGATAGTAGTGAAAGTTCAGCTCATATTGTTATTATTATTATTAATTTCTCAAGTACTCATGGTTTATATTTTATTGAAAGTCGAACTTCATTATTCTCGTATCTTAAGCATCATATCTATTGTAGTCATTCTAAAACTCTGCCTTTTTTTTAGATTAAAAAATTATCATTTGATATGGCACGCATAGTTGGCGCGTTCTATGCTTGAAAAATTGTTCATGTTTATTTATTTGTTATGTTCTCATGAAATCGAGCTTCTGATTTTCTGTCAGAAATTTGCGATGCAACAAGCTTTTAAGACTATGATGAATCAGATGGGCCCTCAAAGTAATCAATCTAGCAATGCAGCCTTTTCTTTTGGCTCCCCTTTTGCATACCCTCCTCCAGCTACACCAGGTCCCAGTACGTCGGGTTTTCCGTACCAATCATTATCTACATCAGGACTGAATAACTCTTCTGCGACAGCTGCTTCTGCTGCACCAAGCCAGACTAGCTCACCATTTTCTGTTGCTTCTGAAGCTACGGTGACCGTAGATGTTTCTGCTACTGAAACAGAATCCTCAGGCCCCACAGTTGTGAAAGATGAAACTGAAATAGAGACTGAAGCAAAAAGATCTGGTATTATCTCTTTTCATCTTAGTAGCTATTGACTTCCTCGTGTTTCAAAAACTGGGGACTTGATATCATACCATGTCCCAAGAATTTCAAGTCAAGAAATTTGGAATAAGTTGCAGAACAAATTTTGTCAATTATTACTGGCTGGTTTGATGGGTTAATAATTTTTGGGGATTAGGCCTTCCGATATTCTCTAGCCAAATTTGTGTTTGATTGGGTGTGACTATCGCCTATTAAGTATGCTCCATAGATGCCATGTGGATTTTCTGCAGAGTACACACTACTCATTACTAACGTTCAGCAATAACAGTTGTTTTACTTCTCATCGTACACACTACTCATTACTGTCATTCAGCAATGATAGTTGTTTTACTTTTCACCAAGTCACATTCTTCTTATCTACAGCATTTATGGATGTCACCCCTGAAGAAACTTTTCAAAATACTGCTTTTGAGGAATATAAGGACTCATCTTCACCAACATCATCCGAGAATGCTAAATTTGCTGAGGTAGAATGGAGCAGCAATAAGTTTGGTACGATAATTTTAATCCAATTATGGCATGTGTAATTTCATTTTTTGCAGGTAGTACAAAATGGAGCTGCTTCAAAGGAAAGTACTTCGGAGCAGGCCCAATCTACTCGTAAGTGAAATCTATACCTGGCTTAGCTCACAACTGATTGTGTGTTTTTCTTATACTCAAGTTATAATTACCAATAGAGAATAAATGAAATAAGAGTGATAAGACCTGTTGTATGGCTGCCTCTCCAACATGATTTTTTTATGATTATAATTTTCTTTCCTTAACATCACGGAATGTTGTTTGTGACATCTATGTCCTCCCAGGAAAAGACGGTTCTTTGTTATCTGTGGACACGCTGGAGAAAATGATGGAAGATCCAACAGTGCAGAAGATGGTTTTTCCGTAATATATCTTCTTTCCCTGAACTTGTATGGTTTTAACATACTCTGTGACATTCATTCTTCTGTACTTACTGTCTTTCACTAAAACTCACCTGCACCCAGCCATCCGCACCATCCACGCGCCTACCTGAAAGTTGATTTTTTTTCTGGAGATGTGTTGTTTAATATTATGAGATACACGAGAAGGCTATGTCTATATCTGAGCCTAAGCTTTGATTCCCCTTAACACTTTCATTATCACTGATCAGCAGCATTGTAAAGCATTATTTTAGTAATATTGAATTTGCTCTGGCAAAGGCTTTGTTGTCCATCTTTGTGGATGTAGCTGTTTTAAGGCATACTTCTGACTTCTGATGCTTGGACTTTTCTAATGACCCAGCCGTACCTTTGTTGACACGATCTGACCCAGGTGCAGAAATGGAATGTGGGTCAGACTGGGAGGCATAAATGGACCCTAGGGCCTAGACCTATAATTGAAGTTGAGATCCACCAAAATCATTGGCAAGGCCTTTTGTGTGGAACGGTGAGACGAGTAGACTAATACCATAAAGTTACCTGAGGTCTGCTGCGGTGATGGCAGGCTTGGTCATCTTGGACTTTTTTCTGTATGCGATGCCATTTCGAGCTTCCTACCATACCTGTTCTATGAAAGCTAAGATTTTCCCTTTCAAACCCGTCCCCTCTATCCATATATGATCCCGAATCCTTCCCGTACAACGTAGGCTGCCAGACCTGATTCAGGACTTCTTTCATATGTAAGCAATTTTTGTTTTGAGCAAATGTTTATATAGATTACTTAAGTAGTAGAATTACAGCTGTGACCCACCGCTGTTGTGGGGATATTGCTAGAAGTAGTGCATAATTAGGGGGGTTAGATGACATTGTGTCCTCTGTTCGCTAGACTTTCCTCGAATGTGAGACTCCTACCACTTCTCTCAATGAGCTCTGTGCTATTATTTCACAATTTAGACCTTAATTTCATTTTGTGATCATGCTGTAGATTATGGTCAGAATCAATTGTAGTGTGAGGCTATGATTGTTTAGCTCCATCTCTTTTCCAAATGACCCGATGCTAGGGTGGCTAAGAGTTACTTTGTTGCTGCCTCATTGCACTTCATTTGCTTCTGGAAACCAGCCACCCGGCCCCTAAAGAAGAATTGGAAGATCAGGTATCCACATTTTAACTGGGGTGTGTGTGTGTTTGGGGGTGTCTAATGGAGGCTGGAAGATTTTAGGTTAGGGTTTGGGGATGGCTGTGTGGAATTTCAGGTAGGCCTACATTGTGGAGATCATCCAAGATGTGAGGTGGGATAAAGGGCTTAGAGATTTCTTCTTTTCCATAGCTCCCAAGCAACAAAACCATAGTATACCTGGATGGAGAAGAGAAGCATGCTACTTGGATGAGTTGGTGAACTGGGTGAAGCCATTCCCCGGGGTTGGGGGGGGGTTAAAACGAATTTGGTTGGAGGTGGAAAATATCCCACGTTCCAGTGGCTCTAGACCAGTCCCTCATGGTAAGAAGGGTAGATTCAGGTTGTTGGAATCAAAAGAACAGGAAATTAGCTTGAGTTTTCTATTCCACAGGATGAAGAGTTGGCTGGATAGGAATGTGTTCTAAGAGCTAGAGCTAACTACGAGAATAATTTCATTTTCTTATAATTTGATCTTTGCTTTTATGTCTCTTGGAAGGGGGTGCTGGGATGCGATAACTATGATCCACGTCCACGATCATAGCAAAGTGAAGGAGTTCTTAGTCTATATGTAACCATACGATATTTCAAAACAAAAATTTCCGCTTTGCCTAAAGTAGGTGTTGTATGATTACCCCAAAGGAAGGTATAGGAATAGGTTTTGTGAAGTCTAGAGTCTGAGGGCTCCCTAGGTCTAGACGTCTAGTGATCCTTGGGATATGAAAGAAGAAGCATAGACTTCTTCCTCATCTATATTTAGGGGGCCTTGGCATAAGAGGAGGAGGGGAATTAGGTCTTCCAAAAGAGTTCTCTTCTATCCCCCAAGGTACTGAAGATTTTTCTACCTTCCCTCACAGCTTAATACATTTGGTCTAGATGATTTCTGAAACCAGACTTTGGAAAGATTTAATTTAATGGCTTAGCAAAAAGACATTAATTTATCACATTAGAGTCCCTAATTCAATATCCTCTATTAAAGGGGCACTTTTTATGAGGAGAGGCATAGAGTTTTCATTCTGACCTTCATCCCATAGCAATGGAGTTTACTTGGTTATCTTGTGGTGTGGTATGTACATCTAGTTGTTTCCTTCTATTCCCCATTAACAATGCTTGATATGCTAAAATCTTGAAGTAAAAAACCATGAAGCTTTTTAAATAAATGTTTCCTTGTTGCAGACATCTACCTGAGGAGATGAGGGATCCAACTACCTTTAAATGTAAGCATGCTGAATTAGCTTTTTATTTTTGCTGTTAACTGTCCTTAAAGTCTGGACTCTGGACCATTTTATGATTTCATTCATTTGAAATGTGCGTCATAACAAAATTGAATTTGTCCGAAAGCTGTCAGAGGGCATTAAAGCTTTCCAATTTACTTTATATTATTTGCTACCACTTCTTCCTGCTTGTTTTAGTAAATATTCCATTTAACAATAAGTGGACTGGGAGGACTTAATAATAAGCAACAGTGCATAACCATCATTTTTTAGTAGAGGTGGCAAACAGGTTGTTAAGGCTGAGTTCAGTTCACCTCAATTTGTTTAGCCATATTTAGGTGATGATTAGTTCAGCTTTGGGTCATATTGGAGTCTGTTGGCAATTGTCCATTGTGATAAATCAACCAATATCTGTAAATATTATTTTTGGGTTAGGTCAAAACTAGGTCATGCGATTTAGGACCTTTAGCGGACCTGTAAAGCTCATGCCTTTCAATAGACCGATTCTCATCTCATGCAGTTCTCTCATTACTTCAATGACGAAAGATGCTTTTTTCATTGCCACAGTTGATTATGTATATGTTCTTTGATCGTTAATTTTTATCATGTTCTCGTATTTACCCTTTTGCTTTGGCGATTATGTGACTATGTTACTGAAGATGCTAAACCTACTTTATGGCAGGGATGCTACAAAATCCTGTTTACCGTCAGCAACTGCAGGAAATGTTGTGAGTTTCATATTCTTCCTGTGTATGTTTGGTTCATTGGATGCCATCCTTATATTTTTTTAGTTGATCAATGGACTTTCTGTATCTGGGCTTTTGTCTATGTTGATCTACGGAGCAGTGTTCAAAATTAATGAGAGAGCTGCTAAATTGAGTTGGATGAGGGACAGCTGTTGTTTACATATTGCTGGTTGATTTTGAAAGCTTGTAATAAGTGGCTGTTGGGCAGTGGTGGTGGTGGCAGAGAGGTTGAGGTGTGGGTACCTTCATTGGGCGATGTGGTGAACTTGAATGTAGATGCAAGTGTGCTAGGTTCAAGACTCAGGTGCTGGGGTTGTGTGCAAAGATTCTGGTGGGGTTCCGTGGATGTGTGCAGTGGTGCAGGTTCGTCAATGGTGAGAAGCTCAAGTGGTGGAGGTGAAGGCGGTATTTTGTGGGGTTTCAAACTAGCAGTGGAGCAAGGATTCGAGAACATTGTGATGGAAAATGACTGTCTGCTTGTCACTAATGCATTGAATTCACAAAACGTTGGTTCTAGTGATTTTTCATCTGATCATTTAAGACATCCGGAGTTCAGTTTTGATTTCGAGTCTATTAGTTGCTCATTTATGACGATAGAGGGGAATAAGTTAGCTCATACATTAGCTCACTCTATTCCATGGGAGATTGTCAGTAGAGTGTGGGTGATCAATTTCCCTTCTTTTATCGTTGATTTTCTCTTCCGAGCTAGCAATTTAAGTGCCCTTTGTGTGGCTTCTTTCAAAATTATGTCGTAAACCATGAGTTAAAATTTATTGGCCTACTATTTTGAACTGTTTTTTATTTTTTATTTGTTTTTGGTCAACTTACACCTATAATTGTCACAACTCATTTGCTGCTCGTACAAGACAGTGGCATAACTAGAATAGCAACTGCGACCTGATTTTTACTGTGCAATTATACCTGATCGGTTTGTCTCTTGTGTAGCTATGGTTTTTTTGACCATTGTCTCCATACCTATTGCCTAACAAGAGCTTTTATTTCGTTTGAATTGAAAACTCGATGCTAATTATTAAGTCTTTCTTTTTTCCAGGGACAACATGGGGGGAAGTCCAGAATGGGACAACAGTATGGTGGAAAATCTAAAAAATTTCGATTTGAATAGTCCTGAAGTTAAGCAGCAGTTTGGTGAGTTTCATGATGTAGAGTGTTGATGCAAAATCTGTCTTTAGCAATTTTTTCCTTTCCAATCTTTCTGAATGAGGCGGGCTGTTTCCTCATTAGCATTTCTTCTATATAGTACTTCTTCATATTGGAGTACTATGCTTATAAAGCCAACAAAATATTTAATTTAGGCCAGAAGATTTGCAAACTTTGAGAAAAATGCCCAAGTCCATCTTTTACTATAGACACATGTAGTAGCTGATTGCACCTTTGGACCCTTTGGTGTGATTGTATTCAGTTGGTTATAATCTATAATTTTTGAAATCATATGATTTGTAAAGAAGACATGATTTATCTTCTCAAATTTTCTTGGTCTTTGTTTATCTATGGACTAATTACTGGGTTATGTGGTAGATCAAATCGGCCTGACACCTGAAGAAGTTATCTCAAAAATAATGGCTAATCCTGATATTGCCATGGCATTCCAGAATCCCAGAGTTCAACAAGCGATTATGGATGTATGCTCTTCTTGCTCTACGTAGCCAATCCCTTTCTTTTTTCTTTTGAACTCTTCTAACTCCTGTTGCTATTGCAGGTTTCGCAAAACCCCATGAATATTGTTAAATATCAAAACGACCAGGAGGTAAGGAAAATAATTATGGGAAGCAGTTTCATTTTCCTTGTCAAACTTTTTGTATATTAGTTTTGACTCCCGAATTTTACAGATTGTGCTATCTGGAGTAAAAACTTTATGAGTTATCCATTTTGTTTCAATTGAAATTACTTGTTGAAGATTTACTTTATATGGAATTTGTTCTGCACCAAAGCTGTGAAGAGGGGGTCGTTTGGTTACTTAATATGGTTGAGCCCCACACCAATTTCTTCACTCCGCTCGGTGAAGAACAAGTTTTCCATATAGTTTTTTCCTTCTTGAACAAGATGACTAATCAATATTTCAGGTTGTTGATTAGAAGGAGAATAAATTAAATTTCTTGTTGCATTTTGGTATCTTTGGTTTCAGGTAATGGATGTGTTCAACAAGATACAGCAACTCTTCCCAGGAACAAGCCCATCTGGATTTTGATTAGTTCTGCACGATAATCTGTACGCTTCTTTCTTTGGTCCATCTAGAATGTGCGGTTTGCATGCTTGGCGCGGATCACAGTACTAAAATCCCTCATATGTGATCGACAATAAAACAAGACGCCAAACTATGTTAGGATGTGTTGATATGTGGCCGGGACTAGATCGTACAAAGTTTTGGTAAAATTTGTGAGTTAGTGCTTCATGTTATCGAGCTATGAATATGTAGATGCTGACAGATCATATGTTTTCACGTCATGGAGATGGAGTGATAATAGTGCACTAGTTAATCAAAAGCATTAGATTTATTTTTCTGAAAATTTGTACAGAATATTTCTGCATGATCTTGTTAATCAATATCACTACAAACAGTTAGGATTTGTTTTTGATGTTTTTTATTCAGTGTAATGAGCATCACTCATTAAAGCTTGTTGTATTCTCTTTATCTTAGCTATGATTGTTGCTTATGAAGTCGTACTGGGTGCTATGATGCGATGTCCAGAAGTTCCATATGTGAGTGCACAAGTTTGTAATACAGTAGTATTATAGTTTTATTGACGTGATATAATTATGAAATCTATAACTGTATTAGATTATTCTTTCTGTCAATATTAATACTTCCCCCGTTCTGAAATAAAGGAAACGTTACTCTCAAAAAGCTCTTACATAAAAGGGAGAAGCGTTTCATTTATTTCAGAACGGAGGAAGTATATTTTATGATCTTTTTCTAATATATACTCCTATTAAGACTTAAGAGAGATTAATATAAAGCTTAATATATACTCCATCCGTTTCAAAATAGTTGCACCATTTGGCATTTATTGATCAACTAACTTTGGCAAGCTTTCTTTTACCATTATATAAGAAAAACCATAGCCAAGTGGAATCTTGTTAAGTTCGTCTTAATACAAAGATTTCAAATATCAACTTTTTATAATTTTTACTTATACACAATTAGAGATATTAACGTTCCAAAAATCATCTCAAACGTGAAAAAGCAAATGGTGCAACTATCTTGAAACAGAGGAAGTACTATACAAAATGAAAAGCAATACTGTAGTGTTTTAGGAATTGAAGTGTTGGGCTTTTTTTTGTGCGCATTTACAAATGACACTTGACTTTCTTCTTCTACCTAAAGTGGGAGCACTTTGAGAAGCACAAAGTTCAGGAGAACTAGTGCATTTGTGTGACCTCATTTGCACCCTCTACAAAAAGAAAAAAAAAGAGAGGTGTTGGATAGATTGTTTTCCATATACTTCATCCACCTTTTTTCCCCTTGAAACTAAAAGGGTAGTGCATTAATCAAAAGGACAAAATGTCCATACAAACATACGAGGAGACCTATGTAGGGTAGAGGTTTATTGAATATTCTTCAATATTCAATAGCACGAACTCAACAAGGTAATGAAGTAACAAAATTACCCTCCCTTTATCTCGCAAGGTATGGGGTTTCCTTGACACGCTAATAACTTATCTCCTGAAGGTGTCATAATGAAGCAAATAGTGTTGCGAATCGACTAGCAAGCAAAGAGGTTGAACAAGCTTGTAAAATAATTATGTTACCTTGTCCAAAAGCTTGGCATGCTGATTGCTGAGTAACATTAACGGCCCGTTTGGTTGTTGATTATAAATGGTGGTAATGGGAATGAATTTGTATGTAAATTTGTGAGGAAAATCATTGTTCATTTCCATGGTAATACTAATTTATCCTAAAGTGTCTATTTTTCTTCTTAAATTTTCATTCCCATCCAATACCACCTTGTAGGTGGTAAACTGGTAATGAGTGGTAATGAAAATTGCTTCCCTTTGGAGAAAAAAACACAAGCTTAGGGGTGAGATTGATTCCCCATGGAGAAAAGCAAACTTGGGGGTAGGAATTCCGCCACTGGAGATTTTAAGTGTGCTCCTCTTGTAATATTACACTTAAAATCCATTCCCATTACCATCATTTATTAACGATTACCAAACGGGCCGTAAAAGATTAGATCAAACATATTCAATTTCCATGTAAATTATTTTGCTTGTAATGGGAATTAGGACCACAATTTCAATTCAATTAACTACTTAATTTGGTCCCTATTTGCTTTTAGTTAGCCACTTTGTTCAATATTGGCCGGTTACTTCTTATTAGTCTCTATAGTTGGTTTCGATGGAAAAAAAAATAAATGAAGAATCGTCAAAAAGCTAGGGGATCGAATAAGATATAAGAGTAAGATATCACTGAAAATAAGATATATCCTACCCAAATCATAGGTTAATATCCGTACGCAACTCTAATTAAAAGTGGAAACTCATGAAATTTCATTGTTACTACTTTCCTATATTTCATGGCGGTCCACAAAGTTCCACAAGGGTGCTTTGTGGGTTGTTTGTGGTAAATTCAATCTTAACTATATTGGAGGAAATATGACTTGTTAATGGTCCCAAATGCTAAGAGATTCTGCTTGATATGTATATATGGTTTTGTTAGGAATATTACTGATAATAAAGATATGATAATATCTTTATGATATACTATTATCTTATGGAAATATTATCTTAGGAATATGTGTTTGATTAATATTAGGAATAAGATATCTCTTAGAGATAGTTCCCTAGTAGGAATCCATTTATACTCCTATATATATTGTACTCATAGTTCGTTATTGAACACACATCAATATAATATAAACTCTTATTATTTTCTCCCTCACACAAACTTAACAGGTTTAGATTTTTTCGTCTCTAATCTCCTCGATTTGTATGATTTACATTTCCCAACTAGCCACTTTATTGGTGATGTTGATCATCTTAATTTGATGTGACATAATGTTTATTGGTAGATAGAGGAATGATAAACATCTAATCAGCGAGTAGATGCATCTAACACACATATATTATTTGCGTTACCCGCTTATTATAATTGTTAGAAAAGCTCTATTTAGATCAATATTGATTTGTTAAGATGATAGGAGTACCGGATGTTGTGGAAGAGAAAAGAAGAAAATGATCTGAAACCTTTTTTAAAGTATGCAATATTTTCTAGGTTGAATATTTTAATACATGCAACACAACAAAACCTCTCATGTTTTTTTTATTTTTTTATTATATGAGTCCCCTATCTTTTATCACCCTTTTCAGTTCTTACCTTAATATATATATATATATATATATATATATATATATCAATTGATATATAGTATATCACGTATTGACAAACAAAGTAAAATTAACTAAAGACAGACACTAATTGCACCATAAAGGAAGCTTAGCTTGCTGAAAAGATTGGCGAGGAACGTATGGCTATACATTGGACAGATCCAAAAATATCATAAAAAGAATGTTAAGTTGAAAAGGACAAAAATGTACATATATCTCAATCTATGAAATGAAGGATGATTGTGGCTCCTAAACTGCATCTGTTTACTATACGTATAGAATGTTAAGTTGAAAAGGACAAAAATGTACATATTAATTGAAGGAGCTTAACAACAACTACCACTGGCCTATGCCCTATAATACAATACTACAAGAACATGAACGTTAGAACGTGTATAGTGAGACATTTCAGTGAGATGGCCCATATAACGTGCTCATATGAATTATGATGTTACACTGATTTAATCCATATTGTGAAGCGTAATATAAACAAAATGTTAACCGTGTAAGTTTTTGGTTCATTAGAATATGTTTGAACCGTTTGTTATTAGGGGTGTTCATAAATATTGAATCCGTAGCTTCGATCGGTGATCCTGGTCGTCCGTCCGATGAATCCGGATATCCGATCCGATTTTTTAGTTTTCGGATATTTCAAATTATTAGAAAATGTTTGAACTGGTTGTTGTATATTAATCGTACTAGATGGATGTATGATTAGTGTAAAGTCCATTTGTTCCCAGTAATTCAGATGCGAGGAATATTTTATGTAAAAAGACTTTTGTGCCTAATTTAATTAATATATTTTAACCAATATGTACGGCGCTTTAAATTTTGACTTTGAATAATGAAAGCGAAGAAAATTATAAATTGAGCAAGTTTATACTAAAAAACAAAGATGAAATTATAGAAGTTTACGGTGTTTAGGATCAAGTAACATGCTATTATATTACTAAAGCACTTTATTGTAACAAATGCTATTTTCTAGATGAGAAGAAATGAAAATGAAAATGAAATGAGCATTTTATATCATTGAATTCTCAAGTAAATTTTCACAATTTGGTTATTTGTAACAACATCAAGGATTGTTCGCTTACACAATCACATCACGCCACGTCATGTATGTCAATATGTGCCTTAACCTCTCCGACCTTTTTTGGTACAAACAACACCCTAACGTTCATAAACCATCTCTATGGTCTACCGTCTACACCCAACAATATCACATGTCCTACTTCAAAAGATTCTAAATCCACCATTATTCTCAATGTCACATTACATATGGACCAAATTAAAATGAACCATACCAAAACTTGTTCCTAAAAGGAAAATCTGTGGATGAATAATTAGGTTCATTGCATCACCTATAGAACAAAAAAGTTGAGCTTCCATGCATCAATGATCAATTAATGTACTAGAGAACTGGTACAGCTCTGTACATATGTGATATGTGCACACGTTTGATAGTTGGTAGCATATCGATTGATGGATTGAGGCATAAATTTGACAGGACTAGAAAGAGTAGGGCCAACTTCCACTCATACAAGGGCCTATTACCATATTGTCGGCAGACTCGGCACTATCTTTACAAGCCTAACAACCTGTCAAGGGATGGAGTTGCAATGGCTTATAGGCCTACATTCATGGCCGCCCGCTACATAAACTCCAAACAATTATTGCATGAATATCTTATATGGTATGGCATAAGGATTTTTAAATTGGCATAAGGATTTAAAAGATTCAAATGAAATACTCTTTCCTTCCTCAAAATAAATGTTCCCTTAATTGTATGATTGCGAGTAATGTTATACTCCCGAGATTGATTAATAATACTCCATCTGTTTCACATAAATTTACTCACTTGTACTTTCACATCTACTGATGCGAAATTTTAAGTATTAATATCTTTAATTATGTATTAGTAAAATTACGAAAAGTTGAAATTTCAAAAGTACATATCGAAATGAATCAAACAAGATCACACATGACTATATTTTTCCTTATGTATAGAGCACAAATGATGGTTAAAGTGGTGAAGGTAAATAGTGCCAAAATACAAAGTGCAACCATTTTTGTAAAACAAACGGATCGGAGTATCTCATTGTAATTTGTGACTTTACTGTAGTTATTTCTTCCTCAAAATAAATGTCTTTCTATTTAGTTTTTAGATATAAAAGAACTATTATGTAGAATATGTAAGAATTTAGATGCTTAATGCGGAAAACGAGTATCACATACTCAAACATCTAACACCAAGATCTTTGCATAAATTAACATGAATCAACTAAGAGTGTAGAATATACCTCTTGATGCGTGAATTCCACTTCCACCCCGAGCCTTCTAGAGGAGATCCTTTAGAACGTCAAACGCCGTTCCTCTAGTGTTGGTCCACGAACAACCCTTAGATCACCACGTATGCTAGTACGGAAGAGAGAATAATTCTCTTGCTTTTGAGGTGTGATGGCCGAAAATGAGGAGAAAGAGAGGAGCAAAGAAAATCAGATTTTCTTCACAAAGAATGATGTAATGATCACACTCCTTTGTAACTCCCATATCAATGTATAAGGTGGTTACAAAGAGGTGCTTTCATGAGGCTTTATTTTGCCTCATAATGTCATACATTATGAGCATAATAATCTCATGAGTTACAACTCTTCCATCCCATAAAACCGCCCAACCCATTTCACAAATGATTTTGGGTAATATCCAAGGGTTGTCACATTGTGTGACCTCATAGGACCCAATACATATTAGTAGTTGGCTTAAATATACTAGCCCAACCAACCGCAATTAGCTTCTAGCAAAACGTTGCGGTCACCTAATATTATTGAATATATTATCTTTATAATTTGTCCATATACATTTAGTTTGTTACACTTGATCGAGGACAAAATCCTTCAATCTCCCACTTGTCTAAGAACAAGTGTGTAACCTTCAAACTCCTTAAGTCGCTTAATGTCTAACTTGATGACATGGTAACATCGTATGTAGACCATACCAATATTCAAGTTGTTTCTTGAAATCCAAGTTCGAACTGCCGAAACAAATGATTAACTCCTTAATCCATTTGAGCACGGCCATGCATTTTCGTTCTCGCTCTTCAAGAGGCCAAGACACCAATCCTAACTCTTAGGAGGACTTTATCCAGTCTTGTATAACCAAAACTCCCACTCAATTCGTAGTAGTTCCGATCATTGCTTTTATAGCCTCCTTTTACGGCACGACGTTTTGCAGTGTCAAAAACATACTAATCCTTAAGTAAGAATAGTGTTATACTCATGTCTAAGGAATCCACTAAATATATTAATGAGATTCTCATAAACTTTTTAGAGAACTCCCACTAGGTCTGCCCAACGTGTATCAACTATACACGCCTATGCAAATGACTAGACATCTCTATGTCCCCATAGCCCATGAAACTGCGCTATCAATCAATCTTGCAATCTAGTCCATGAAACATAATCATTTACGTTCAACTTTAATGATTCGAACTACGGACAAAGGTAAATTATAACTCCCGTTCACTTGGATAGGGGTTTCATTCGTCAAATCACATATTTGACAATCCTATCAAACGTTATAAAATACTTTGAACATTTTATTTAATACTAAACCAAGATTAAATAAGATCATAACCTTTTATTGATAAACATAACCAAACATATCACAAGAGTAACTATAACTGTGAACTAATTAAAAGTAAATAGTACACAATCAAAGCCATTCTCCTATATGCTTAAGTCCTATAGCCCTAGTATGACTCTCATGCTTAGGGCCGAGGCAATGGTTTAGTCAAAGGATCGGCGACATTGCTATCCGTATGAACTTTGCTAACTATTACATCTTTTCTCTCAACGATTTCTCGAATGAGATGAAACTTCCTAAGTACATGTTTACACCTTTGATGTGATCTTGGTTCCTTAGGCGAGCTATGGCACCATTGTTATCACAATGTAAAACAATACCATTTCCAACACTAGGCACTACTCCTAGCTCCAGAATGAACTTCTTCATCCAAACGGCTTCCTTTCTTTGCATCTGCTGCAAAGAATGTACTCGGCCTTCATTGTAGAATCGGCGACGATACTTTGCTTTGAACTTTTCCGACCTTCGCCCCTCCATTTAGACAAAAGATGAAACCAGATTGGGATCGGAAATCATCTTTGTCAGTTTGGAAGCTCGCATCTGTGTAACCCTCAACAATTAACTCACTTCCACCTCCATACACTAAGAAATTATCCTTAGTCCTTCGTAAGTACTTTAGGATATTCTTAGTTGCACTCCAAAGTGCATCACCCGGATTTGATTGGAATTCGCTACACATGCTCAAGGCATATGAAACATCGGGCGAGTACAAATCATGGAGTACATAATGGACCCTATAGCCGATGCATAAGGAACATTACTCATTCGCTTAATCTCATCGGGTCCGAAGGGACACCGAGTCTTGCTAAGCGAAACACCATGTTGCATGGGTAGAAAACCTCTCTTAGAATTTTCCATATTGAACTTAGTAACGATCTTATCTATATAAGTTCGTTGGCTAAGTCCAATCATCCTCTTAGACCTATCCCTATAGATCTTGATCCCCAAAATGTACTCAGCGTTTCCAAGGTCTTTCATAGAGAAACAACTCTTCAACCATTCCTTGACTGACTCAAGCATGGGAATGTCGTTTCCTATGAGAAGTATGTCATCTACATATAAGACCAAGAAAACTATGTTACTCCCACTTTCCTTCTTGTAAACACAAGACTCTTCTCCGTTTTTGAGAAAACCAAACAGTTTGATTGCCTCATCAAAACGAAGATTCCAACTCCGGGATGCTTGCTTCAATCCATAAATGGACTTTTGAAGCTTACATACCCTCCTAGGATATTCTGGATCCACAAAACCTTCCGTTGTGTCATATACACATCCTCTTTCAAGAACCCATTCAAGAAAGCGGTTTTGACATCCATTTGCCAAATCTCATAATCATAAAAGGCGAGAATCGCTAGGAGTATCCGAATGGATTTAAGCATTGCTCTTTGGTGAAAAGGTTTTGTCATAGTCTATACCATGAACTTGCTTGAACCCTTTTGCAACCAATCTTGCTTTGTAAACCTGAACGTTACCATCCTTGTCTGTTTTCACTTTGAAAACCCATTTGCAACCAATAGGTGTAACCCCATCGGGCAAATCCATCAAGTCCCATACTTGATTTTCAGACATAGATGCCATTTTTCGGAGTCTTCACTCATCAAAGCTTGCTTGTAGGTAGTAGGTTCTTCAAATTCTAAGATCATTATCTCAGAACTTTCAGTTAACAAGAAATCAACAAACCTTTTGTTTGGTATTCTTGATCTACTAGTCCTACGAGGGGCTGCAACAGGAGAAATTTTCTTCTCAACAATTTGAGAATTTTCGCACGAATTAGATTCGAGTGGGACAAGAGGGAGGTTCGTGTACGGGATGCACGTCCTCCAACACTTGGTCGATTATGGGAGAAGATTCTACCAAAGGAGGAACTACTTCAAGCTCCACAACTGGCACTTGTGCTTCTGACTCTAACATAGGTTGAACTATGTCCATTTGTTGCTTTTCTCGAACCTCTTCGAGAAATATATTACTCCCACTTGCCTTTTTGGAAATAAAATCTTTTTCCAAAAAGACACCACGACGAGCAACAAACACTTTGCCCTCAATCCGATGGTAGAAGTAATAGCCCTTGGTCTCTTTGGGATAACCCACAAAGAAACACTTATCTGATTTAGGGGCGAGTTTATCTGAAAGTAAACGTTTTACATAAACCTCACAACCCCAAATACGTAGAAAAGATAAACTTGGAACTTTTCCACTCCACATCTCATATGGTGTCTTTTCTACGCCTTTGATGGAGTTCGATTAAGTGTGAAAGTAGCAGCTTTCGAGAGCATATCCCCAAAAGGAGATAGGAAGATCAGCAAAACTCATCATAGACCGAACCATATCAAGTAGAGTTCGGTTCCTCCTTTCGGATACACCATTCAATTGAGGTGTTCCAGGCGGAGTGAGTTGTGAAAGAATTCCACAACTCTTCAAGTGATCACTAAACTCTTGGCTCAAATATTCACCACCACGATCGGATCGTAGTGCTTTAATTGTTTTGCCAGTCCGGTTTTGGACTTCATTCTCGGAATTCTTTGAACTTTTCAAATGATTCCGACTTATGCTTCATTAAATAGACATATCCATATCTACTTAAATCGTCCGTAAAAGTAATGAAGTACCCAAACCCTCCCCTAGCTTTTTGTGCTCATTGGTCCACACACATCGGTATGTATTAGACCCAATAGATCACCGGCCCTTTCACCCTTTCCAAGAAAAGGTGACTTCGTCATTTTACCCATTAAACATGATTCACATACATCAAATGACTCAAAGTCAAAGGATGTTAGAAGTCCATCTTTATGTAACTTCTGAATGCGTTTCACATTTATATGTCCTAAACGACAATGCCATAAGTAAGTAGGATTAGTATCGCTTGATCTATGTTTTTTGCTGTCTATGTTAAGGACATCTTTGTCTAACTCTAGGAAATATAGACCATTAGACCTTTTAGCAATGGCATAAAACATTGAATTCAAATAAACAGAGAAACAACCTTTCTCAATTGTAAATGAAAACCTTTCATTATCCAAAACAGGAATAGAAATAATGTTTTTGGTAATAGCAGGAACATAATAACGAGTTATTAAGCTCTAATATAAAACCGTAAGGCAAAGGTAGACTATAAGTCCCAACCGCAACGGCCGCAACCCTTGCACCATTTCCAACGCGCAGCTTCTACCTCCCCTTTAGCCAAGGCTCTACTCCTTCTTAGTCCCCGCACATTCGAAGTAATGTGAGAAACACAACCGGTATCAAATACCCAAGAAGTAGATGTTGCTAAATTAATGTCAATGACATAGATACTCGAAGAAGAAGCCCCGGACTTCTTATCCTTCGATACTTCGGCGATTACGCCTCCAATGACCAATTTGATCACAATGGAAGCACTTGGCATTTGCGGCCACCTTTGGCTTTGCCTTTGCACGTGGCTTATCGCGAGCCTTAGTGGCAACTTGCTTGCCCTTGTCCCCGCTTTTTCTTGCCAGCCCCATTCCTTCTTAAAACCCTTTCCCTTTTGAACCATAAGAACTTCCTTCTTAGGTGCAACGAGATGTTTTGCTCGGCGGTCATGAGCATCCCATGTAACTCAAGAAGGGTTTTCGACACCCCATTCATATTGAAGTTCAACCTAAAGTGGTTGAAACCTTCATGAAGTGAGTGTAGTATGATGTCAGTAGCCAACTCTTGGCTATAAGGAAAGCCCAATCTCTCCATTGTCTCGAAATAACCAATCATTTCAAAGACATGAGTGGCGACTGGCTTGCCTTCGACTAACGCACACTCAAGAATAGCCTTGTGAGTTTCATACCTCTCTATCCGAGCTTGCTGCTTGAAACATGGTTTTCAATTGTCTGGATAATACTGTAGGCATCCAAGCATGCAAACCTCTTTTGAAGGCTTGGTTCCATAGCCGCAAGCATAAGGCAAGTAACAATTACGACCTTTCGCAATGGCCTTATGGGCCGCCTTTTCGGCTTCGGTAGAGGTGGTTGTTAAAACCGGGATTGGGGTTTCAAGAACATCCTCTCGACCTTCGGATCTAAGAACAATTCTTAGATTCCTTTCCCAATCAAGGAAGTTTTTGCCGTTCAACTTATCCTCAAGGATTGAACGTAAGTTAAAAGGTGAATTATTGTTGTTACCAGACATGATATCTACATAGAAGATGCAAAAGTAATAAGTATGTTTATCATAATAGCTTTTAATAAATTTTAAACACTTTTAAAATAAAAACTATGCACTTGACCAATTTTCAATGTGTCCCCTTTTGAATCAAGTGATTCTAAGATCCTATCAAACATGATTTATAAGTGGACTTTGGCCTCAACTTAAAACCAAATTTAAAAGGTAAGTAAACTCCTTTACTAATTACAACAATTGTAATTCTTAGATGTTGGGTGATTGCTAAGGTGACGAAAGCTCCCGTGTAAGGAAGTTACCCACAACGTTGGGGAGAGCCTTCCTAATCCTAGACGAACTTGTCACCCAAACACAAAACCCAATTCTTTGCTTCAAAATCCAAAACCGTTTTGATGATTTTGTTGGGCCAAACCAAACTAAACATGCAAATTTCGGAAATTTACTCTACTTAGCCCAAGATTGGAAGTAACACTCTGCTTTGGCAGAACCTATTACTAACGATCAAGATTTTAGTAGATGTTTATTTGGAAAAGCAATTACCCAATATTAGCTTTAGGGACGTAAGTAAATTATTTATGTGATTCAATTACTAGTGAACTCATTGCAAAAATAAATCACATGCATAATAAAACTTAGAAAGCATTCAAAAGCAATATTTAAATGCATAAAATAAAATGTGATCCTAGTATGGCCCCTAACCCTAAAGACTACTCTTTAAGGCCTCCATCCTTGAACCACCTTGGATCTCCATCCTTGTGCCCCATGGAAAAGAAAAACATCGGATCTCCATCCTTGAATCACTTCAACTTGAATAATTTTTTGAAAACTTAAACTAATATTACAAAAATACCAACGATGCATAGATCGTATTTAAATTACAAAAATACATTAACGATACGCAGATCGTAATTTCTATCCAAGTTTGGGCCATACTAGTCACCGCATGCATCCATAATATCATATATATATATATATATATATAACATGCATTTTAATCACCTATTAAAATAAGATATTATGCTTCAACAACTTTGAAACATAATAATACCATCCAAATTTAATCTCATATTAAATTAAATGGTTAGTGCCTCAAGACAAAATTCAATCATATTAGAATTTATCTCCCAAGAGCTTTAAGATTTAATCTAACAAATTTAATCAACTATTAAATTTAAAGTAAAAAAACATAAACACTCTAAGGCACCACATACATTTTAATCATATTAAAACATAAAACCGTAGCATGATATTTAATCACAAATACTAGCATGAAAGAATTAATCAACTTATTAATACTACCATCCTAACATAAAATTAAATACCATAAAATGAAACTCCCATCATAATTTTAATTCATTTAAGCATTAGCATAGGATACCAAGCATAATAACTACTTAATATGCATTAAGGGATAAACGGATTAAACGTTTTTATCCGTTGAAAGAGCAAACGAGCCAAGCGAGGCAGAACACTGCTCGCGACCCGCGAGCTAGGTCGCGACTCGCGACCAGTGGTCGCGACCCGCGATTCTCGTCGCGACTCGCGATGCTCGTCGCGATTCGCGAGAAGCTCACGCTTTACACGTTTCCGATTTCAATTCGAGCAATTTTAATCGAAATGCGTATGATTTTCTTTATACACTAAACATGTTTACGCATAAATAAATCATACTAGGCTTCAAATTCAAGAATTCATGCTATGAAATTATACATAATCAAATTAAGCATAAAAAATCAAAGCATGCAATTCATGAATCATACATATATACATCACATTCTAATTAACAACTTAACTAAAACATGAAACAATATAACAATTATATATGTATACATGTATCGAAAAATGTATAAACAACTTTTATACTCCCACTAGATTAAAATCAAATTTTAATCATGCAAACAATATCCTCATGCTAATACCCTCCCCTAAACGAATTAAAAGAAAGGAAAACATGCATCCACATGATCATATTAATCTATGCAATAGGCTAACTGATACCACTGTAAGAATTTAGATGCTTAATGCGGAAAACGAGTATCACATACTCAAACATCTAACACCAAGATCTTTGCATAAATTAACATGAATCAACTAAGAGTGTAGAATATACCTCTTGATGCGTGAATTCCACTTCCACCCCGAGCCTTCTAGAGGAGATCCTTTAGAACGTCAAACGCCGTTCCTCTAGTGTTGGTCCACGAACAACCCTTAGATCACCACGTATGCTAGTACGGAAGAGAGAATAATTCTCTTGCTTTTGAGGTGTGATGGCCGAAAATGAGGAGAAAGAGAGGAGCAAAGAAAATCAGATTTTCTTCACAAAGAATGATGTAATGATCACACTCCTTTGTAACTCCCATATCAATGTATAAGGTGGTTACAAAGAGGTGCTTTCATGAGGCTTTATTTTGCCTCATAATGTCATACATTATGAGCATAATAATCTCATGAGTTACAACTCTTCCATCCCATAAAACCGCCCAACCCATTTCACAAATGGTTTTGGGTAATATCCAAGGGTTGTCACATTGTGTGACCTCATAGGACCCAATACATATTAGTAGTTGGCTTAAATATACTAGCCCAACCAACCGCAATTAGCTTCTAGCAAAACGTTGCGGTCACCTAATATTATTGAATATATTATCTTTATAATTTGTCCATATACATTTAGTTTGTTACACTTGATCGAGGACAAAATACTTCAGAATATTGTTAATCTTGATCCATTCATCGTGTTACGCAAAATAGAGGTAATTCGTTTAAAACATCGATGTGTTATTATTTGTTCATTAGGTAATTCAATATTGATGTATAACTATATATTTTTAATCTTGTACATAAACTTTAAAGAAAATTGATAAGGAATATAGAAAGTATGTGATTGTCTTTGTAGAAACATTCTCCTTGTGACAATCTTAAACTCCTATGATTTTTTTTGGGTGAAATAATAAGCTAAGACAAGCTAGAAAATTGTCAATTCTTCATTAGCTAACAAATGCGTATGGAAATGAAGATCCTCTTACAAGTTTCCATCAATAAAAGCCTTTATTCTCGCATCAAAGTACAAATGTAACTAAATTGAACACATGCGTGATTCTGAGTATCAGTTCCAAGTTAAATCATCCATTGTAAAAGCGAATAAACCTTCTAGAGTTCTATTACTCCTACAACATAGTTTGATTGGGCTAAGTGATGTAATTGAAAGCTTTACTACTCGCCGTTAAAATTTAGATCATGTGTAAGTAGTTGTATATTGATGCGTGTAAACATTTGACAAAACTATATGTTAAAATAGTAAATAGATAGAGAATGTAGGTTGAAAATATTAACTTTATATAATTCATACTTACATTAAGATTAAAGATATTAATGATCAAAAGCTCAAAGGTATGCATTCAAAACCATGAAATGCAAATATTAGGTAACAAAAAATGTAAAACTCAATTTCAAAAGCTACTTTGGAGAACTTTTACACAAAAAAAGAAAAAAAAATCCCAAATAATGATAATTGTATTCCTCTTCTATAATACGACTAACAATATTTACAAAATATAATATATTTTAGAATGTCTTTATTAACAAATATTTTCTCCCCCTTTTTTAACTTGCAACGTTTCCCTTTAAGGAAGTAGCACGCATATTACTTGCAACATTGACAGTTTTGGCAATATATCATGTCTTTCTCTTTCCCAGTACATGTTCATTTATATCTCTCTCATCTACTAAATTCTTGTGTCGTACTTCAATGTTGCAAGTAAAAAAATAAAGCAGAAAGTATAATATGAGTAAAACTTGCTAATAAATCCAACTCGAGACTAATTCAATAACATTGTACATCATGACATTTGTTTTCTTTCATATATAATAGAAAAATATGATCAAAATTATTATATGAATAAAGCAAAAGTCACTTGCAACTGATTGCAACTATTAAAAAGAATAGTAGAAAATATTAGGAAGCTTACATCTTGAATACACTAAAATCATACAAAAAATCTCAAGGAACGTTGTATTATCATATATGGTACGACTAACCATCTATTGAATAGTCAAATTATTTAAAATCATCATTTATTTGTGTAATTCCCCAAACCCTCATTATATTATCATGTGGCGTAACCGTTATATAAAAAATTTACTTGGAAAATCATCAATCTTAGGCCTCCATGACAAATAAAGCATCAATTTATTGATCAAATTCTTTTTCACACTTCCTTTTGTAAGGTCCACGAGTCCACCTACAACTCCACCATTAGTATGATATTGTACGCTGCTTTGAAACGGCGCATGATTTGTTTTTGGCCTCAAAAAATGCCATATTAATGTAGTTGGTGAACTCTTATTTACTTGAGAAGCTCCGATAATCTCTCCAATGTGGACTTGGGATGTATACCCAACACCTTCTCTATTAGTTTACCTTTTTTTAACCCAATTCTCCATAAAACATACATATTGCATGGCCTAAAACAAATTAAAAATTTAACTTAATTTGGAAAAAAAAAAATTTGAACAAAATGTATAGAGTAAACCTTAAATAGAGAGTAATTATTTCCAGAATGGACAAGATTTTTCCACTCTTCTTGACTTGACACTGACTACTTGGGTCCATGCATGTCCTAATCAAACTTCACCAAATTCATATCCTATTTTATCACTCTAGGAGTATTACCTATTCATATATTTTCTTCCTAATCATAATTTTTTGGCTCTACATCTCTTCCTTCCACCCTTCTCTCTCTCGTTTCATACCATCTATCTATACTAATAAAAATAGTTACAAGTTAAGAAAATACATCGTATGTATTTCTCTCATCCAACTTTTACTACACTGAATCATATTCTTACAGAGAAAGTTGTTGCTAGGAGTTTTTGCAGTGTCAACTCATCAAGGTACTCTACTGTTTACTCTCTTTAAATCCAAATTAATCTAGTCCTGTAAAACTGTTAATTAATAGCATAATTTCAAGTAAATTTGTACTCCTAACAACTAAATCCAAACAAAAGTAGTATATTAATGTATTTTGAATAAAACTTTGGTTTCTTTTTGTAGCATTTTCTTTTCTGTGATTTGGCCTTTTGTTTTTTTAGAAAGGTTCTATATTTCTAGTATGGATATAGTGCTTAATTAAGTATGGTTCAGCACTTATTATTTTTGTTTGATAGATAGTTATTGCTTAAATCGGGATCATGATTAGAAATAAGAATTAGATCAGTTATAAAGTTGTGATCTTTTGCCTTGATTTTTGGGCCTCATTAGCTTTCTAAATCAATCAAAATTATATGGAGTAATTTAGAAAGCAAGTACATGCCATGTTTGTGGCTTGTCATACATGCATGTTTTACAATGATTTATGTTGATTGCAGATGGCCCCCATATGAGTGGCTTCAAAGAAAGTTCTAATCTAATATAATTATCCTTTTCAAGGTAAAAATAGGGAAAGTTTTGAACTTTTGCTTTTACTAATTTACACAAACTCCACATTAGTGTCGATACTATCTAGCTTAGTTGATATAGTCTTGTAGGGGTAGTACTCATGACCTGGTCAAATCTTATCTACATCATTGTGCTAGTTGTTCTTTAACGCCAAAAAGAAAACTCTACATTATTGATGACATGTTCCAATCATTTTTTATAATGACATATTAACACCCTCTTTGTAGATCTTCTAATTCCTTTAAACTTTAATTGAGTTTTTAATTAAAACTATATACACGAATTAAGAAGTTCAACAACATAATTGATCTATTGTTGGATTGACAGATGATGTGAGATCATGAGCTACAAA
This sequence comes from Beta corolliflora, assembly GCA_947648045.1. Classification (NCBI taxonomy): domain Eukaryota; kingdom Viridiplantae; phylum Streptophyta; class Magnoliopsida; order Caryophyllales; family Amaranthaceae; genus Beta; species Beta corolliflora. The sequence continues at coordinate 165,281 of CANSZD010000983.1, read as the reverse complement.
AGGGGCAAAGAGTAAAAAAATCAGTGTTTGAATAAATTTCTTTATGCTCCATGTGACCACAGTCGGAAATTTGAAACCTAAGCATCATTGTAAATAAATACATGTGTGTGTGTGTGCTGGGAGGGGGTTGTACTCTTGTACTCATTGCACTTAATCATGGTTAAAGATTATTATCAAACTTGAAATAAAATGTATAATTGTATGAAGTAGAACTAGCAACTATTCTAAATCCAACAGAAAAAATAAACAACCATGTAAACCATGTAAAATGAAATAATTCCTCCTTTCTTTTATCTTCTTTCTATCTTCTATTTTATGATGTCCTATATTGTTTAACACCATGCGGGTTGAGGTCTAGACAAGATCCTTCATTAATGAAGTTTTTTTCCCACATAATCCTATGTATGAAAAAGTTTCTATTAGGGGTCGACGAATTACTTCCGTAAAATATAAAGCTCATAATAATTATTATTCTTGTTTCTATAATACTGTGTCATCGTAGAAATTCAATACATAAGTGATATTGTGATAATATGCTCTTATTGCGCATTTAGGTATATATTTAGACTTACTTTATCAAAATTAATTGACTTTTTGGAAGGGTTTATTTCAACTTTAACACTTAACAGTGAAAGTGTTTCATTTTCACCAAACACCAACTACTAAATTTGTTCATTAGCATTCAAATAGGAATTCTTAAACATAAAATTCTCTTCTTTATGTTTCACTTTAAATTTATAATATTTGTATATACAATTTTTATTTCTCATTTTTTGTAGGTACTCAAGAAGTTGGTTATGGAGTCACTAAACAAAAAATGGAAGTTTACTACACGCCAAGATTGTCCTATCTTCCTTATTGAATAACCCATTTACCCCTTTCTTTCAACAAAAATGGCAACCACCCAATATCAACTTATGCTTCTTTTACTCCTCTTCATGTTTTTCTATTTCCCGCCAAATTTTGCATTTCCAACGGTCGAAAAAACTGTCCTCCTTGAATTTAAATCCCACCTCAAAGATCCATCAAACTACCTTAAATCATGGACTTCTTCCAACTCTCCTTGTAACTTTTTTGGTGTCTCTTGTGACCCAGAAACTCGAGCTGTGAATCGGATTTTGCTTCAAAATGTTTCATTGTCCGGCGAGATTTCGCCGTCTTTGTGTAAGCTACAAAGCCTTGAATCCCTTGTTCTTACATCAAACTTAATTTCTGGTAACATCCCATCACAGTTGAACCAATGCAGAAATCTTAAAGTTCTGAACTTTACCATCAATAGATTGGTGGGTAAAATTCCTGATTTTTCTGGGTTAAGGAATTTAGAGGTGCTTGATCTTTCTGGGAATTTTTTGACTGGAGAATTTCCTGCTTGGGTTGGTAATTTGAGAGGATTGATCTCTTTGGGACTAGGAAATAATTTTTTTACTGAAGGGAAAATCCCGGAAAATCTAGGCAATCTGAAGAACTTAACTTGGTTGTTTTTATCCAACTGTAAGAGGGTAGGAGAAATTCCAGAATCAATTTTTGATCTGAAAGAACTAGATACAGTTGATCTATCAAGAAACAGATTATCTGGGTTCTTGTCAAAATCAGTCTCTGAGCTTAAAAAACTGACAAAGATCGAGCTTTTTGCGAACAATTTGACAGGAGAAATCCCTTCAGAATTGGCAAACCTGACTCTCCTGCAGGAATTTGATATCTCAGCTAACCATTTCTATGGGAAGTTGCCTCCAGAAATGGTGAATCTGAAGAACTTAACAGTTTTTCAGCTGTATGAGAATGAGTTTACAGGGGAACTTCCTGAAGGTTTTGGAGACTTGCACAATCTTATAGGCTTCTCGATTTACAGAAACAGTTTTTCGGGGACATTTCCTGCAAATTTTGGGAGATTTTCTCCTTTGATGAGTATAGATATTTCAGAGAACAACTTCACTGGAACTTTTCCGAGCTACTTGTGTGAAAGCCGGAGCCTGAAGTTCCTGCTTGCTCTGGATAACGGGTTTTCTGGTGAATTTCCGGCTTCTTATGCTGATTGTAAATCACTTGTGAGATTCAGAATCAATCAGAACCGTTTATCAGGCCGACTCCCGGATGGTATATGGACAATGCCTAATGTAGATATATTTGATCTTAGTGACAATGAATTTTCAGGACAGATATCTTCGGAGATAGGGAGTTCTGCTGCAATGAGTCAGCTAATTTTGGAGAATAATATGTTTTCAGGGGTGCTTCCACCTGAACTTGGAAAACTTACTCAATTAGAGAGGCTTTATTTGAGTAATAATTCATTTTCTGGTGTGATTCCCCCTCAACTTGGAGCCTTAAAACAGCTATCGTCGTTACAGCTGCAAGGAAATTTTCTTACAGGGTCAATCCCACAGGAGCTAAGTGAGTGCACGAGGCTTGCTGACTTCAATCTTGCCGGGAACTTGTTAGATGGTAGAATTCCTACTACACTTGCTGAAATGGCTTCATTGAACTCTCTCAATCTTTCAAGCAATAGGCTTAAAGGTTCCATTCCGAGCAACCTAGGAAAGTTGAAATTAAGTTTGGTAGATTTATCTGATAACGAGCTATCAGGGATCATTCCTTCAGGGTTGTTAGAGATCGGAAGCACAGATTCCTTTCTAGGAAACAAGGGGCTTTGTGTCGAGAAGAATACAAAAATCTTTACGAATTATGGGACAATAGGAGTTTGCAATGGTGAAGAAACTCATAAGAAGTCAGGCCTTTCGAATAAACTGATACTGACTTGTGTTCTTCTGTCCGTCCTTGTTTTTATCTTATCCGGGCTGTTATTTGTGAACTACTACAGGCACTACAAGGTATCGAACTACTCTTGCTCTGAAGATGATCTTGAAGGAAAGGAACCAAAATGGAAAGTTGAATCTTTCCATCATTTGGAATTTGATGTGGATGAATTTTGTAACTTGGAAGAAGGGAATTTGATTGGAATTGGAGGCACGGGAAAGGTTTATCGTTTGGAGCTTAAGAAAAATGGCGGAACAGTAGCTGTAAAGCAACTATGGAAGGGGACTTCCTTTAAGGTGATATCTTCGGAGATGAATATCTTGGGAAAAATCAGACATAGGAACATATTAAAGCTTTATGCATGTTTATTGAGAGGAAACACGGCCTTTCTAGTCTTTGAGTACATGGCAAAGGGTAACTTGTTTCAAGTGCTTCACCATGAGATGAAAGGTGGGGAGCCGGAATTAGATTGGAATCAGCGGTACAAGATTGCTTTAGGAGTTGCAAAGGGTCTTTGCTATCTGCATCATGATTGCTCACCACCTATCATTCACCGAGATATAAAATCGACCAACATTTTACTTGATCAGAATTATGAGCCTAAAATTGCAGACTTTGGGGTTGCCAGAGATACAGAAAATTCTCCAGAAGGGTCTGAGTTTAGTTGTTTTGCTGGTACTTATGGCTATCTTGCTCCTGGTATGTTCTCTATATTCTGAACTATTGCATTATGTATTCTCACATTTGGAACTAGAAGAAACAAAGTCCAGTAATAACCAGTAGAAAATAATATTCCCATATAAGAAAAGTACTAGTGAATCAACAAAAGTAAACAATAGAGAATTAGTATAAAGCATTCGAGTTCAGTAAAATTCAGTAGAAATCAGCAATCCCATATGAGAAAAAGAACACTAAAAATTCAGCAAGAATCAAGTTTTTTTTAGTATTAATCACTAGAGTTTTAGTAAAAAGGGTTTGAGTTCAATTCTAATCAGGTGAAAGAACAACAGGCATAAGGCTTCCCCTGTCTCGACAGGAAAGGAAATTGCACACTTTGTAGTTAAAATATATATATAAAAATTTATATATATATATATATATATATATATATGGAAACTTGGTCTTGTAACATAGTTGAGGAAATCAATGCCCAAAATTTGCATTTGGCTACTTCAGTCACATATTCTTGACTCTAATATTACCTATATATGCAACTACAATCTTTTCGTGTCTCTTGTGTATCTAAACTGATGTCTTACTAGATGTATCAGATTGTAAATAAACTTTCAAATTTTTAAGTCAGTGTTCTTAGATCTTTTCTTTTGTGATTAATACACATCAAACCTTTTCAATGTCCATGTAGAGCTGGCTTATACATGCAAGGTGACAGAAAAGAGCGATGTCTACAGTTTTGGGGTAGTACTTCTTGAAATGCTGACAGGAAAAGGACCAATTGAGGAGCAATATGGAGAAGGAAGAGACATAGTCCATTGGGTTTTGTGTGCCTTACATAACAAAAAAAGCGAGCTTAACGTTCTTGATCCTAAGGTAGTATCAGAATGCAACAAAGACGATATGATGAAAGTCTTAAAAATTGCTACTCTATGCACCACAAAGCTTCCATCTCTTCGTCCTACCATGCGAGATGTTGTTAAGATGCTCGTTGATGTTGATCCTTGTGCTTTCAAGTCTCTTGATGATCACTCCGTAAAAGTTCAGAAGGTTTTGTTTTAGTACTTCCATCCTTTCTTGTTTTAGTTTGAAGAAACTATCTTGTATAATTTTCTACTGCATATAGGTTCAAACTATTCATGAGATTTCAATTTTTATTGTCAATTAGAAATGTCAGATTAGTAATATGTAGTGCTGTAGTATATAGTTTATCTGTACTTCTGTGAGATGTACACTGTATTGATCTTTAATTAGAAAAGAGCAGTAAATCTATCTCTTTTACAGATATTTGGCATAATATATACTCTCTTTTTTTATGGAATCATCTGCATTTCTTTTCATCCATTCATTATCTTTTCTAAGATCAAGCATAAGAAATAACTTTTTATACCGTACCCCAAAATTTTGTAATGTAAATTTGATTATTGATTAGTGTATTTTAATAGGGTCTTAATATATACTAACCTCCGTTTCGAATAATCTGCAATGACACTTTCACGTTGCTAAACGAACAACTTTGACCATTAAAATCTCTAATTATGTATTTGTAAAAGTTTTAAAAAGTTGATATTATGAAAATATTCATTGAAACAAATCCAACAATATTTTATATGATCATTTTTTTATATAGTAGTAAACAAAATACGGTCAAAGTGAGGTGTGTGAATAGTGCAAAAGTCAAAGTGTTGCACTCCAAATGAAGTGTATGACATCCATGGGCTAAACTCCCTCCCTCTCTTGTGGATGATGAAGGACTGTTCATTACCCTTTCACTTTCTAAACCTTATGTATTCCGTAAATTAAGTTGACTTGGACTTGGTCTAATATAGTGTAGTCAAAATGTTCCCTCCGTTTCTTTTTATTCTTCCTTTCTAAACAATTTTTTCTCACAAAAAGATTCCACATACGAAGAACAAAGGACAATGAATGGAGTAACTGAGTAAGTACTAAGCATTTGGACGGTGGAAAAGCTTGGTGGCATATGTATCCAACTTGCAACTTATCATTCTACTTTAGAAAATTAGGTCAGTTTCCTAGCGATACATGATTCTGAAACCAAATTGCAATTTTTTTCATAATGTTATTATATATATAAACTTGATATGTGTTCTTGCTAGCATTTTAAGTAGAATACTTTGAATAAAAAAAAGAAAAAAAAGAAGAGGCTTAAACATACAAATAAATATATATATATATATATATATATATATATATATATATATATATATATATATATATATATATATATATATATATATATATATATATATATATATATATATATATATATATATATATATATATATGGAAATGATGTACAATAATAGTTACAAATTACTATATTGCAATTATATTAAACATTACATTTATTATCTCTAGAACTCAAGAATCCCTTTGCATAAATTGTAATATAGATTAATTTTATTAACATTAGAAAGGATTAGGGTATATATCATCCTCAACAATATGATCGAAAACATAGGGAAATCAATCGTTATTTATTCAGGTACAACAAACAACAAGTACAAAATCAATCCGTCTTGAATATTTGAAAAATCAAGGAAAATAATGTGATACGAAAGTAATCAGTTATAGTTTACTAGTGCATAAATTAGTAGCCATCAGGAGCTTTATAGACCGGAGATGGAGAGTAAGTCGGTGACTTGTAAACTGGTGCTTCATAGGCGGGAGATGGAGAATAGACTGGTTTAGAGTAATAATTCGGTGAAGGAGAGTATGGCTTGTAGTAAGGAGAGTACTCGGGCGTTTTGTAGTAGCTAGGTGATGGAGTGTACTCATGCTTTTCAGGGTAAGTGGGCCAAGGGGAGTAGTATGCGGACTTGTAGACTGGTGTCGGAGAGTAGTATGGAGACTTGTAGATGGGAGATGGAGAGTACTTTGGAGACTTGTACACGGGTGATGGGGAGTAATATGGAGACTTATAAATGGGAGATGGAGAATAGTATGGAGACTTATAAACGGAAGAAGGGGAGTAGACAGGAGACTTGTATACTTGAGATGGGGAGTAGTATGGGGAACTGTAAACTGGTGATGGAGAGTACTCGGGAGACTTATATACAGGTGGTACGGAGTAGTATGGAGACTTATAAATGGGAGATGGAGAATAGTACGGAGTCTTATAAATAGGAGATGGAGAATAGTATGGAGTCTTATAAACGGGAGACTTGTATGGGGATTTGTATACAGGAGATGGGGAGTAATAATATGGGGACTTATAGACGGGGGAAGGCGAGTGATATGGAGACTTGTGTACAGGTGATGGGGAGTAGTATGGAGTCTTGTAGATGGGAGATGGGGAGTAGTATTGAGTCTTGTACACAGGAGATGGGGTGTAGTAAGGAGACTTGTATACTGGTGATGGCGAATAGTATGGAGACTTGTACACTGGTGAAGAAGAGTAATAATATGGAGACTTATATATTGGTGATGGGGAATAGTACGGAGTCTTGTGGATGGGAGATGGAGAGTAGTACGGAGTCTTGTAAACAGTAGACGGGGAGTAGTAAGGAGACTTATATACTGGTGACGGAGAATAATATGGAGACTTGTAGATTGGTGATGGTGAATAATATGGAGTCTTATAGATTGGAGATGGTGAGTAATACGGGGACTTGTATACTGGTGACGGGGAGTAATATGGAGACTCGTAGATCGGAGATGGTGAGTAGTGTGGTGACTTGTAGATGGGAGATGGAGAGTATTTTGGGGATTTGTAAACTGGGGATGAAGAATAGTAAGGAGACTTATAGACTGGTTGTGGGGAGTAATATGGAGACTTGTACATCGGAGATGGCGAATAGTACGGGGAGTTGTACTCTAGTGATGGAGAGTACGAAGGAGACTTATAGTCGGGTGATGGAGAGTAAGATGGGGACTTGTAAACATGAGATGGAGAATAGGATGGAGTCTTATATTCAGGGGATGGAGAGTAAGGTGGGGATTCGTATTTAGGATATGGAGACATATAAACGGGAGATGGAGAATGAGACTTATATTCAGGATATGGTGAATAAGATGGGGATTTGTATATCGGAGATGGAGAGTAGTATGAAGATGGTGTGTACGAAGGTGACTTATACGTTGGCGATGTACTATAAGCGTAGTAGTTATTTGCAGAAGCGACGACCACAAATGAAAGTAATAAGGATACAAGGAAGGAGTGGTTGAGAGCCATATTGTATGGCTCTTTCAAATACTCAACTATGTAAGAGAATGGGAAGGAAGATGATCGTTATTCGTTAAATGAAGAGTGAAGCTTTGTATTCCAAGCTATTTATAATAGTACTTCCTACAACTTCGTCATAAAACAAGTTGGGGAAGGAATTATTTCGACCAATTCATGAAATCTTTTAGAATGTATCCTTGGGTATTTGGTTTCACAACTTTATTAATGATAAACGACCTTTCATGCACCATGTGAAGCATCCCTAGGGGATAGGTGGCTATAAATGAATTTTCTAAATGAATTTTCGACCATTTCAATGTCTACTAATCTTTCAGGGTGTTTGTTAACAATATTTGCAACTATGTCAATTGAGTAAAGTGGCATTTGAGTGTAGCTCTATCTATAGTATGAGTAACTTTTATTTCAAACATGAAAACATCACGTATGATTTATATGTCACATTAACTTAAAACTTTTTTTATTTGAAAGTAACATCAACTTGAAACTTTCTTCATTTCACTTTGTGGGCTGAATACCGCTAACCCAGTCATCGAAGTTGCCGGCGCGAGTCTTGTCGGGGTTATAAAATCCCCAGGTCTGTCACCAATACCGAGGAAGAAGGGATGTGTAATATCAGTTTTGGAAGGCTGGAAGATTATGGTGGCGGCTGCTGGTCACCGGCCATGGTGAGTTTTAAAAAGAAACTAGTTCTTGTCCCGGGCGATACGCCCCGGATTATTTACCAACGTGCATTTAAAGTCTTCAAAAATAGAAATAGTATCTTGTCTTTAAATGATTTTTTCCCTCACAAAGACCAACATGAGTATTGTAGCGTAGTTGGTTAGTGCATTGGCATATCAAATGAGAGGTGTGGGTTCGAGTCTTGAAACACACATTTTTATTGCTTAATGTCTCATTTGATTGTGTGGGGGAGGGGAGAGTACATGTGGCAGCATGACATTTATTTGTCTTGGGTTTTAGATATATATATAGATTGGATTATGACTCCGATACCATGCGAAGAATAATATTAGAGTAAAAGCTTGCCCTTGTCATTGATGCCATCACAATATTTATATGAATTACAATGAGGAAACCTTGCATACAAAGAACTCTATAGGTAGGAAACTTTCCTTTACATATTATTTTCTAACATAAAAATTATGTCAAACTTACGTTTCTAACTTATTAAGAGTAATATTTCACAATATCCAAATATTTTATGCTTTCTTTCCTCATTGCCAATGGACATATGGGACTTGAAAAAGCCAATGACACATCTCTTTCTATTTATTAATGTACATGTTGTTTGGTTATTGATATTTTGTTTTCCAATATGAAACTATGGATATGTGTTCTATAATAATTTAATTACATTGACTTGGAATTGGTCGAGTACTAATCTTACTGCTCCTTTTGGATGATGAACGAACTTAATCAATTGCTTTCATTTTCAGTCAGTGTAGGATCCGAGACAGTGATCACATCCACAAAGATCAACTCCAAGAAAATAAACCAAACCATATAATCAAAATTCACTACAAATATTTCACCAAATATAATTCACCAAGCAAACAGATAATTGACAGCAAGTATGAGATATAAGGAAAAACAAAAATGCAATTAACACACGAAAATCATACGTGGAAAACCCATTCGATGAGACAAAAATCATAGAACTTGTGAGGAGTTTCCCCTTTAAGTTACTTCTCTCTTATTATGATAAATTAAGGTAAAAAAATTCCAAATTATTCTCACAAAGTTTTACACCCTACCAACAAGAACATGCATAAGAGAGTAACAATTTTGAGGAACAAAAGTGAAAGATCAAAGATATCACTAAAATGTAGAAGTCTCTCCAGCTATAATTCCTGACTAAATGGAGCTTGCATTGAAGATCTAAAACGGTCAAAATGTATCCCTTTATGTCCCCAACAAGATGACAAAATTATACTCCCTCCGTTCTCATAATATAGTGCTTAGCTTGATTCCATTTTTCTACGGGAATTAAAGTAAATAGAATCTAATAGAAAAGTAAAGACTTTCTACTTATTTAAGTAAATGTTGGATGGAAAAAGGTGATTTTAGGAGAGAACGGAGAATAATTGGTTAAAGAAAGCATTAAATGTAACCATTGGGTTGAATAAACAAAGCAAAAACTAATTTCAAGAAGCAAATAAATGATGATGATACGCTTTTTCTAAAGGCAAATCACGAAAAAAATATGAAATTAAATATAGAACAAATTAAAGCACTATATTTTGGGACACCCAAACCAAAATAAAAATGAAGACTATATTATAGGACGGATGGAGTATTAAAATTTAATGGTAAACACTAGACACTTCTCCAACAACGAAGAATTGGAATGGGAAATCCATACATGCCTACAACAACTCTCAACTCTCTAGATTCCTCCTTTTTATTGATATTTGTGTGCGTAAAAGTCTATTGTATCCCTTTTCCTAATACAGAAAGATGCACCCCCCAAATTTAGAGAGAAAATAACTCATAACATTTGGGGCAAAATCAATAAGTGAAAATTTCAAACTTTCACTTAAAACACAAGATAATAGACTTACAACAACCAACAGATGAGCTGGACCTACAACATGGAGCTTCTCATTTGAACGCCTTTCTTAACTAAACTTTTAGCTCTTTCTTTAGTCTTATAAAAAATGAAATTCATGGGAAAAAAGGTATTATGTGTAAAATAGTAAATCTAGAATTAGCAATTTCTAACTCGACCTTATGATTTTGTGTGAAATTGATTTGAAGATACTGAAACAAGCGAGTTCGTCCCGATTTGACTTATTCATCATATTTCATAATTATACTAGTTTTACACGGTTTTCTTTCATGCTCTTAGCCCAATTAAGATCTAACCGAACCCCAGGTATTGGTCAACCGGCTGTGGAAGCTTTTACTCGGGGGTGCTCTTGGCCGAGTGAATATCTAAATTGTGAGCCCTAAGCAGCACCATACAATAGAACCGCTAAGTATACATACTCTGTACATGCATGTCATTGTTTACCGTTTTCCTCTCATTAACTAACGAATGCTTATTGTATACAATTTTTTTCTAGAATTTAATATTATAAGAAAAAAAAACATATTGAGGACTACTATAAGAATTAATTAGATAGAGGGAGTAAAATTTCAAAAATCATACTCGCATAAACAAAGTCTATAAGAGGCCCCTACAATCTCTTGACATATCCCTAGTACCTCAGTTTCTCCAGAGAACTTGTTCTTGCACTTAGCCATACAGCACTCATCATCACAGCTCTCTCGGCTGCATATACCGTCGTTTGCATGGCATTTTTTGTTGGCGGTGGCGGAGGCGGAGGCGAAGGCGGAAGCCGGAATGCATTCGTAATAACAAGTGCATAGTGGTGGCTTCATGCTATAATCACAGTCCCCATGACTGTGATTTCCTGGATGCATTTGTGTACACCTTTCTTCACAATCTTTCTCACACTCTCCTAGTCCTGTAACGCATATCTCTCCACTCACTTTATCCATCACATTTCCTGCATATTCAATGAAGATAGGAAATATAAATCATAAAATTAATTGATACTTAACTGTACATGTATATTGATGAGATTAGTGTGGACTGGATTAATTAATTCGTCTTTTACCGTGCAAAACTTTAAATAAATAATTCCTTCTATCCGTTTTGAAATAAGTGAAATACTTTTCTCTTTTCTGTGAGAGCTTTGAGGAGTGTTTCACTTATTTCAGGAAGTATAATATTTCTAAACAAAATTATTGCATATCTAAGCATTAAACCTTGGAACATTGACATGAATTGGATCCTGGCCGATTACTTGGCTAAGCATTAGACCTAAGGTTTTAAGTTGCCAGAATGAATTTAAAAAGTTGCTCCCCTAAAGAGTGACTTATAAAAAGTTTGTTATGACAAATTTTCTTGAAACTAATACACTTAATTTTGACCTAATCCAAATCAATCGATCGGATATATAATGTCTTGCATCCATTGAAATCTTGAATTTATTTGATTAGTATAAATGCGTATATCACCTAAATCAAATGATCCGTCACTCAAATATGATCTAAAACAAATTAAACCGAACTGGATCTGACTTGAATGATGCTTTGTAGATGACTAATAAATACCTGATAGTAGTGAAGTTAAGACGAACAAGAGCATAAGTTTATGCAAAAATTGCTGGGCCATTTTTGAAAGTTTGATATAGATATGCAGTATTTTTTTGAGGTCGAGATATGCAGTACATATATAGTCAACGTCTTTCATGAATATTAGTTCTTTTGGGGGGTGTAGTTGTCTAATTAGGAAACGATATTTCAATTTACCAAATTTGTCAAGGGAATGTGTCAAGTACATAAGATCTTTAATTTTTTATTTGAGAAGAAAATCTTCAATCTATATTGTTTAACTTTTACGTTTATCAATACAATATTTTGGCCATTATTATTATTATCAAGTAAAATCTCATATGAATAGAGAGTGAGGGATAGCTCAGTTGGTTAGAGCTTCCCTTCCGGTTCCAGGTGATCCTGTGATCGATTCTCATCCCCGTCCTTGTAGCTCATTCGCACCAAAAAAAAATCTCATATGAATATGTTGTTCGTTACGATATATAACAAATTAACAAACCATAGTTAAAGTGGAACCTATGAATAGTGTAATCAAAAACTGTCTAAAACACGAAAATTAGACAAGATTATAAAGAAGTTATACACAAAAAAATGTTAATAATTTAAAGTTACAAAAAAGTAAGCGATTTTTCTCAAGGTAAGACAAATATCCCGTATAATTGGAGGAATTTGGGGATTCTCCGGATTATAAGAGGCAAGAATCAAACCCCTATCACAAAAGCGGAAAAATGGCCTCCAACCAACTCGGTCAACCTTAATTCTTGAAAAGTAAGTGAATTACGTAAAGCATTGTTGGTAAGACCATATTGCACGCCTGTACGTAATATATTTCCATTTGTCATCCGATTATTTTCCAAAAATGCACAAACATACTTTCTTTGTTTTTAAATTTTTTCCAACTTTTATTACTTTTCTTTATTGGGATTTTGTTTTTTCTTTTTCTTTTTTTTCTTTTTCTTTTACTTACCTCACACATGGATCCTCTTAAGTCTTAACCCACTAAAATATGAACTACGTACATTACTAGTAACATACAATGCTACATTAAAAATAAATGAATCCTCTAAACGTCATGATTCACCTCTCACATTCCACTGTTCTCCCTCATACGATTTTATAATTTTGAAATTTTGATTTTCATAGAATATTGGATTTTTATATAATTATCAAAAGTTGATTATTTTCTTAGTGACATATATTATTCATTATATATTAACACACATATATGCATTTAGTCAAAAATAAAGAGTCGCTAGAAAAATTTGTTAGCTTAACAAAAACTTTGAAGAGAATAGCTTTAGTTCACGGGCTCAGAATGAGACAATTTTTTATTAAATCGCATACTTTTTTTGAGATCTATATTATGGTACTGCCCAAAAATATTTATTTTTATTTTTGAATTTAGATCTACTATATTCGGGAAAATATAATTTGAGACGTCAACAATAAAAGTCTTTAACACAATAAAGACAATCATGATTGATTCAGATCCACTAGCTTAATAAGTGAAAGTCTTTTAAAAAAGCATAGGGCCCGTTCGGCATCAATGTAAGTTTCTAGTTTTTGGTTTTATGAACATATAATTATCAAAAGTTGATTATTTTCTTAGTGACATATATTATTCATTATATATTAACACACATATATGCATTTAGTCAAAAATAAAGAGTCGCTAGAAAAATTTGTTAGCTTAACAAAAACTTTGAAGAGAATAGCTTTAGTTCACGGGCTCAGAATGAGACAATTTTTTATTAAATCGCATACTTTTTTTGAGATCTATATTATGGTACTGCCCAAAAATATTTATTTTTATTTTTGAATTTAGATCTACTATATTCGGGAAAATATAATTTGAGACGTCAACAATAAAAGTCTTTAACACAATAAAGACAATCATGATTGATTCAGATCCACTAGCTTAATAAGTGAAAGTCTTTTAAAAAAAGCATAGGGCCCGTTCGGCATCAATGTAAGTTTCTAGTTTTTGGTTTTATGAACATAAAAGTCATATGATATAAGTGGTATAATTAGCTTAAAATTAGTCATATTTATACTAAACATGTCAATTTTAAAAACTGAAAACAGAAAACTGGAAACTACTTTTTCTAGTTTCCATATTTTTGTTTTTGGTTTTAAAAAAAAAATGAAAACTGAAAACAGAAAACGATAACGAACGAGCCCTTAATAAGTGAAAGGGTTATGTTTTTGGGCTGAAAGAGGTCAGAAAGGAAGAAATAGAGCTTGTGGCCTATGGCTTTTTAAAGGGTTTGAGTTAGTGGGTTAAGGAGCTATGGGCCAGTCAACTATAATGGAGATGTGGGCCTAGGATTTATCTTCTTATATATTGCACCCATGAATGATACTATAAATTTCAGATTTGTCGTTTAAATAAAATTGTGAGTTGAGCTTTCCTTAGTTATTTTGATTTCAGATTTATTGACGAATTTTGAATTGAAAAGTAAATCACTTTTTTTTTTTAAAGAGAAATTTCATTAATTGAAGGCCAAACGACATCTACAATAGGTATTAAAGAAAAACAAGATACAATTAAACAAGACTAAATCAAATTCGTCTTCGAAGAAACTACGATGAGACGAGAATCGAAGCAATACAATTTGCCTTGTATTTGCTGAATCAAGCAGCTATCGATGAGGAAGTCTATCATTCTGATATAGTTTGGGAAGAACATTCTTGATCGAGTCAGGTTGACCGCATCCGAGATTCCAATACCTTCATGTTGAGTCTCGAACTTCAACCAATGAGAATAATTTCTCATACCTAAAAACAAAAGAATCATACTCACAACTCCCATAGGGGAGAAAGAGATTTCCAAAACAGAAACTAAAAACCCCATAACAGGGTTTGAGAAAATATCATAAAGAGAGACTAATTTATTAAACAAAACAAGAAAATGAACTAAAAACGGAAAATAAAAGGGAAAAGGGCTACTGCAATGGATGAAATCATCCAATGCGCCCCTAATTGATGAAGAAGGGGTAGGGGAGGCTAGGGTTTGAGAGAGAGAAAAAGAGAGAGGTGTTGATATCTTGCTTTGCTTCCAACATGAAAAGTAAATCACTTAGAAATTCAAAGTTGAGGTTTCGGAACTTGCAAAAGATTCGTAACACTTATATATCTAAAAACTTATCTAGATCGTTCCATTTTATATACTAGTTTTACCGTTACCCTATATCTTGGTATCGTGTGAATTGATTCAATAAGGGAAAAACCACATAGACTTTTCATTAAAACAAATAATAACATCCTCAATACGCAAACGAATCGGCCAAACAAAGGACCACTACAATGTGCAAATCAATAATTATTACGAAATCTAGCATTTATAAATCTAACAACATAATCCAAATAATTCATTTTTTTCTTTTCCATGGAGGAGATTTACTCAAAACTTCAAGGTCCTACCAATATGATGGTAAGGCAGATCAACAGTGGATAATTGAGCAGGTGTGGGCCCTGCTGCAACGACCTCCATTGGATGAGAATATGAGATGGAGGGCATGGCCAATAACATCTACAATCCTCAGTTGAGGAATGAGGAGTTACAACTTACAAGCCCCTTCGCCCACATTCTGGTGCCTTTCTTGACAAGTCATATTACACTTGCTACATTCTACATTCTACTATTTTTTTATTAATTTATTCTTTTATTATATTTTTTTTTTTTTATAATTTAATTTTTTTTTAATATTTTATTATAAATTTTTTTTAAAAAAAAAATTTATTAATTTTTTTTTTTTAAAAATTTTTTTTTTTTTTTGGGTTTGAGGTTGGTTGTGTGCTTTTTAAAGATAATCCACGCTTTCCTACTTTTCTATCTTCAAAGCATATAAACCCCTGAGCTTTTCCTGCCATATTTCCTGCTTCATTTGTTTTTTTTTTCACATAATTCAGTCATGAATTATGTATTCACAAGAAAATAACAATAATAATGCCCTCGATGTCAAAAAATATATTATTATAATGCCAATTAACACAGAGCAAAATATTCGGATTTCTGAATATTAGTTACGACTTATGAGTTATATACTGTACTAAGATCTATACTAAAAAGGCAAAATTGGCCTCAACACCACAAATTATGGCGCCGGTGCATCCAACACCCCTAACTTTGGTAGTAAGTAAAACACCACAAATTATTGGTTTGGGTGGGGGTGTGGTGCATGTTATAAATGACGCCGGAGGTATCTTTTCATGATACCCGTGAACCTTCTAGGAAGAGTTTTCAAATTTCTTCGTGAAGCAAAAAAGTTTTAGAGAGAGAAAGCTTGAGATTGGCTACTAGTAACCGGCGAGAAAAGGTACCTCCGACGTCGTATATGACATGCACTGCACCTAGGCCAATAGTTTGAGGTGTTTTGGCTACTAGTTAAAATTTGTGGTGTTGGATGCACCCAAACTATAATTGGTGGTGTTGAGGACAATCTTGCCTATTAAAAATTATTATTGATATTTTGCCAATCATGAGTTGTCCAACTGTTAGATAATTCACGAAATTAATAAAATAGGAGGAACTCTTAAAATTCATAGTCATACCGAAGCGTTAATAACGTTACATTTGTATTTCTTATAGAAGTATCCATAAAGTGGACTAATCTTGTACTATAGAACTTTATTAATGTAGGCTTTTATTGAATAATTGAATACGTGAATTTAAGATGTTAATGGTGGTCATAGATTACATCATGTATTGTATTTGAAATAGTCAAATATCATACTCTATTATATAAAATGAAGAGCACAAATCAGCAGAAAGAATCATAAAATATCAATCTATACTACTTCAACACATATCACTCAATTGTAAACTACATATAAGTTGAGAGAAACAGTTTCTAGAATAAATTAGAAGTGAGAAATTATTAAGTGACATGAAACTTAGTCTTATATATTGTAGTGTCAAGTAGAACTTTGAAACTGTTGACATTTCTGTCAACTAAAATAATTTAAGAAATAAATGTAGTAGTTAGATAAAAAGAAGTATACCTATTGTAAGAAGAAGAGGAAGAAACAAAACCCAGTAATTGTGGGCCATTCTTGACCTTTGGTTACTAGGAGTATATAATTTGAATTAACAGACGATTATTATTTATAGTGAGGTTTTATGATTCATGAACAAGTTGGATTATAGGAGGTGCATGTAATATTTGAGAAGCTTTCACATTATTCTTACCTTTTTGGTGTCAAGTTAGTGAGGTATCAGTTTGCCTAATTATTTTTTTCCTTGTATAGAAATTAGGTGTCAAATCTTTATTTGCAAAAATGTAATATTTGAGAAAGTCTCAATCTTTGTTTTCTAAATCTGTAGACAACGATTAAACGTAGTAGTAAAGAATCAAAGATTATCATAAAAGATACTATTTGAGCATGCAAGTAGGAGTAATAATATAATCCGCTTTTACGTTGTCCACATTAAGGATATCTTAGAAATTCAAGTATCCATCTATTCACACGTACCCTTGATTTCATATTGCTAGACCACTTATAAATTTGTTTACTTCATATAAATTGTCATTTAGAATGTCGATATATATAGGATGATGTGTTCATAAAAAAAGTAGATGTTGTAATGGTTGTTAGTTGTCATAATAGTTGTTGTTTTTTTTTTGGTGCGAATGAGCCACAAGGGCGGGGATGAGAATCGATCCCAGGATCACCTGGAATCGGGAGGGAAGCTCTAACCAACTGAGCTATCCCTCACTCTCAAAATAGTATTGTCATAATAGTTATTAATGGTTAGATTTAGCTGTTACATTAGTGCTCAATAAAATTAGGTATTGGATTAGTAAAAGAATAAAAATGAACTATGTTATACCTTCAATTGTTATTTCAAAAGTTACTACCTTAAGAGCTAATATTTTTAGTTTTTACAAATTAAAACACTACCTCCTCAATCATTATAAGCTACCTTACACCGCTTCTCCACCAAACACCATAGTACAATAGTTTATTAATCTCAAATCCTAACGTAATAACCACAAGTCCATAACTCTCTAAATTCTTATAAGACACTCCCTCCAAATTTAAATTAAACTTCCCCCATTCTTTACAAATTGAAATACTTTAACTTTTATGCTTTCCAATATACACACTTGACTAATAATAGGAAAAATTAATTAGAAAAATTGATACTTCAAACATATATACACTGAGAAATCCAATGACACTGCACAAAGTAAAGTTTATATACTAAGAAAATGCCGTAAAAGTGGGGTATATAAGTAGTATAAAAGTCATATTGTTCCAATATTTAAAAAAAAAAAGTAACTTTGACTCTTAACATCGAGAAAATTTATATACATATTGCTAAATTGAATTTTAAAAATGATTTCAAAATACCTATAATAATATAGTTAAATTAATGATTAAAGTTCAACCTCAAAAAGCGAAAATGTATTTTTAATACTTAGATAGTAAAATAGGCCATCAAAAAAGATACTTAGTAAAACCAGAACACCATGCATGAATCTCTCGAGTCATCTAAACAACTCACATGAGTTAATTTTGCAACTCGAGCAAAAACCTCTTTAGCCATCACCAACTAAGCCGAGTTTCCCCACTTTGACACACCGAGTAACTCGGATGTTGACGCGTATGTTTTAGTCCTATATTAGTCTAACCTTTAAGCTTTATGATCAATTCAAACTATACATACGACTTGGTCATTTAACAACTATTCAATAATTTTATTACTATCATTTCATTCTCCACTTAACGCGTAAAATTAGACTATATAACATCTTCAATTTCCTACACAAGACTTTAAAGACCTTCTTCATTTCAGCTTTTTAGCTTACTCTTTCTCCAAAACAATGAACCCATCATTTCTATGGCTTTCCCATTCAATATTCCAACTTTTTCCCTCATTTTAGTTCTTTTTTCATTCCTATCTTTTCCCCATCAATTTAATTCCCTTTCCACTCTTTCCATTTCCTATACCCTTAACCAAACATTAGTTTGTGCATTAGAAGTACCTTCATCTAATCAATCACAATCATTAATAAATTGTACTAGTTTCCCAAGTGGAATCCAAATCCCTTTCCCTAATAATGTCTCATACTCTAGCATTGTTGGTGGGAATGGATTCCTTTGTGCAATGAGATCACAATCTCTTAATACATCCATTTCAGTCATGGAATGTTGGAGATTCTTAGCTAATGGGACTAACATGTCAAGGAAAAGAATTTATCGCGGTCCGGCTTTGAATGAACTTGAAGGTGGGAATCAGCATGTTTGTGGGATTGTAAATGGGTCTAATGTTATTAATTGTTGGCTATGGAATGGATGGGAATCAACTTCTACCCAAAGTTTTTCCAGCATTGCTGTTGGTGAGGATTTTGTTTGTGGATTGTTAGATGGGAATGGTAGTGTGATTTGCTTAGGAAATGATAGTAATGTTGTGGGAATAGAGCCTAGAAGTGGGAGTTATAGTTATATTGCAGCTGGTTCACGTTATGCTTGTGCAATAACTTTGAATGGAAGCTTATATTGTTGGGGTGATAGGGTAGGAAGTAATCAACCGGAGGGAGTTTTCAAGGATTTAGCATTAGGAGATGATCGGAGCTGCGCTACGCGTGTTAATGACACGGTTGTTTGTTGGGGAGACTACGATTTTAGGATGCCAACGACGTTGCAGGAGACTCATTTCACAAGAATTGTAGCAAAAGGGAGTGTTTTTTGTGGTGTTGTTGCTTCAAATCTTTCAGTCTTGTGTTGGGGGAATGACATTCTTGATGGGAATAATTTGGTGTTTGGTAGGGTGATGCCTGGACCTTGTACTAGTCAATGTGGTTCTTGTGGTCCTTTACCAGGGTATGGTAGTTTTTGTGGACAGGGGATGATGGTGTGCCAGCGCTGTGGTCCGATGGAACCACCAAGGCCATTGTCTCCGGACTCTGAATTGGCTCCAACGATTGAGCCTTCGAGTTCGAGGGATAGTAGAAGTTGGACACCCAAAATGGTTGTGTTGCTAGTTGTAGGGTGCTTAGGGTCCCTTTCATTGGTAGCATCCCTTGCTTTCTTCTTGTGTAGATATCGTGGAGGTGGGGGAAGTCGAGTGCATGATTCGGGACCTATTGAGCTAGTCGAGAATCCCCAAGGACCACAACGTGAGCCAGAAGATCAACGAAGGGAGCCAACGGCATTGGAGAAACGGTTAAGCCAAATGTATAGTATGGGAAACGGAGGACACTTAGAAGAGTTTTCCCTAGAGGTATTGATTAAAGTGACTGACAACTTCTCCCAAGAGTATAGGATAGGAATAGGGAGTTTTGGATCGGTTTATCATGCAATATTAGAAGATGGGAGAGAGGTTGCAATTAAGCGGGCAGAATTTTGTGCGCCAACTCCATTGGGAGTCAAGCGTAAGCAAGAAGACAAGGATGTCGCATTCGTGGCAGAGCTCGATTTTCTCTCAAGGCTTAACCACAAACATCTTGTTAGCCTACTAGGGTTTTACGAAGATGCAAATGAGAGAATACTTGTATATGAATACATGAGTAATTGCACTCTCCATGACCATATTCACAAGTTGAAGGGGTCATCTCCACTCACGTCATGGCCAAACCGGCTTCAAGTGGCCCTAGATGCAGCTAGGGGAATCGACTACCTACACGCGTATGCAGTGCCGCCTATCATTCATCGAGACATTAAACCTTCCAACATACTTCTAGATAGTAAATGGACAGCCAAGGTGTCAGATTTTGGGTTGTCGTTGATGGGACCCAAAGACGGTGAGACTCATCTCTCCCTTATTGCTGCCGGTACTTTAGGATATGTCGATCCTGAATACTACAGACTTCACATATTGACTACAAAGAGTGATGTCTATAGTTTTGGAGTAGTTCTCTTGGAACTACTTAGTGGGTACAAAGCCATCCATACCAATGATGAAGGAATGCCTAGAAACGTCGTGGATTTTGTGGTGCCGTACATTATGCGAGGCGAGATCCATAGGGTTTTGGACCCACATGTACCGCCTCCAACACCAATAGAAATAGAGGCGGTGCAGTTCATAGGGTATCTCGCCGTGGATTGCGTCGGCTTACGAGGCCGAAGTCGACCGTCCATGTCAGAAGTTGTTAGTTGCTTGGAGAGGGCCTTGACAGCTTGTTTGGTTCAGCCAACATTGTCCCCATCTTCGACTGTGTCCTCACGATGACCAATTCCATCATGGAAAGTCTAATTTTTTATAGGGAGGACTTTTCCACCTTTTGTAAATCATATTCTTTCGTTTGTTAACTTTGTAAATTTTTTCAAACGTCAACACAAATTTTCTATCCTCCACAAAGAAAAATAATTCTTCTTCTAAATTGTCCTAGCTAAAGAAAATACAAAGAAATGGACAGGTGCACCTACTATCTGTAGGTAGAAAAGTAGGGAAAAATTATAAAGATATCTCATGCAATCAACTATATTTAGCGTATGACTTCTGCAAGGTTGACGTCAACCATAGACTTTAAAAAACTGGAATTTTAAATCCTAAGTAAGTCATTCAGAGAATTTTCCAGTTTTCAGCGATTTTTCTACGTCTTAAAACTTCCAGTAAACCACACTATGCTACCAGTGTACCCGACTCAGCCCGACCCAACCCAAGTCAGGGCTTCCGGACTTGATTCTACAGAGCATGAGACCTTATTCAGCCTGAATTGTGGCCAAACCAGTGACTCAACCAAAAAGACTGATTTTTGTTGTGCCGCAGGGCAGCCCGAAATCAGCTTTATACCTTCGCACGACCTCTACTACAATACTTTCACAATAGAACAGAGCAAACATACAAATTTATTTATGCTCCATAGACAAAAGTAATAGGATGCCTGCAAAATTGTACAATGGCATGAAGGCTTTCATTAAACAAGCTATAATCTTCAGATCTTCCATTTGTCTACAAAGGAAACTAATTTTGGGAAATTTCTTATAAAAGCTGCTGAGCTGCTTCTATATATACCTGATCAAAAACTTTCTACAAAAGAATTACCAATAACCGAGACAATTACAAGTAGTAGAAACGGATGTCTAATACAAATACGAAACCTTTAGCGTAAATAAGGATGGGCACTTATGCCCGCTTGCTACTAGTCTACATCTAGGCTGCCACGGATTTTGAAGCAGTCTCTTGTTCCACAAGCTTGGAGAGTGCCTTATCGATCTGAGCAAATACATCATCTTTTGCAGCACTCCCATCAACCTGCAACTAGCAATATACAGCTCCTGAGTAAAAATAGCACACAGCAGCACTTCTCTGATGACTATATTGACTATTACTTCCTCTGTCCCGAAAAGTTGGATACTTTAATAAAAATGAGATTAATGACTCACAATTTTGCATGAGCCGGGAGGGGGGGGTTCCAACTTTTGGGATGGACAGAACGCAGCAAACTAATTTAAATCTGTCAAACATGTCAGCAGGTTGGTTGATAGTGTAATCACTTCAATTTGGACTCTTGAATATGTGCTTTGAGCACATTTTTCAGGAAAAAATTGGGTGAAAACATATAAGTGTTTCAACTGCCAAATTGGGTTGATTTCATATTCGGGCGATAAAATTTATCATTTCAGTTTGGACTGATGATATCGTGCTCAAAACACACTTTTCAGGAAAATTTTGGGACATATACATATAAGCGTTTCAAAAGTCAAAATGTGTTAATTACACGCTCAATGATATACTTGTGTTTGAAGCCCAATTCTCCCCCTATGGATACTAGATGATGTTTATCAGATAACCTTCATAGAGATGTGAGTCTTATGATGGGATGGATATACCAACATAGGGTACCCCTTAAAAAACTTATAGTACGACTTCAGGCGTCTTATAGTCTACACCCATCTCATATAATAATTTTCTTCTACTTAAGAACATTATAATCAACTACTGAAATCTTCCCTCTCCACCAAATAGAGCAATAATGAATTATCAGCAATTCAGCATATAGATCCCAAAAGGTTCAATTCAGCTGAAGTGGTATCTCATATGTTCAATGCTAATTAGGGGAGGAGGGGTATGGATACCCGTGATGGTACACATATTGGTGAATTTGGGGAAGATTCTGTGATAGTTTGAGACAAACAGGCCCCTAATGTTGGGTAGCAAAGGCCATTCAGTTAGCAGTCTGCATGTGGCAGTGTGTGGTTTCATCAGTTGTGGAAGGGGAAAGAATACTTGAATATAGCATGCTATAGATACAGAATAGGGACAAGAGTGACTTTTTTTTTGGAGTTATGTGCATCTATAATTCCTTTTACCACCATGAAGATCATATGACAAAAGTATGGCATATAACATATTCAAAGAAGCATTCAGAAAAATGCTCCTGACAATGGTATTAGGTGCTTCCCACAAAGAATATATAGAGAAAAATAAACCAGCAACTAACTAAGTTTTTACCATGAACTAAACTCAGGCGTTTCTTTCTGCTGACATATAACACAGAAAACATGTCGAGATTACTAACTTTGATTAAATATTCTTGAATGGAATGGATGTGCTTTTAATTAAAAATGAAAAGTTGTTTGTATGAGCCTTTGAGGTAACTTGGGTGTGGAACCTCATACCATATGTGATCTTTGGTAAATTTCCAATCAAAGCGTAAACAAGTACTCTTTTCTTTCCTTATACGATCAACATAAATTACTCTTGTCTCATCCCCCATCCCCCTGACCCCTTTGAATCTCATACCCACCACCACCTATGGATTGAGATCCCCATACCTCCCCTTTTAGTAATGAGTTTCTAAAAAAAGTAATGGATCTTCCCATCCATAACCACAGGGTTCTCATACTCATACCATCTGTTTCAGATCATGGCATGTACAGTATTATTTAAAAACCGCCCCCCTAAGAGAAATTCAGATCATGGCATGTACAGAGCTCAGAATATCAAATATAGTATAGTCTGCCCATCCAAAAAGGGTGACAAAAAGAATAATCAGAGAGTTTGTCATAGCACTGGAGAGGTATTGAGATACCAAATAAAGGAAATTTACAGCCAATATATAGAAACTCAGAGGCAACACATGGTAAACGTCTATAAAGGGAAAAAAGAATTAAAATGAAAAGAAAAAGTGGATCAACAAACAGAAGCAAGGAAAAGTTAACGACATGCCTTAACGATTATATCTTCGTACATGGAGAGCACTGCCTCCACATTTTGATGGTGAGTTTGCAAACGCAACTTTACCTAAATAACGGCCAGTGAAGTGAGAGCAAAGTTAATGATAAACATGCCTATACAGGAAAAATAAAGCCTCAGTGCATACCTTTTCCTCAGTATCATCAAAGCGCTGGGTGAGTCTGGCAGCAATTTCGTCATTCTCAGGAGGGGAATACTTTAAGTGGTATATTTTTCCAGTAATAGGATCTTGTCTCCGTCCAACAACCCTCTCAACAAGTAGTTCTTCAGGAACCTGCACATTTAATTAGAAAAACCAAGTAAACCTAAAGAACTCAGCAAATGAAATGAATAAAACTCCACGGAATAAAATCTATGATCAGTAAACTGAAGTACATCTTCAAAGTCTGCTAGAGGCTAGAGCTATATCTAGTGCACATCGCACATATGTCCAAAAATATTGCTTTCACTAAGATTTCAAAAAATCAAGAACACCCTGTATGGCATTTCTTAAGTATAGGATTTCCATGCAAGCAAGAAAAGAGGCAAGGTGCCAGAAAAAGATTGTTATAGGTTTGATACTGATAAACCACAAAGACTGCTCTCTCCTATGGCCATGCGGATTCCCTTGATATCGAGAATATTTTGCTATACCCTGTTTTCGAGATCAAATTTGAAAAGACTGAAAGTTCGTCTTCTTCAGGCTGAGTTCCACACTTCTACTTACCCAGGCACTTAAACTAAAGGAGCCTAAGGAGTCATATGTTGCCTATAGGCTAAATAACTGTGGTAAACTGGTAATAACCTAGTAGGTATGTCTGACACTCATTTGAATCAGCTGTGAAAACAGAAATGAAGAAAAAAACTGGCAGAAATCAAGTAAAGAATCAGTGTATAATCTAAAAATCTACTTAGATAAATTTGTGGTGCAAAAGGTTAATCTAATGGCTGTGTAAAAAAAGCAAAAGAAATCATATGGAAAACAAAAACCTTACTTCCAAAAGAATAAAAAGGTCAGGCAGGAATCCAAAATCCTTAAGAGCAATTGCTTGAGATAAGCTCCTTGGATATCCGTCCAAAAGCCACCCTTTCTCTTGTGAATCAGGCTGCAGCAGACGGTCTTTAACCATCTACATAATAAAGCTTAGTCAAGAAAAATGTCAACAAAAAAAAATCATGAGTTGTGAACTAAGCTTACGCAGTTTACCATGACAACTATTTCATCAGGAACCAGCTGTCCTTTGTCCATGTATTCCTTCGCTCGTTTTCCATTTTCATTACCAGACGAAATCTCTGCTCGAAGCAAATCTCCAGCAGCAATATGCACCAAACCATACTGCATATATGAGGATTACCTGATTCATTTGTTTTCTTCAGGGGCTATCCCATAAAGAGGAATTCATGCAGTGAACTAAAAATTAACATTTTTAAGTAGACTGTCAAATGTCAACGAAATGGAAATTAATAGTCAACTCCAAACTGATAATCACATGAAGCAGAACACAATGGTTTCAAGAGATTATAGCATCTTCCAGCAAACATTAGAGACATAGAAAATGACTGCCACAACAAGCTGAAACTGCATATGTATTCCATAAACCCAGAGAAAGGGATAAGAAAAGTAGGTGCAGATATCAATAAGCATGAAATGCAAATGCGGGTTTCATATCATGATATTAAGTTAACTCAAATACAAACATTTTTACAGTCAATGGATAATGAACAGCCCAATATGTCAACAATCACAAGACAATATAGTACTGCACATTTTTAATACTAATCATCAGGCATTCTTCAAATAAAACCCAATATACAATCCTTCAATGTTTAACTAGTTGCAACACTTTGACTTCCACTTTTATCAACGCACAACATTGACCATCTGACACGACGTCACCTCTCAATATCAAATCATTAGTAAATTTCAAAAACTCTATAAAGTTAAAAATTTGAAAATATACATTGACACAATTCCAATAACATGCCGCGTTATAACATTTAATTACAGTTTGATTTAGAGAAAAATTCTCAATCCATTTAGCTTCGAATGGAGTTGAAGGAGGCGAGTACTTACTTTCCCAGTAATGAGCTCACATTGCGTCCCTTTTCCAGATGCCGGTGCACCGGATATCATAATCCTCAGCGGCCTCGAGTTACTAGTGGATGACATAACCTGCAAACAATATGTAACAAAAACAATCAATCATTCACTACATAATCCAAAAAAAAAAAAAAAAAAGACCCTCCTTCAATTCCAATTCAAATACCCGCACTATTAGTAAACAATAATAAACACATTATTCCAATCCCTCGTAATTATTCAAATCAAAAGTACTTCTAGATGGCATTAATTATGAAATTCGGATTGGAAACATGTATAATTCCGCAATTACATTAATATCCACCGGTAAATTGAATTCGAAATCCAAAATTGATAGAAAATCACGATTATCAATAGAATTAAAGAAAGAAATTACCGCGAAATTGAGATGATGATGATGATGATTGCATGAATGGCGTGGAGAAAGAGATTGATGGAAGCGAAAAGAGAGAGAAGGATGAGAATTGAAGGAAAGTGAAGAGAATTTAGGAGAGAATGAAAGGGAAGGAGAAGGAGGAGAGAGAATCGCGGAATTAGGGTTTCCTAAAATGGAAGAAAACCCAGAACACGCCATTTTTCTTCTCTCTAACCTCCCGCCTTCTTCTCTGTCTAAATTTGGGAGAGTGAAGAAGAGAGAGTGAGAGGAAGGAGTCGTTGGTGGATAATCACAGAGTCGGGCCAAGTACCCGGGTGGGCCCAATGTTGTTTCAGCTGATGGCTGTGTGTGATAATAAGGCCACTGCATTTCAATTCTATACAGGTTGGTAGAGTAATTTATTGGGCTGTGATAATAAGGCCATTTTATAAGGTGTTAGTGATACAAGATTTTGTTTTTTGTGGTAGATGAGCGACTAAACGCAATGATGTAGACGGGATTTGATCCCAGGTCTTGCATGATTTGCTTTTTTATTGAAATTCGATTTTGAAGCTACTCTACCTTGACTTCTCCCGTAAAGAAGTCACTACAGCTCAAGCTGTATCAGACTAGGCTGAAGGAAGAGAGAGGACGAGTATTACCCCCACAAGACTTTACCAATTAAGTTAGATGGCATCCACTGTTAATGATACAATTAAGATGAATCACGTCATTGGATTTGTGCAATCTGATGTTGCATAGAGCTCCTCACCCTATAATTATATATAGTATCCAAAGAGATGCAAATGTATATGGAAATGTTATTAATGAGCATAAGAATGATAGTGACCATTAGATTTAAGCAATCCAATAGTCAAAATGTGGTAGATAACATAGAAAGGAAGTAAAATAAGGAAGGGTCGCACTTAAACTTGAATCTATGTATAAGAAGAATATCATTCATTGCAAACTAGAAGTTGCACGCGCTAGTATTATGCTCTCTGTGCATACATTAAACATTTGGTACGACAAGAAGAACATTGATATTTTTTTAAAAAAATGAGACTTTATTCTAAGCTATTCAACTTATCTTTCTATTCAAAGGTGGAGATTACTTTGTTTTTTTTAGCTGATTCTCATTTTTCATTGTTGAATAGGTTGAAGTTAGTCTCCTTTAATTTGAATAATTAAAAATGTTACTTTGATTCAATTGAATGTTCTTTTATACGCATGTATACACTGCTATATATAATATGTAGCATCTAATAATTGATCTTTCCTTCTATAAATTACCCAAGATGTCCAACACTAGAAGCAATAAAGGGTGTGGTGTAGTAGGTGAAAGGAACAAACTTCAGTGGATGAAAGACCATATATATATACTCTTATAGTCTTAAGTTGGTGAGATTTTACAATTAACTTCATTTTTTTAAGTGGAATACAGATTGATTCTCTGTAGCCATGAGTGATGACCCACATTGTTTCCCATAATGTTGTAACCTCAAAAGTTCTTTCAGAGACAACCCAATCAACCACTAACCTTATGATTATTGAGTGCTTAACCTAGCCCACAAATTAACCCTTTACCTTATCTGAGTCAGCAAGAATACTCATTATTTCATTATATCATTATACTAGTATATAAGTATATGCTAGACAAGCCAAGGCATAAATAGAATACTTATGTTATAACTTACAACAACATCAGTTATAAGTGACTCAAAGATCTTCTGGAGGAAAAAGTTAAGAGATATTCTCTCACTTGAAGCACCCTTAATTAATGTTTACTTCATAATTCATATTAATACTGCATCAGCAAAACTTCATCAGCAGTCAGCACCAATGAATATTGATGATGTTGAGCGCATCAGGACAGGTACTTGCATTCTTCCCTAAGGTTTTGCATTATATTGCATTGTTTTTATATACATACTTATATTATTTGCTTTAAAATAGACATTATCGAATAGCACCTTTTGATGAGAGAGATATGAACAAGAGGCTTCGAGAAAACTAGTGTTTTCGAAATTATATGAAGCTAGTAAACAAACAGCGAATTCGTAGGTATTTGAACCTATTTTCGGGTTTTTTCCTGTTTTTGTTTCTTTTCATTTTTCTAATAAAGGTTGAAGCAGATATAGTGTTGTTGCTCTTGTTGGTCTAAGCTCTAAGATATGACAACCCTCTACTTACTCATATTTTTTCCTTAAAATGAATTTTTTATGCTATGTGCTAAATTTTGGTAGTTTGGAAAAGAAAAAAAAAGTGTATTGCAATATGTTAGAAATCACCTCATAAAAAATATATTTCTCTTGTACAGTTGACTTATAAAGTAGTTTGAAACTCGAAAGATATGTAGATTATTTTTCTTAAGTTCAAATTATACATAAGTTTAGTTCATTAAATTACTCCTGTAATCATATCATGTTAATTAAACTTAGTTAGCTCGTCCATGGACCTTTAAAAAATTCTATAATAGCATACAAAACACCATTATTGTAGCTGTAACTGTCTTAGAATGAGCTCGGAAGCCATTACAACACTTTTTTTTGAACCTTACTAGGGAAGTAGAAACAAAATATAGTTACATCACAACAGTAGAAATTAAAGGAAAGGGTTCATGTAATCATGTCAGAAAATGGGTCAAATTAACTGGAAAAGAAAGGTAATAATTGCCCTTGAGTTGAGTACTTCAGCTTCTTTTTTTCTTTTTGGGGAAAGGATTGGTTGGTGTTTTAGTGCACTCTGATGTGTTGCGCACCTCTTGTATAGTACTCTTTTCCAAAACAAAAAGTATAGGACATTGAGTGATGCAATACAAATAAGAAAAATAAAAGATGAAGACAAATAGAATTACACATGAGAATTAAGAATATAAGCGACTAGCTTGGTACTATATGGATCGTTCTCTTTTTTTTTGGGTGCTATGGTACGGTGGTTGGTATCATATGGATCATAAATCACTTATAAATAATCATAGTGATGTAGACGAGATTTGATCTCAAATCTTGGGTACCACCCTCGCAAAACTTTAGCATCTAAGTTAGATGGCATCTACACATAACACTATATTAATAACATTAGATACGCAAACTTTTTCTATCGTTTTCTATAAAATTGTAAGAGTTAATTAAGTCTAGCTTGGCTTGCATACCTATTTCGAGCTGTGTTTGGGCTGCCATTTTACAGCTCAAGCCGATTGTCCCACCGCAATTTGGCTCATCATCAACTCTAAATAATGTCTAAACTAGTGTTTAGGCCTGGGTGATGCCCCGTGGTTTCTCTGAGCTACAATTTAGTAGTAGTTAAATAAGTCATCTCATACTCATTTAAAAAAGTCATCTGATTCATTATATGGATTTCAAAAGTTTTTCATTCATATATAATTATTAATTTTGATTAAATAAGCAATAATAGTATGTTGGAGTGATGATTGGATC
This sequence comes from Beta corolliflora, assembly GCA_947648045.1. Lineage (NCBI taxonomy): Eukaryota > Viridiplantae > Streptophyta > Magnoliopsida > Caryophyllales > Amaranthaceae > Beta > Beta corolliflora. The sequence continues at coordinate 135,503 of CANSZD010000983.1, read as the reverse complement.
TCTTTCTTTCATACTTGAGGTTGCAGGTTCGAATTTCACGTTAACAATGCTTCTAATGTACTGTTTCGCCCAACGAAACAGGAGTAACTAATTAATTAATGTCCTTATTTTAAGGGAATAATGTCAATTGTTGTTCAAATGCAAGTGAATTCAATCTGACCAACTTCAACCACAATGCACAGGTACTGTATGGACAGCAACAGCACACGCGGTGACTGCAGTGATAGGATCAGGAGTGCTAGCAGTGCCATGGAGTGTTGCTCAGATGGGCTGGATTTTTGGGCCACTTTCCCTCTTTGGTTTTGCTGTCATTACCTACATCACTGCTCGTCTGCTTTGCGACTGTTATCGGACTCCTGATCCGATCAAGGGCCAGAGAAACCGCACCTACATGGATGCTGTTCGAGCTACCTTAGGTGAACCCCGCTCCAAAAAGAATGCAATACTTGAGTTTATCTACTTAGTTAACCTTGATCATTATTTTTCTTGGGGTTCAAAATCTCAGGGAAAAAGGAGGTGTTGATTTGTGCTGTTGCACAGTATTCTTTGCTATGGGGAACAATGGTTGGTTATGCAATCACAGCAGCAACTAGCATGGTGTAAGTACCCTTCTTACATTTTCAACATGTGTTTGTTCATCACATTCATTCATTCATAATGATCAATAACACAAACAAGTGTACTAACCAAAATCCATAAACTACTCCATATGAAATTAAGGTCTGTTAAAAGAACAAATTGCTACCACACAGGACCAGCTGAAGCAGTAGTTCATTGTGAAGCATCATCAGGCAACACTTTCCTGCTAATTTTCGGAGCCATAAATATTGTACTCTCTCAAATTCCCAACCTAGAGAAGGTGACATTCCTCTCAGTGATCGCGGCCACAATGTCATTCTGTTACTCGTTCGTTGCACTATATCTATGTGTAGCCAAATTCGCTTCTCATCCCGAGCCTAGAGGCACCCTAACTGGTGTTGAGATTGGGAGAAATGGCCTCACTTTGACTTCTAAACTCTGGCAATCTTTTCAAGCTCTTGGCAACATTGCCTTCTCTTACACCTATGCTCAGTTGCTCATTGAGATTCAGGTATATATAGTAATCAATAAAATTGAAGCTTGTTAGTTTCAGCTTTGACAGTAATATGGTAAGTTTTCTTTGGTTTCAGGACACACTAAAATCACATCCAGCTGAAAATAAAACCATGAAAAGGGCAACTTTGTATAGCATTGCACTGACAACTGCCTTCTATGTTTCTTTGGGTTGTATGGGATATCTCGCCTTTGGAAATCAGGCTCCAGGAAATGTTCTCACTGCCTTCCATGAACCCTTTTGGCTAGTTGATCTTGCCAATATTGGGGTGGTTATACATCTAACTGCAGCATTTCAGGTATGTCTTATTAACATCTGCAATAATTTTTATTATTATGTGGATACGTTACTAGGGATATTGATAGAGTATAAAACTGTTCTTGGGGCCTCAACCAACCATCAGCTTAAGCTTTTGGTTGAGTTGGTCCTTTGACATGGTATCAAGAGCCAGCGTGACAAAAAGGTCACGGGTTCGAATCTCATCCACCCCTGATGGGCCCTGAGGGAGGCATTAGCTGCATCCACACTTCAAGCCCAAAGGGCTCTTGCGTGAGGGGGCGTGGTAGAGTATAAAACTGTTCTTAGGGCCTCAACCATCCGCTTAAGCTTTTGGTTGAGTTGGTCCTTTGACAGATATTACGTGTAACTTTTTTGTGTAACTTTTTTGTTTTGTGTTTAAATAATAGTGGTTTGACTAGGTACGGTTAGACTATCTGATACAAGAATTTGCGATGAATATAACACTACTACTTGTTCAGGTATTTGCTCAACCCATATTTGCAACTTATGAGAAGTGGCTGGCAATGAGGTGGCCCTCATCGTCGTTCATCCACAATGCATACACCATTAACCTTCCAAGAATGAAGCCATTGAGCTACCAATTCACGCTTTGCCGGCTTCTCCTACGGCCTCTCGTTGTCGTTATCACCGTGCTAACTGCAATGATGTTCCCTTTCTTCAATGCTGTGTTGGGTTTGCTGGGATCAATTGCATTTTTTCCCTTGACAGTTTACTTGCCAGTGAGAATGTACATGAGTCAGACCACCATTAAGAAAGGAGGGCTCAAGTGGTTTATGCTTCAAGCATTGTGCTTAGTTTCTCTGCTTGTATCCCTCACTTCTGCTGTGGGTTCTGTTGCTGATATTGGTGACCGCCTTAGCCATGCCAAGCTCTTTAGTGCAAACTTGTAGTTGATTAATTAATTACAAACTCAAATTTTCTATACTGCAAGTACTTGGAGTGATCTTGAATCTTCACTCCGTGTCTGACAACGTATACACGCCACGTGGCTCCTCTCTTACTCCACTAAAACTGTACACAATTGGCTTGCAACAAGATTTGAACCCGTGACATCTTGCTACTACACATAGCACAATTACCATCTCAACCAACTTTTAATCATGCTCTAAATGTCCACATTATTATATGTGTACCTTTTAAATGTTGAGTTTTCTTTATTATATTTTAATGCTAATGAAAAAATATGCATATCAAGTTCAAAAAAAAATACCACTCGGGACAACGTCTGGGCCCAAATACTAGTTGGTTGATTATAATGTGTATTTAATTGATCAAAGGTAAAAAAAAACAAAGGGGGAAAAATGTCGCCCACCGTGGGGCTCGAACTTCACTCCAAAGTAAATTGGCTTGCAACAAGATTTGAACCCGTGACATCTTGCTACTACACATAGCACAATTACTATCTCAACCAACTTTTAATCATGCTCTAAATGTCCACATTATTATATGTGTACATTTTAAATGTTGAGTTTTCTTTATTATATTTTAATGCGAATGAAAAAATATGCATATCAAGTTCAAAAAAAAATACCACCCGGGACAACACCCAGGCCCAAATACTAGTTGGTTGATTATAAATTATAACTAGTTATTAGGCCCGGGCTACGCCCCGGGTAAGGAAAGTTTTCATTTATTAATATTATACTTTAAGATGATAACACTAAATGTTATTTTGATTACAGTGGTTAAAACTTTAGTATATGCTTTCGAGGTCCCCGGATCAAATCCTATGCTATATAATTTCTAATTTTTTTTATTGTTGTGGATTACATGGAGTAAAACTCCCTTAGGGAGAGCGCCACGTGGCACCGTTCCTTATTTAGGCACGCCTTTTAATATATTAGTATAGATGTGTACTTAATTGATCAAAGGTAAAAAAACAAAGGGGGGAAAATGTCGCCCACCGTGGGGCTCGAACCCACGACCACAAGGTTAAGAGCCTTGCGCTCTACCAACTGAGCTAGACGGGCTCTGCGCAAGTGACACATTATGCAATGGTTTATTAGTAAAGTAATTTGATCACGTTCAATGTTGAAAGTAATTCATTTTTTTTCCTCCCATTTTAGCTTTTGACTTTATTCATAAATTAGTTGGTCTTGTAGGAGACCTGCTTTTATTTTTAAATTAGGCAACAACCCAAAATTAAAAAGAGAATCGACCAATTTTTTTAATATAGTGACTAGTTCAATCTATAAATAAGTTTCCCCAATTTACAAATTTTAACTACCATAACCACTAAACAGCCACATCGTCCATATATAATCAATCTAAACCAATTAAATTGTAAATAACCACATACTATTATTTCATATAACTAAATTTGTATTTCATATTATTGGGTTTTGGTTGATTTCTTGTGTAGTTTGTTTCATGATTGGTGGAGATCTTTTTTGTGATTTTGTTAGTATTTGACAATTTTTAGTTTGTGGATTTAAAAATTGTTTTTTGTAATGTACTAGCAAAGTTGTTAAAATCGAGATTCTAGTTTGAATCGAAAACGACCTTTAGAATCGAATCGTAAAATCGAATCATAGAATCGTAAGTTTCTACAAACACGTATAATCAAGATATTGCACTCAACCTTCATTGAATTTGCTAAAATTATAAGTTAAAAAACCTAAAAATTGGAAAAAAAAATAGTTGTTTACCCACAATATTGGCAATAACTAACAACATATATCTATTATATGCTTTGTTAGCATGATTTAAATTTGCGAGATTTTCGCTAGTCAAAAGAAATGTATGGAATCGTCTAGAATCATGAATCGAATCGTCTACCATATTTGAATCGTAAAATCGTAAGATTTGAAGATTTCAATCGCGATTTTAATAACTTTATGTACTAGTATTCTATTTGATTTTTTGTGGGGTTGAGTATCTTTTTTTTTGTTTGAGGTTGATTATTATAAATATATCTAGAATTGTGTCTAATTTTTCTTTGTTGAATGTTGCAAACAAATGAAACTGAACGAGAGGAGATGCTCAAAGATGAATTGAATTTATATTAATTGATTGAGTTTCTATGTTGTAATTATTTTGTAGTTGGTAGATGTTTTTAATTAATTGAATAGTTGTATTATTTTTGTACACTTCAAATCAATTTATTTTTGACTTCTAAATATTGTGGTCAAGTTTAATACTACCTCCGTTTCATATTAATCTACACACTTACACTTTTCACGCATGCCGATGCACTACTTTGAGCCTTTATATCTCTAATTTTGTATTTGTAAAAAATATAAAAAGTCGATATTCTAAAACTACATATCGAGACGAATCAAACAAGACCCCACATGACTATATTTTCTCTTAACCATAATTCACAAATGATAGTCAAAGGGAAATTTGTGAATAGTATCAAAAGTGTAAGGCTATGTTTAGTTCACCTGAAATTTTCTGATCTGATCTGAACTTATTTTTTCTGATCTGAACTTATCTGATCTGATCTGATCTGAACTTATCTGATCTGATCTGAACTTATCTTTTAAAAAACATATTATTACTTTGTATTTCATTACTAGTATTACTATTACTATCATTTTATTACTATGCACAACTTTCAATAATAATAATAATAATATAATAATAATAATAATATAAATAATATTATAATAATAATAACAATAATAACAATAATAACAACAATAATATTAATAATAATAATAATAATAATTATTATTATTATTATTATAATTATAGCATAATTATTATTATTTTTTTAAAATAGCACATTAGTATATGAACATACAATTAAAAATAAAAGACTAAGGACTCTTGTGTCCAATGGTATGGCTTCTTACCTCCCACATGGGAGACCAAGGATCAAATCTTGGTGGAAGCATATATTTCAATATTGATGTGGGTGGGGGAGGGGGTTGGGGCTTGTTGGGTCTTTAGGTGAGTGACCCTGTGCGAGGGCAGCCCAGAGAAAATTCATCTTACCACGGAATTCCCGAAAGGAGCCCAAAAAAATTAAAAATAAAAGAACACTCATGTTCAAGGTCCGTTAATAATAAGAATTTAGATAGTAATGAAAAGAACATATAATGATATTAAAAAAAGAACATATACTGAAAGAGCATACGAGATCTATTTAAAGAACACATTTTAAAAATAAAAGATAGATGTTATTTTTATATTGATGAAATGTTTGGATTTAACTAACAACATGTTCTTTGTTATATCAATAAATTGTTCTTTTTTATTATAAATAAACCTATAAATATCATATAATCTTGAACAAAATGGTTAAATATTCTTCTTATATCATTGTCTTATTCTATATAAACTTTGTTTTTAAAGATAAGTTGAAATCCTTTGTAGGGAAAATTTTGAACGTGATGACAACACCATTAGGTTATCCCATGCTACTCATGTTTTATATAAACTAGTAATATATAATTTATATTATTCTACCAAAATTATTTTAAAAAATAAACATCATATACTATTGTCATGTTCGTTACATGTACAACATAAAAAAGAATATCACATATCAAAATTATTAATTAGAATAAATATAAAAAAGAACACTTACAAATGCCAAAAGAACATTCTTCTTCTTGAACACAAATAGCTTCAAATAATGATATCAATGATATTTATAATAATAGCAATGACATTAATAATAATTACCAATATTAATAATTAATAAGTACAACAACGACAATAATAATAATCTTTTTGAACAAATGTATTAGTAAATAGTAATATTAATAGTAATAGTAATTGTATAAAGTAATAATAATAATAATAATAATAATAATAATAATAATAATAATAATAATAATAATAATAATAATAACAACAACAATAATTATTACAATAACAATAATAGCATTAGTAATACTAAAAATCATAATAATCATGATGATAATAATAATAATAAGTTTTTAAATATAAGCATAATCTGAACTTTTCTGATCTGATCTGAACTTATCTGATCTGATCTGATCTGATCTGAACTTATCTGAACTTATTTTTTCTGATCTGATCTGATCTGAAATAAGCAAAAATAAGGTGAACTGAACATAGCCAAAAGTGTAAGTGTGTAGATTAATATGAAACGGAGGTAGTATCACCTGAGGTAAACATTAGGTCGGGTAATCGTTGGATCATGTAAGATTGGGTCGGGTAAGAAATATGTTGGATTGATATTGAGTCAGGTTTAGAATAATAATAATTATAGTGATACTAATAGTAAGAGTAATATTAATTAATTTATATGGTTAGGGAGTGGGAGGTTTTGGTACTTCTAATAAAAGATGGAATTATGAGATCTTTGTTTGTTGAAGAGTTATTAGCCGTTAGATTAGGTGCATAGTGGCATAGTGAATAGCTCGGTTCGACAAAAGGTCATGTCGATTAAAGTTAAAGGGAAATTTAATCATATTTTATAATTATTAGTCATGTCGGTTTAAATATGAAGGGATGACTCCTCAAAAAAAATATGAAGGAATGATATATTAACCTCCGTTTATAAATAAGTCCAACAATTTGACTTTCACAATTGTCAATACATAACTTTTTTTTTTGACGAGTGTCAATACATAACTTTAACCATTAATCAATCAATATATATATATAAAGGAGGAACTTTTCGGAAGCATAGGGAGCTCCTCAAGATTTCGAGGCCATAGAGCGCGCCATGTAGGATTGTCATGTCATTAATTAATATTTTTATTTTTTTATAAAAAAAGAGTTCTACAAAGATTTAAATACATATAAGTAGCTTTGGATAAGCGAAAATTAGAGTTTGGTATTGAATGAACAACCTAAATAATTATATTATGTAAATTGTATATAACTTTTGCTAGGTAATTCAAAATATTATAATTTTTGTACCATTGGATAGTGCTCGAAATATGCTTCGAAATAAGATCCATTTACAATATAGTTCTACAACTTATGAAATAGAGAGCGCTACGTAGGATTGACATGTCATTAATTAATATTTTTAATTTTTATAAAAATAGAGTTCTACAAAAATTTAAATACATATAAGGAGCTTTGGATAAGGGAAAATTAGAGTTTGGTTTTGAATGAACAACCTAAATAATTATATTATGCAAATTGTGTATAACTTTTGCTTCGAAATAAGATCCATTTACAATATAGTTCTACAACATATGAAATAGAGAGCGCTACGTAGGATTGACATGTCATTAATTAATATTTTTATTTTTTATAAAAATAGAGTTCTACAAAGATTTAAATACATATAAGGAGCTTTGGATAAGCGAAAATTAGAGTTTGGTTTTGAATGAACAACCTAAATAATTATATTATGTAAATTGTGTATAACTTTTGCTACGTAATTCGGAATATTATAATTTTTGTACCATTGGATAGTGCTTGAAATATGCTCCGAAATAAAATCCATTTACAATATAGTTCTACAACTTATGAAATAGAGAAGGCCACGTAAGATTGCCACGTTATTAATTTTTATTTTAAATATTTTAAAAATAGAGTTCTACATATGTTTAAATATATAAAATGAGTTTTGGATAGGGTGAAATTAGAGTTTCGTTTTGAATAAACAACCTAAATTATTATATTATGTAAATTGAATATAACTTTTGCTACCTAATTCAAAACATTATAATTTTATACCATTGAAAAGTGCTTGAAATATGCTTCAAAATAAGATTCATTTACGATAGAGTTTTACAACTCATGAAAATATATTTAATTAGATGAATGGTAAGGCATTATTTAGTCTTTATTTTAGATAAATATAATAATAGCTATGACTTATGAGTATCATGTACTATATGTGATTATAGCATTTTATCATAGGTCCATTTTACAGGATGCATATTATCATTCAAAAAAGCACTCTTACTTAACTGAACCAAAATAATTTAGTATTACAACAAAAATTATTAAGGAAACTTTATTGTTACAAAAAATTAAAATCTATAGAGATAAAGTTACATATATATTAGAATTTTAGATGATGAAAAAAATAGAGTTTGATTTTAGAAAACAACCTTAGAATATTATAGAGAGTTCCATCTAAGCATGTCATGTCATTTTTTTTAATTTTAAATTTTTTTAAAAGAAATCTATAGTCGTTGGCCTACCATGTCTAATAACCAGGTCTACACACAACCAAAAATCTATAGTTTCCATCAAATATAATTTTGCATTCTTTTTCTATTGCAACTATTACATTGTTTATAGTTTCCATTGAATGTACTTCCTCCGTTCTTTTTCTATTGCAACAATTACCAATTCTGTAGTTTCCTTTGAATATATTTCCTCCGTTCTTTTTTTATTGCGACAATTACAACTTTGGGTAGTTCGCATCTCTTGCAACAATTTCACTTTTGGCTAAATACAATGTTTTGCTAAATCTAATTTTAAAGCAACACAATCAACAATTTTACAAAAAATATATTAAAAAAAAAGAGATAAACAACAATAAACGTATTAAACATATTATCGTTCAAAACCTCGGCCTTACTCAACTAAACAATTCATTATTGCAATAAAATTTATTAAGGAAACTTTGTTGTTACAACTAAAAAAAACTAAAATCTATAGCGATAAAGTTACATATATATTAGAATTTTGGATGACGAAAAAATTTGAGTTTGATTTGAATAAAACAACCTTGAATATTATAGAGAATTCCATCAAAGCATGCCATGTCATTCTTTTAAATTTCTTTTAAAAAAATAACGTTCAACATAGATATAAATACATATAAGGTGTTTTGGATAATTGAAGATTACAGTCTAATTTTAAATGAATAACCTAAATTATTGTACTATGTAAATTGAATGTAAATTATTATACTATATTAAAAGTTGTGGTTGACACTCATGTCTTTCTTTATTCTTTATGTCATGCATCTATTAAATTATTACTCTCTACACTTTTCAAGTATCATTCGGGTATTCTTCATGTTAAAACTGTGTTAGCTATTATTAGTCATATCAATCATTGAGATACCACTTAATAATAGACTTAGCTACAATATTCAATTGAATATTAAAAAATATATAATTTATATATCACAGTAACAAACTTAAAAATTAGAGTATAATGACAAATAATTTCTCCGTTCTTTTTCTACTGCAACAATGGATTTGGGCATGGTTTTTAAGGAAATGAAAAAATGGGTAGTTTAGCATAGAGGTACCCCTTTAATTAACTAGAGGAGGGGATAAATAAATCCTTAATAAAGTAAACGCAACATTATGAGGCAATTTGAGTAGTTAATGATGGTTTTATTAACATAAAGTAAATGGCAATATTGTCAACTATAGTTTTTTTTTACCAAAAGTGGAGTGGTCCCAATAGATGAAATTACCCAAAGTGGTAATTATTGCAATAGAAAAAGAATGGAGGAAGTATGTAAAATGGTGTTGAAAAATCTCATTTCACAGCAACACAATATCAATAATGTCAACAAAAAATTTGAAAAAAAATAAAATAAACATAAGGAACTTTTCGGGAGCATAGGGAGCTCCTCAAGATTTCGAGGCCATAGAGCGCGCCACGTAGGATTGCAATGCCATCAAATTTTATTTTTATCTTTTACAAAAATAGAGTTCTACATAGATTTAAATACATATAAAGAGTTTTGGATAAGCGAAAATTAGAGTTTGATTTTGAATGAACAACCTAAATTATTATATTATGTAAATTGTGTATAACTTTTGCTATGTAATTCGGAATATTATAATTTTTGTACCATTGGATAGTGCTCGAAATATGCTTTGAAATAAGATTCATTTACAATATAGTTCTACAACTTATGAAATATTGAGTGACACGTAAGCGGAAATTAGAGTTTTATTTTGAATAAACAACCTAAATTATTATATTACGTAAATTGTGTATAACTTTATTTTGTTACCTAATTCAGAATATTATAATTTTTATACCATTGGATAGTGCTCGAAATATGCTTCGAAATAAGATCCATTTACAATATAATTCTACAATTTGTGAAATCGAGAGCGCCACTTAGGATTGTCATGTCAAATAGTTTTTATTTAAAATATTTGAAAAAAAATGAATTCTACATATATTTAAATACATAAAAGAGTTTTGGATAGGGGGAACTTAGAGTTTCGTTTTGCATAAACAACCTAAATTATTATATTATGTAAATTGGATTTAACTTTTGCTACCTGATTCAAAACATTATAGTTTTTTTTTAACCATCGGAGAGTGCTTGAAATATGCTTCAAAATAAGATCCATTTACAATATAGTTTAACAACTCATGAAAATATATTAAATTAGATGAACAATAGCATATTATTTATTCTTTCTTTTAAATATATATTTTTACCATCGGAGAGTGCTCGAAATATGCTTCGAAATAAGATCCATATACAATATAGTTTTACAACTTATGAAAATATATTATTTAGATAAACAATAACCTATTATTTATTCTTTATTTTAAATACATATAAAAATAACTATAAAAATAGCTTATTATATGTGATAATAGTAATTATATCTTTCAAAATCATATTTAAAAAATAGAGTTATATAAAGATAAAAAATTCATATCTATAGTTTTGAACCTATAGCATTCCATGATGGCATTACATGAAAAATCAAATGAAAGTTTGTCATCTAGATTGCATAAGTATTAAAAAATTGACTAATTATTTTATTCCTAGAATATTTATCATATACATAATTATTTATGTTTTTTTCCATATATCTATATGTCATATCTTATTCTTTTCTCCATGAACTTAATTCTACTAAAACTATTTGGAAATCAAGGTTCGCGTTTCTAGAATATTTGAGGTCACGGATCATGAAAAGGGGGGAAGTTTGATAAGTCTTGATATGGCCATGATTGATGAGGAAGTATTTTTTTCTCTTAAATATTATTTTTGATTATTAGTAGAGGTTAGTTTTATATTTAATTAATTATATTCATGATACTATCATTATGATATTCTTTTTGGCTTTCTCATCTTCCATTCTATATATGTTAGTATTTATGTGCTATATTAAAAGTTAAAGTTGTGACTGACACTTATGTTTTTCTCTATTCTTTCTGTCCTACATCTATTAAATTATTACCCTCTACTTTCTTAAAGTATCATTCGGGTATTATTCATGTTAAAACTGTGTTAGCTATTGTTAGTCATACACTCATACCTATTATTGGGATACCATTTAATAATAAACTTAGCTACAATATTCAATTGAATATTAAAAATTATAAAATTTATATATCGCAATAACGAATCTAGAAACTACAGTATAATGATAAATACTTTCTCCGTTCTTTTTCTACTGCAACAATTGGTTTGGACATGGTTTTTAAGGAAATAAAAAATGGGTAGTTTAGCATAGAGGTATCCCTTTAGTTAACTAGGGTAGGGGATAAATAAATCCTTAATAAAGTAAACGCAACTTTATGAGATAATTTGGGTAATTAATGATGGTTTTATTAACATAAAGTAAAGGAAATATTGTCAACTGTAGTTGTTTTTTTACCAAAAGTGGAATGGTTCCAAAAGACGAAACTACCCAAAGCGGTAATTGTTGTAATAGAAAAAGAACAGAGGAAGTATATAAATACAATGGTGTTGAATCATCTCATTTCATATCAAAACAAAATCAACAATAATATTAACAAAAAATTTGCAAAAAAAAAACTAAACAACACAAAATCAACAATAATATTAACAAAAAAATTGCAAAAAAAATAAAATAAACAACAACCCGTGCAACGCACGGGCTTCAAAACTAGTATTTCTAATATTTCCAAGTTTTTATATTTTTTGTAATGTCAATCGAACAAACACTATCATAAAGATTTGTAGATATCGGAAACAGTTAATGAAAATCAATATATATCATATCATATAACAAATATATAAAGCAGAGTACAAAAGCCAGATCGCGAGGTCACGACATTTGGCAAAAGCCATATCACGAGGCTGCGACATTTGGCAAAACCCAGATCACGAGGCCGCGACATTTGGCGTCCTCATTGGTGGACGCCATTTGTCGCGCTCATTAAGTGTCATGTCATATTTTTTTAAATATAAATAGAGTTCTTAATTGATTAAAATACAAATAGAGTTTAGGATAAAAATAAATAGAGTTGGGTTCACAATGAAAAACTAAAATATAGTAAATTGATTATAACTTTTAATATATAGTTCGTAAAATTATAATTTTTGTACCATTAGAAAGTGTTCGTAAAATTATAATTTTTGTACCATTAGAAAGTGTTTAAAAAGTACTTTAAAATAAGATCCATTTATACTATATTTAAAATTTTATATTAAAGTAACCAATAAAAGGAAACATTGACTATATACTAACGTATTAAAGTAACCTACTGCAATTGGAATTAGCGATTCAATTAACCTACTCCAATTGGAATTAGGGATTCAATTGGAATTAGGATTGTTATAAGATATTCAATTAGAATGTGGTCGCCATTTATATAAGCTAACTTCAGCCTTTAAAATATTTAAAAAAATTTCTCTCATAAATTTCACTAATATACTATATAACCTAATCAGTGTTTCGTCATCTCTTATGGGAGTGTCCCAAATGTTAGGAGTGTTTTCTACATAATTAGAAAGATGAATGCTACAAAAATGGCGTGTAAACAAACGAAGAGTTTGTAATTCTAATGGTGAAAATAATGGGTCGACGTAAACAAATGGAGGGTCATGAGGTTGTGAAGATGAATTCACCATTTTTTTACGTTGAGAGAATTAAAGAGCAAAAGAAGAGGGGGGAAAGAAAAGGAAAGTAAGTGGAAGAAGAATCAAATTCAAAGGTAATACAATGTAACTTATAACGTAGGTGTGTAAGTGTTTGAGTGGCTTGTCTCTACCAGCTTTCTACGATAGTAGCTATTATTCACATCATATTCATTTCAATATTTTTATTGCTTATATATATATATAATGAAATAATTTTATGTACTAGTACTTTATTCATTTTATTTTGATTTTAAAATTAGAGAACCGAAATCAACAAAAATAATAGAATACACATTTTTTTTTAAAAAATCCAACAAAATCATCCCACCCACAATTCTCTACCTCATCTACCCACCACCCATTTTAATAATCCATACAAACTTTCCCACCTACCCTATTTTTCTCTCTCCTATAATATTTTAATGCTTCTTTTATATTTTTCAAAACCAAATATTTTTTGGGTGTGTACTTCTATTTTTCTTGTTTCCCCCACAAAGCGAAGTGTAACAATAAAAAGAACCCGGAGGGAATATAATATTTGGTTTTATCTAATAAAACCCCAAAAAGCCAAATTAATATAGCGGGATTTTCGGTCAAAATTTCGGTCCGGCCAAATTTTGAAAAAAATAATAATTTTAAGCCATCCAAAAAATCCGTCACAAAAGGATTAAAATCAGATACCTGTATAAGTGATCATAAGATAACCGAATTGATTTTTCAATTCGAATGCAAAACAAAATTGAAACTCAATATGGTAGAAAACTCACTTAATCTGAAATCTCCTGTGAGTTTGTTTTCTAGGTTACATACAATCCTCATTTACATAAAAACCCATTATAGAAAATACACCCAATTCAAACACTCAGATAAAAATTAAGCATAGAATCAACAACAACAACATAGTAAACACTAAACATCTTCCCAAACATCTGCCTGCATTGAAGGAGAGAAGAAAGAACGAAAGAAAGGTTTTCTTACCCGAGTACGGTGCGTCGGTGAGTGTGCTGGGTGAGTGTTGATTCGTAAGCAATGCTATGGATGATTGTAGAATCGATAGCCTAAAATTTAAAAGGTGTGTGAAAAATGTTAGTCACAAATATTAAAATATGGATTAGAGTCACTCCACATCAAAAAAGTGTGTGGTATGAAATCAATTTTAAAAACAAGACAAACAACCAAACTAAATTCCACTACCATATTAACATTATCCTGAAATACAAATTAAACACTCCATTAGTTTTTTTTTATGAAAATAACAACCTTAATTCAAATAGTTATAAAGAGTTTTACAATCCCATAATAAATTATCCATACAATAACCAGGGTAAAAATCCTAGTTACAACACTCCATTAGTTTTGTCCCTACTGAATTTTGCATAAATAAACCATCTTCTTCTTAGAAAAGGTCATATTCTCTACCGTGACTTCTATCCTTCCATCTTCAGGAAAAGTGAAGATCCTCTCTATTTTTGTATCTTCGCCCAAGCACTCAGCAGAAATCTTCTCTCTCCCATAGTCCCATGGAGCACTTGTGTATATGTGAAAAGTACGATGAAGGGATGAATATCGTTGTCAAAATGACATCCCATGCATCCTGGTAGAACAACAACTTGCACACACATTGTTGCACCCTGCAATTAAAATATTTAATATTAAATTCTTTAGTTTACAAATATATGAGGTAAATAAATAACTATACGATATGAAACTAACCTGTAAGCCATAAAACACCACAAATTCCCTTGAACCATGCATGTTCTACATCTACGTGTCCAGGCCACCGGTGAAGGTTATTGGTCTCGAGTCCGCCAAAAGCAAGAGAGATAAACAGTGGATTATTAAAGAGTCTGGCAAACACAAAACATACATATTATTAATTTATTATATACATATGATTGTTTAGGGCAAATTTCACACTATGGCTAATTTGCTTGGAGAGGGGATTGACAATTAACTTGCGAATATAAATAAATTGCGGAAATAAAGATGCGTAAAGCAAATGAAAGCACACAACAAGTTTTACGTGGAAACCCTTTGGAAATGAGGGAAAAACCACAGGAGGATTGATATCCTGCCAATTCACTAAGTTGCCTGAGTTTGCGAGAGAGTACAAAATGTTTAGAGCTAGAAAGAGAGTAGAGAGAGTAAGTGTTAGATGATTTTACAAAGTGTGAGCTAGCAGACTATTAATACTAAGTCCATACAATAACATTGCTTTCTAGTCGTTTTGTACTTGGCATTTGATTGGCCTATATCCTATTTTAATGGGACTTAGAGAATAATTTAATACTTGACGGTCATCTTCAGCCCCACTTCCTTCTTTCATTATGCGCTTTTCGGTCTAATAAACTCACAAAAAGCCAAATTAAGATAACCCGTAGGGAGTATAGTATTTGATTTTATCTAATAAACTCCCAAAAAGCCAAATTAATATAGCGGGCTTTTCGGTCAAAATTTCGGTCCGACCAAATTTTGAAATAAAAAACCGTTTTAAGCCGTCCAAAAAATCCGTCACAAAAGGATTAAAAGCAGATACCTGTTGAAGTGATCATAAGATACCCGAATTAATTTTTTAATTCGAATGCAAAACAAAATTGAAACTCAAAATGGTAGAAGACTATTAAAATTCTAGGCTCTACACAATACACATGTCCATTTCAAAGTTGAAATCAAAACAAACTGCAACTAGAAATTTTAATGTAGAAGAACTCGAGAAGTCCATTGCATTCCTATAAATCCCCATTTCAAAGTTTTTTTTTTTGACATTGCGAAAATGTACATTAATGGAAAAAAAGAACTTGAATACAATCTATGAACATACTAGAGATCCTTGCATCTCTGCTAACAACGCTCGTTATACTATAATTTTTTTAAATTGTCAAATTGTAAATTAAAAAATACTATTTTAATAATACTTACTCAAACAATTCCTATGGAGCATCCACCGGTGACAAAAAGCGCTTAAGCATACACCTCAAGATATTGCGATCCAACTTTTGACCGCTATGAAAATCTTATGTATCATACATAGGGAAAAAGAATATTTATTAGTATACAAATTAAATTAAAACCTAGAAGATGAAATAAATTAAAATTTTATTCAAATTGTAAGTAGGACGCACCTCTCTTGAAATCACTTAAGGATTATAGATTTTCACTTTCTCATAAGAATGGGGAAATTTAGCTTACGACTTATTGACAAATGGTCACAATCTGAAAAATCTATAATCAAATTTAGGGAAGGTAGACCGGATTTAGGAATTGTAAGATTCCCGTCCCGTAAGATATTTTCGAACACAGTCCCCAACGAGCCTGAAACGTTCCCCCATTATATCCTTCATCCCAACGTGTTATCTTCACATAACAAACAGATATTACTCCAAGCTCCCTTAGTACCCATGTTCTTCCGAAACATTCTTGAGCTTCGAGTGTCTCTTGGCTTTCCTCTCTCCAACGTAGGGTATTTGCTAAGCTAACTTCAGCCTTTATTATATTAAAATTATTTTCTCTCATAAATTTCACTAATATACTATGTAACCTAATCAGTGTTCCGTCATCTCTTATGGGAGTGTCCCAAATGTTAGGAGTGTTTTCTACATAATTAGAAAGATGAATGCTACAAAAATGGCGTGTAAACAAACGAAGAGTTTGTAATTCTAATGGTGAAAATAATGGGTCGACGTAAACAAATGGAGGGTCATGAGGTTGTGAAGATGAATTCACCATTTTTTTACGTTGAGAGAATTAAAGAGCAAAAGAAGAGGAGGGAAAGAAGAGGAAAGTATGTGGAAGAAGAATCAAATTCAAAGGTAATACAATGTAACTTAGAACGTAGGTGAGTAAGTGTTTGAGTGGCTTGTCTCTACCAGCTTTCTACGATAGTAGCTATTATTCACATCATATTCATTTCAACATTTTTATTGCTTATATATATATATATATAATGAAATAATTTTATGTACTAGTACTTTATTCATTTTATGTTTGATTTTAAAATTAGAGAACCGAAATCAACAAAAATAATAGAATACACATTTTTAAAAAAAAAATCCAACAAAATCATCCCACCCACACTTCTCTACCTCATCTACCCACCACCCATTTTAATAATCCATACAAAACTTTCCCACCTACCCTATTTTTCTCTCTCCTACAATATTTTAATGCTTCTTTTATATTTTTCAAAACCAAATATTTTTTGGGTGTACTTCTATTTTTCTTGTTTCCCCCACAAAGCGAAGTGTAACAATAAAAAGAACCCGGAGGGAGTATAATATTTGGTTTTATCTAATAAAACCCCAAAAAGCAAAATTAATATAGCGGGCTTTTCGGTCAAAATTTCGGTCCGGCCAAATTTTGAAATAAAAAATAGTTTTAAGCCATCCAAAAAATCCGTCACAAAAGGTTTAAAATCAGATACCTGTATAAGTGATCATAAGATAACCGAATTGATTTTTCAATTCGAATGCAAAACAAAATTGAAACTCAAAATGGTAGAAAACTCACTTAATCTGAAATCTCCTGTGAGATTGTTTTCTAGGTTACATACAATCCTCATTTACATAAAAACCCATTATAGAAAATACACCCAATTCAAACACTCAGATAAAAATTAAGCATAGAATCAACAACAACAACATTGTAAACACTAAACATCTTCCCAAACATCTGCCTAACTATTTCCCTAACTATATTTGATTTTCAAAGTTCCCAAATACACAACTTTAATCTTAACTAATAGTTACAATTGTGTCTATAAATTAGCTTAAAGATATGATCAAACTTAATACATGAAAGTACACAAAATCAAATTGTCGCATTCGTTTCAAGATGATGAGAAATTGTATTTTAAGAAAAACCGCTGCGTAGATATTTTGTGTTGGACACAAAAAATAATGAGGGAAATATGCGAATAATAAAGAGGAGAGAAAAAAATGGGAATAGGAAGGTTGGAAAATATAGTAAATTTTTGAAAGGAAAAAAATCAAGTTTTGATTTCAACTCAAAAAAATAAAGAGAACAAAGAAAACAATTGAAAAAGAAAACTAAAAGCTCACAGAATAAGCATTCAACTCCAAAAATGCACCCCCCAAAGTCTCGAAACCCCGGCCATTAAAACCACGTTGTCTTCTACAGCTCAAACTTTACCACTTGAGCTAACTATCCGACATTAACATTATACGTGCAGAACTTCTTATATATTTCGTACTTTACCAGGCGGAAAAGAAACAGATTATATTTTGCATGCACAAGAATACGGTTACTAGGTTTGGGAGTTGGGTTCTTCATTATACGAGTTGATGTTCACTATTCATAAAGTAAGGGTGTTCACTAATTACTTACTCAAACAATTCCCATGTAGCTTCCACCGGTGACAAAAAGCGCTTACACATACCCCTCAACATATTGCGATCTAACTTTTTACCAGCTATGAAAATCTTATGGATCATGCATAGGAAAAAAAAAGGATTTATTAGTATACAAATTAAAACAAAACCTAGAAGATGAAATAAATTTAAATTTTATTTAAACTGTAAGTAGGACTCACCTCTCTTAAATTGACTTGAGGATCATAGATTTTCACTTCCTCGTAAGCACGAAAAATTTTAAGCTTACGACCTAGTGACAAATGGTTGGAGTCTGAAAAATCTATAATCAAATTTAGGGAAGGTAAACCGGATTTAGGAATTGCAAGATTCCCATCCCGTAAGATAATTCCGAACCCAGCCCCCAACGAACTTGAAACGATGCCGCATTATTCCCTTCATCCCACCGTGCTATCT
The DNA here is from genome assembly GCA_947648045.1 of Beta corolliflora. Taxonomy (NCBI): domain Eukaryota; kingdom Viridiplantae; phylum Streptophyta; class Magnoliopsida; order Caryophyllales; family Amaranthaceae; genus Beta; species Beta corolliflora. The sequence continues at coordinate 116,611 of CANSZD010000983.1, read as the reverse complement.
TCACATGACAAACAAATATTTCTCCGAGCTGCTTTAGTACCCATGTTGTTCCGAAACCTTCTTGAGCTTCGAAAGTCAGTCGGTTTTCCTCTCTCCAACGTAGGGTATTTGCTAAGCTAGCTTCGGCATCTGAAATATTAAAATTATTTTCTCTCATGAATTTCACTAATATACTATATAACTTAATCAATGTATCGTCATCTCTTATAGGAGTGTCCCAAATATTAGAAGGAGTCCTTTCTAGGTCATAATTAGAAAGATGAATTCTCCAAAAATGGCGTCTAAACAAACAAAGAGTTCGTAATTCTAATGGTGAAAGTGAATCGTCGTCGTAAACAAGTGGAGAGTTATGAGGTTGTGGAGGGTCGTCAGGTTGTGAAGATGAACTCGCCATTTTTGTAAGTTGAGAGAATTGAAGAGAAAAAGAAAAGATAGAGGGGAGAAAGAGTGGGAAGGAAGACAGACATGCAAAGCTAATACAACGTTATGTAAGTATGTATATTGTCTTTCGAGTACTCGAGTGGTCATTGTCAAACACTAAAAGACCAATCAAAACACAACAAACATTGAGAAGTACTAGATTAGTAGACGGTTGTTCAATGGATGCTGCAGACTTGCAGCCTTGCAGGCAGCAACTTTACAACAAGGTCTAAAAAAATCTATTCATAACATTATGTTTTTTAATTCATAGTTAAACATAAAGAATAGTACAAAGCTAGTTTGTGTGGTGACTTTTACAATTTTTCTGGATGTGGTGAAGGCAGGTAGTCCAAGTGCAAATTACCGAAGCTAGCGAAAAGATAAAATTCAAAATCATGTGTTTAATTTTGATTTTTGATGAGTAGAATTCTGAACTACAGCTCTAACTTTGATAAGGCCAACAGTAACTATTATGTGGAGCACTAATGTCAAATAACAGTAACTATTCTATTGAAAACTAATTTCAAATAACATTTAAACAAGTATATGTTACCCATGACTATTTTTGAAAGGGTTGGGTAATATTGAATGAAAGATTGATGTTATTCCTCAAATATTTCAAAAGAATATATTTTACAATTTTTAATATAATCCATGAATGAGGTTAGACACCTTTTATTTATATTAATAATAAACTAAGTCATATGCCGAATATAACTCATATTGGATTTAAACAAGCCCAACTTACACACTGCACCATGTAAAACCCTTACCTTAAGGGTAATGGTAAAACCATGAGCTTATTAACTACTAAAATATATAGTATAAGATAAGATTGTAACACATGGCTATTCGGTAACCCAACTAATACAAAATATAAACTCTTGTCTAGATGCAAATAAATTAAAGTTAATGAGATCAACATTAAAAATACAACTTATTGAAAGGGTGCCTTTGATTTTATATCAATGATGTTAATGTGTGAATATTTTTTTATTTTATAATCCAAATTTTAAAATTTCACACATATTTGTATTCTTAATGTATTAAAAAACGGACTAATATAATCTTCATTGTACATGAACTGCTTGGTAATTGAACCGACCCTAAATATATGAATATTTTTATATAATTTTATACTATATATCAAATTGAAATTGAAACATAATTCTACTTTTAATCTATTAATAAAGGGCCCAAAATAATCTTAATTGCACGAGACCTCCTTGACAATTGAACCGCCCCTGCCTTGGTTGATAAAGCAATACAATAATAGAGTAGTATAATTAGGCATTTTCGCACTAAGTTTTGAAGTACTGAGTAGAGGTTAGATTAGGTCAAAATTGTACTCGAAAAAAAAAATTGACAAGTTTTGCCAAATAGGTCTACAGTCTACTCCGAGGAAACAAAATCTAGCTATTTATTTGTAAGAGTTTTTTTTGCCACCACTATTATTACTTCTTGCTTTGTTTTATATTTGCATTCTTTGAAGTTTCATGTTTGAAAATGTACAAATTTATCATTAATATCTCTAATTATATGTTAGTAAAAAAATATAAAAGTTAATATTTTAAATGAATTTATTGAGACGAATCTAAAAAGCTTTCACATGTCTATATTTTTCCTCACATTTAATTACAAAAAACATATTGTCTGGTTTTCTTTTAATTATATCATGTCGAACTCTCAAGAATCAATATCCATTATTATTTAGATGATGTGTATAATGTATAAATAGGCCTTGTTCTTTTTGACTTATTTTCAATTCAGTTCAATTAAGTTCAGTTTAATTTAATTCAACTCAGTTAAGATCACTTCAGTTCAAATCACTTCAGTTTATTTTAGCTCAATGTTGTTATTATAATAATAAAATGATAATAATAATTATTATTATTATTTATAATAATAACAATAATTATTATTAACCATTATCATTATTATTAATTGTAATTATAATTATATTTATATTTATAATTATATTCATTAATAATTATTATTAGTTCAGTTCAGTTCGTTTCAGTTCAGTTCAAATCAGTTTCTCCCAGTCCAAAAGACTGGGACTATAGTAGAGGTGATAAACATGGGCCCGGTATGCGGGCCTGACACGACAAAAAATGGGCGTGTTTTAGGCACTATTTTTCGGGCCCGTGGTCGGGTCTGATTTTTTTACAAATAACCGGGCCACGAGCTACTTGAATATGAAATTTTAGGATAATTTTTTGACCGTCCCGAAAAGCCCGCATGACACGGCCCAAATTAGCGGATTTTGGTGCGGAAATTTTGGTTGGAAATATAGACCGGTCTTTGGTCCAAATTTTTTAAAGTTTTGATTTTTCAGTTTCAACCAATTTTCTTTGTTTAAATACCTTATATAAAAAAAACAATTTTTCTATATAGAAAAAAAGTTTGTCTGTTGAAACCTCAAAAAATGCTGAAATTCTTTTGATGTATATATCAACTTCTTCAACTCTAGTGAATTATGGTTTTTAGATCAAAGTTTGAATGTTTGATTCGTAATTTGGGTGTGACACATATGTATATCTATAGCAAGTTCCAGTTCATTATGGTGGTTTAAGTACTGTCTATTGTGATTGTGGTTGTAATTAGGAATTCACTGTGGACGATTCTACAAATGTCTTGAAACTAAAAACTACAACAAAACAGTTTGAAGATTTCAGATTGATGAAGAGGAAAGCCCAGCACAACCGCTACGCCAAGATATGGGTAGTAGTAGCGGTTGTTTTTCTCGCTGGAGCTTCATTACTTGCGGCGAAAATTCACCATTTCCAAAACATAAAAGATCTAGAGGTATGTAATTATTCATACGAATTCCTTACTTTGTAGTTTGTTGTTGTTTTTTAAAAAACCCAACCTTGGAAAACTCGTTGATTATTGTAAAAAAATTATTATTTTAGTCAAACGCTTATGGGAACCTGGAAAAACAATATTTTTTTTTATTTTGATGTTTGACATGAAAAATCCTAGCTTTGGTGGTATGGGTGGAGCCTTGATGTGTTTGTTTTGAGTTGAAGACGATGACCTTATCTTTATTGTTTTTGTACTAAGATATCTAATACAACTTAAAATTACATTGATTTTTGTATGTTCATACTTTTGTTAAAATTGTTTACCCATTGTCTCAACACCGGACTAAAAATTGTCTCAACACCGGACCAAAAATTGTCTCAACACCGGACCAAAAGTTTTGTAATATGTGCTGGAGCAATAATATGAACTTTATATATGAACGATGTTTTGGAATATGTTTGTTTTGGGTTGAATACGATAACCTTATCTTTGGGAGGAATTAGCTATAGCATTTAACATAGGTTGTAACCAGGGTGGTCCAAGCTTCATGAGACGTGGTGGCGTGGATGACCATATGGGACGTCGATAAGAAGTTTGTCTTGCCGTTGGAGAAAACGAATCCGGGTACATGATCCATTGTGAAGATGAACTCGCCATTTTTGTAAGTTGAGAGAATTGAAGAGAAAAAGAAAAGATGGAGGGGAGAAAGAGTGGGGAGGAAGACAGACATGCAAAGCTAATACAACGTTATGTAAGTATGTATATTGTCTTTCGAGTACTCGAGTGGTCATTGTCAAACACTAAAAGACCAATCAAAACTCGATAAACGTTGAGAAGTACTAGAGTAGTAGACGGTGGTTCAATGGATGTTGCAGACTTGCAGCCTTGCAGGCAGCAACTTTACAGCAGGGTCTAAAAAATCTATTCATAACTATATGTTTTTAATTCATAGTTAAACATAAAGAATAGTACAAAGTTGGTTCGTGTGGTGACTTTTTACAATTTTTCTAGATGTGGTGAATGTAGTCCAGGTGCAACATACCGAAGCTGGCGAAAAGATAAAATTCAAAATCCTGTGTTTAATTTTGATTTTTGATGAGTAGAATTCTGAACTACAACTCTAACTTTGATGAGGCCAACAGTAACTATTATGTGGAGCACTAATGTCAAATAACAGTAACTATTCTATTGAAAACTAATTTCAAATAACAGTTAAACAAGTATATGTTACCCATGACTATTTTTGAAAGGGTTGGGTAATATTGAATGAAAGATTGATGTTATTCCTCAAATATTTCAAAAGAATATATTTTACAATTTTTAATATAATCCATGAATGAGGTTAGACACCTTTTATTTATACTAATAATAAACTAAGTTATATGCCGAATATAACTCATATTGGATTTAAACAAGCCCAACTTACACACTACACCATGTAAAACCCTTACCTTAAGGGTAATGGTAAAACCATGAGCTTATTAACTACTAAAATATATAGTATAAGATAAGATTGTAACACATGGCTATTCAGTAACCCAACTAATACAAAATATAAACTCTTGTCTAGATGCAAATAAATTAAAGTTAATGAGATCAACATTAAAAAATACAACTTATTGAAAGGGTGCCTTTGATTTTATATCAATGATGTTAATGTGTGAATATTTTTTTATTTTATAATCCAAAATTTAAAATTTCACACATATTTGTACTCTTAATGTATTAAAAAACGGACTAATATAATCTTCATTGTACATGAACTGCTTGGTAATTGAACCGACCCTAAATATATGAATATTTTTATATAATTTTATACTATCAAATTGAAATTGAAACATAATTCTACTTTTAATCTATTAATAAAGGGCCCAATATAATCTTAATTGCACGAGACCTCCTTGACAATTGAACCGCCCCTGCCTTGGTTGATAAAGCAATACAATAATAGAGTAGTATAATTAGGCATTTTCGCACTAAGTTTTGAAGTACTGAGTAGAGGTTAGATTAGGTCAAAATTGTACTCGAAAAAAAAAATTGACAAGTTTTGCCAAATAGGTCTACTCCGAGGAAACAAAATCTAGCTATTTATTTATAAGAGTTTGTTTTGCCACCACTATTATTACTTCTTGCTTTGTTTTATAATTGCATTCTTTGAAGTTTCATGTTTGAAAATGTACAAATTTATCATTAATATCTCTATTTATATGTTAGTAAAAAAATATAAAAGTTAATATTTTAAATATATTTATTGAGACGAATCTAAAATTTTTTTACATGTCTATATTTTTCCTCACATTTAATTCACAAAAAACATATTGTCTGGTTTTCTTTTAATTATATCATGTCGAACTCTCAAGAATCAATATCCATTATTATTTAGATGATGTGTATAATGTATAAATAGGCCTTGTTCTTTTTGACTTATTTTCAATTTAGTTCAGTTTAATTTAATTCAGCTCGGTTCAGCTCGCTTCAGTTCAGTTCACTTCAGTTTAGTTCAGCTCAATGTTGTTATTATAATAATAAAATGATAATAATTATTATTATTTTTTTATTATAAATATAATAATTATTATTAACCATTATCATTATTATTAATTATTATTATAATTATATTTATATTTATGATTATATTCATTATTAATTATTATTAGTTCAGTTCAAATCAGTTTCTCCCAGTCCAAAAGACTAGGGCTATAGTAGAGGTGATCAACATGGGCCTGGTATGCGGGCCCGATCCGATCGAAAATGGCTGTGTTTTAGGCACTATTTTTCGGGCCCATGGTCGGATCCAATTTTTTGGCAAAAAAAACGGGCCACGAGCTACTTGAATATGAAATTTTAATATAATTTTTTGACCCGTCCCGAAAAGCCCGCATGGCACGGCCCAAATTAGCGGATTTTGGCGCGGATTTTCCTGCCCGAGGTTTGGCTCCAAGATATGGGTAGTAGTAGCGGTTGTTTTTCTCGCTGGAGCTTCATTACTTGTGGCGAAAATTCACCATTTCCAAACCATATAAGAGGTATGTAATTATTCATACGAATTCCTTACTTTGTAGTTTGTTGTTGTTTTTAAAAAACCCAACCTTAGAAAACTCGTTGATTATTGGAAAAAATTTATTATTTTATTCAAACGCTTATGGGAACCTGGAAAAACAATATTTTTTTTATTTTGATGTTTGACATGAAAAATCCTAGCTTTGGTGGTATGGGTGGAGTCTTGATGTGTTTGTTTTGAGTTGAAGACGATGACCTTATCTTTTATTGTTTTTGGTACTAAGATATCTAATGCAACTTATTTTACATTGAGTTTTGTATGTTCATACTTTTGTTAAAATTGTTTACCCATTGTGTCAACACCGGACCAAAAATTGTCTCAACACCAGACCAAAAGTTTTGTAATATGTGCTGGAGCAATAATATGAACTTTATATATGGATGATGTTTTGGAATATGTTTGTTTTGGGTTGAAGACGATGACCTTATCTTTGAGAGGAATTAGCTATAGCATTTAACATAGGTTGTAGCCAGGGTGGTCCAAGCTTCATGAGACGTGGTGGCGTGGATGACCAAATGGGACGCCGATATGAAGTTTGTCTTGGCGTTGGAGAAAACGAATCTGGGTACATGATCCATTGCCATCCATAGGCCCGACCTATGATCACTTTTAAAACTTATTAACACTTTGGTTTTAGATGAAAATTAGGAATGATTTAATATATGACAAATTTTGTAAATTTAAATACAGGGTGGTCGAACGTTATGGTCTTATATAATATTAGTCGGATCATTGTCATTCGTACACATGTGCTTATTTTTTACGACACCGTATATCCGGAAATGTGCTTTTGTTCGGAGGAGATTAATCCCGTTCATCATGGGCTTTTCTTGCACTGTGACCGCATTGATTCCTTTGGCTTGTACGATTGATGTGAGCTTGTTAGATGAGTCATCGTACATCTATTCACTGGAAGCCATTCTTTGTTTCACAACGGATTTCTTCTGTCTTCAGATAGCCATTATGCCGACGCATAACATGATTGTACATACTGCACTTTTTTTGGCTGAGACCGTTGTATATGGGATGGTGAGGAAGAGTCAGTTGCAGCTATTGTGGATTTTTCTTACAGAGTTCGGACGGTCCTATTTCTGACGTTACATTATTGGTTGACAACGCCAATGACGGTTAGAGACAGTAGGAGAGTGGTTATTGATGCACGAGTTCCAGTTGATGGTCTTCCATAGCTTCCTGAGGTTTCTAGGGATATGGTTCGTAGTACCCTTTCTGATGAGTGGATCAGTGCCTTCGTCAAAGTGGTATTTCTTTTGTGTTTTGTGTTTCCTCTTATTAATTTTGTATTGATGACTTATTCATGGGATGGCGCTCTGTTAGGGTAATCGGGGTTGTACCTGAATGTGTTTATCATAAGTTTTTGCTATTGTATAGTATTTTGATGTGTTTATCATGAGTTTTTGCTATTAGTATTTTGTGTAAAAACCATAGAACAAACTCAGCAAATTTGTATTTGTATTTCATCTCAGATGGTAGAAGGGGCAATTCAGCCTTGTCTTTTTCTTTGATTATCTTTATTGCTTTTGTACTAAGATATCTAATGCAACTTATTTCACATTAACTTATGTATGTTCATACTTTTGTTAAAATTGTTTACCCATTGTCTCAACATCGGACCAAAAATTGTCTCAACACCGGACCAAAAGTTTTGTAATATGTTCTGGAGCAATAATATGAACTTTATATTTGGACGATGTTTTGGAATATGTTTGTTTTGGGTTGAAGACGATAATCTTATCTTTGGGAGGGATTAGCTATAACATTTAACATAGGTTGTAGTCAGGGTGGTCCAAGTTTCATGAGACGTGGTGGCGTGGATGACCAAATGGGACGTCGATAAGAAGTTTGTCTTGGCGTTGGAGAAAACGGATCCGGGTACATGATCCATTGCCATCCATAGGCCCGACCTATGGTCACCTTTAAAACTTATTAACATTTAGGTTTTTAGATGAAAATTATGAGTGGTTTAATATATGATAAATTTTGTAAATTTAAATACAGGATGGTCGGACGTTATGGTCTTATATAGTATTGGTCGGTCCATTGTCATTCGTACACATGTGCTTGTTTTTTACGACACCGTATATCCGGAAATGTGCTTTTGTTCGGAGGAGATCGAACCCGTTCATCATGGTCTTTTCTTGCACTGTGACCGCATTGATTCCTCTGGCATGTACGATTGATGGGAGCTTGTCAGATGAGTCATCGTACATCTATTCACTGGGAGCCATTCTTTGTTTCACAACGGATTTCTTCTGTCTTCAGATGGCCATTATGTCGATGCATGATTACATGATTGTACATACTGCACTTTTTTTGGCTGAGACCGTTGTATATGGGATGGCGAGGATCAGTTGCGGCTATTGTGGATTTTTCTTACAGAGTTCAGACAGTCCTATTTCAGACGCTACATCATTGGTTGACAGCACCAATGACGGTTAGAGACAGTAGGAGAGTGATTATTGATGCACAAGTTCTGGTTGATGGTCTTCCATAGCTTCATGAGGGATATGTTCGTAGTTTTCTTTCTGATGAGTGGATCAGTGCCTTCGTCAAAGGTGGTATTTCTTTTGTGTTTTGTGTTTCCTCTTATTATTTTTGTATTGATGACTTATTCATGGGATGGCGCTCAGGTGTCAGGGTAATCGGGGTAGTACCTGGATGTGTTTATCATGAGTTTTTGCTATTGCATAGTATTTGGATATGTTTATCATGAGTTTTTGCTATTGGTATTTTGTGTAAAAAGCATAGAACAAACTTAGCAAATTTGTATTTGTATTTCATCTCAGATGGTAGAAAGTGCAACTCAGCCTTGTCTTTTTCTTTGATTATCTTTATTGTTTTTATACTAAGATATCTAATGCAACTTATTTTACATTGATTTTTGTATGTTCATACTTTTACCCATTGTCTCCACACCGGACCAAAAATAGTCTCAACATCGGACCAAAATTGTCTCAACACCGGACCAAAAGTTTTGGAATATGTTCTGGAGTAATACTATGAACTTTATATTTGGACGATGGTTGCACTACCTTTTCACCATATTCTTGCCTCGTGTATTTCCTTTTCATCTATTGTTTGGTCTCATGTTTTGCGTAATCGTAACTTTGTAGCTCATTACTTATTTATGCTAGTTCCTTTTGGTAGTGAACAAATATGGGAAAACCATGCTCCTTCGAAAGCAGCGCCCTATATACTCATGGACACTTTGTCCTTAAATTAATTATAGCTTGCTATTTTTCCCTATTTTTTTATGCAATTCACCTTCAAAATATCTCTCATTCATCTTCACACTATAATTATATGATTGATGTGATATGTCATTCCTAATTTCCTCGTAAACTCCCACCCCAGGTGGAAAGTAAATAACTGAAATCACCGAAAATGTAACAAGTATTAAGCTGTCCACCCAATGCATCTACAAAAAAAATAGTCATAAACTCATAGGAAAAGTTGTGGCGCTAGTGGTTGTTGTAGTAAATCACTTGCCAAGGATATATAAATAGTACTTTTATTGTTTTTTTAAGGAATAGTACTTATATTGTTATATACTACTATATCTGTGTTTTCCAGACGTGCACTCCTATCGAATGAGTATAATGGTTACTGAGTAAGTCTCAATTTCATCTTTCAATAGAACTTCTTATACATGGATCCCTAAAGTTCTTGAAACGACAAATACAAATGATTACTAACTACAATACTGTACTAGTTACTGAAAAAAAAGTAGCCATATTTCATTTTCAAGTTTAACTATAAGTCTATACCCATTAATCTATCTTAGTTGTGTGTGTGAGATAGTTTTGTAATTAAACTGGAACGGAAAATGTAATATATAATACAGAAGAACAACTATTACGATGCAAGATTTTATTGTCAAAGTCTATGATAGGGGGAATGAAATTCAAAGTGTTGCATTTATTAAAATAAAGTAGAGGGGCTACTAAAATATGATTTTATAAAATTATTATAAATAAATGACTCTTAACAATAGAAAATATGGATCTTGTCATTGTCAAAACTCAATTTTTTACTGTCAGCTACGATCTACCTATCTTAGTTTTTTTTTTATATTCAAATGAGGCTACACCAACGACTAAATAATAGAAAACAAACACAATAAAAAAAAACCAAAAAACACACCCAACTACGGAGGCACTAGGCGTGGTAAAGCCACCCCTTGAACATCCTCCTCTAAAATTCTAGCAAGACTAACAGGAATAAAATCAACGAACAAAGTTCTACTATCTTGAGCGACTCCCTTATTGGCAAGCCAATCCGCCGCACGATTTCCTTCTCGATAAATATGGACTACTTTCACCTCCCAATCCGTCTTCAAGAGCAAGGCCCTGCATTGCATTATCTCATGGATATAATTTCCCGCTACTGGAGCCTTGTTGTTCAGCATCTGTACACATGTTAAGCTATCAAGCTGGACTTCCGGTTGCTAATGCGAAGCTCCTTAGCCGCCTCAAGCCCCTTCCTTACTGCCATGATTTCAGCTTTGAGCGCAAGACAGTGACCAAAATTCGAAGAGAAAGCTGAGATGAATTTCCCTAAATGGTCCCTGATTATAACACCTCCACCCACAGCGCCAGGCGATCCTTTGGTTGCCCCGTCACAATTTAGAACATACCAGTCCACCTGAGGCGCTTGCCAAGCCACGAATTTCTGTATTTTTTGAGCAGTAACAGTGGGTTGCTCGCCTGCTTCTTCCCATCCTCTTCTAGCCTCATTATATGTCACTTGGATAAAGGCTCCATAGTCTGTAGGAATGTCTTGCCTTCTGTCAAATACAAAGCAATTCCTCCATTTCCAAATCCACCATAAAGTTACTCCAAATAATGTGTGTCAATGCTCATCCATTGAATCATTGACGCAGCTTACATTAGTTTCAAGCCAATCTTCGAGATCAGAATGAAAGAAACTCACCTTACTGGCAGGACCTCCCACTTTTTTCCATACAATCTTCGCTGCTGGGCAGTCTCGTAGTATGTGTAAAGTAGATTCTTCGTCACCTCCGCAAATGAAACAGTGGGGGTCATCAGTCATGCGACGCTTGAACCTATTAAGATTCCCCAGAACTCTATCATGGCACGCAACCCACATAAATGCTCGGATACGCTGCTGGACAAGAGCGTTCCAGATTGCATCCCAACAATTTTCATCAAGGACGTCACTCTCATGACGCATAATACTAAGAGCTGAACGAATAGAGAATTTGCCTCTCTTTGCATCTTTCCAGTACACCAAGTCTGCAGCTTCTGGATCGTTTTTCAATTCAAAGGCTTGAATAAGTTTAAGGGTATCCTGATGCAAGAACGGGGCAATATAATCCCATTTCCAACCTATTGTATGATCCCACATTTCCTCCACTGTCGCACCTTCAAATTCTGGAGGAATAGGTTGAATAAGCAACGAACTCAGTGGCTTATCTGTAGCCCACGCATGGTCCCAGAATAAGGTTGCACGACCATTACCCACCGCCATCTTTACACCTTCGCATAACAGTCTGGCATTCTCTGTAATTCCCCTCCACACGTTTGAAGAACCAGCTTTTTTAACAAACATGTCGATATCACATCTTCCCTTGCAATATTTGGCTCGTATGAGGCGAGACCACAAAGCATTAGGTTCTGAAAGAATACGTCATCCAAGCTTAGCTAGAAATGCAACATTTGCTTGTTTTGCTGAACGGATTCCAACACCACCATGTTGTATCGGTTTTTGAAGTGTTTCCCAAGCTAGTAAGTGAGTTTTTCTCTTGTCATCACTGCTACCCCAAATAAAATTTCTTGTTTTCCTATCCATCTCATCAAAAACACTACGAGGTATCTTGGCAGTTTGCATAGAATAATTAGCTAATGTTGAGAGCGTTGATTTAGCCAATGTAATTCTTCCTGCCAAAGAAAGGTACTTCGTTTTCCACCCTGCCAATCTTCTATCAATTTTTTTACAAAGGTGGCTGAATGTTTCTTTCGTCACTCTACTAGTAAGGGTTGGCATGCCTAGATACATGCCCAAATCCGAAGTGGCTTCCATAGCTAAAGTTGCCGAAATGTCTTGCTTAACATGAGTATCAACATTCTTTGAGTAAAACACACGAGACTTAGCTAAGCTCACGCGTTGCCCGGATGCTTTACAAAACCGATTTAAGCAATCATGGATGACATTAGCTTGTTCAACATCCGCTTCCGCAAACAAAATGATATCATCTGCAAAAAATAAGTTAGACAATAACGGACCATCTCTACTAGCTCGAATTGGTTTCCATCTAATTGCTATAATAGCCTCCTCAATCGTCTGATATAGTCTTTCCATGCACATCACAAAGAGGTAAGGTGATAAAGGATCACCTTGCCGAATCCCTCGACTCGGTTTAAACTTTTGAGAAGGTTCTCCATTCCACATAACTTGCAAAGAAGCTGACGTTACACATTCCATAATGACTTCTATCAACAAAATCGGTAAATTCATCTGAGATAATGTATCTCGAATGAATGACCATCTCAAACGGTCATAAGCTTTCTCAAAATCAATTTTGAGAGCCATAAACCCCTTTGCACCTTGCTTTCGTTGCATTGTATGTAACACTTCTTGGACAATCACAATATTATATATATGTTATTTGCCGACCTGGCACGAAACTAGCTTGAGTATTGGAAATCAGCACTGGAAGATAAGGTTTTATGCGGTTTACGAGCACTTTAGAAATAATTTTGTAGGCCACATTGCATAAACCAATTGGCCTAAATTGAGTTGCCAACTCCGGAGACTCTGTTTTAGGCAACAATACTATGTTGGTTTCATTCAAATGATCCGGAAAACCTTTGCCTTCAAGAGCTGGAATCACCATGTCATACACATTTTTTGCTACAGTATTCCAATGTTTATGAAAAAAGAGAGCTTGGAACTCGTCTGGACCTGGCGCTTTTAACGCCCCCATACTTTTTACTACTTCATCAATCTCTAACGTGCAAAAAGGTTTTGAAAGAGCCTCCCAATCTTATGATGTAAAATAATGTCAAAGTCTATGTTAGGGAGTATAGAATTTAAAGTGTTGCATTTATTTAAAAAAAATGTAAAGGGCTAATTCAAATATATAATTAATTTTTTCATAAATGACACTGACAATACAGAACTTGGATTTGTCATTGTTAATATTTAAATTCTCGCAGTCAATCTGGGAAATGAAAAAATATTGTTCAATTTGACAATTTGTGTATTAGGCCTATCATGTGATGTGTTCGGTTGATTTGTGCTCCACTAAAGTTATGATCCTGAATACTCCTTTATCTTATTGCTTCTCTAAATAAGACAATTAATCATGATAATACCAATAAATTATTGCGTTAGAACTAAAGCACGCCATATCAAACTTCACGATATATTGGAAGGTTCCCTTGCTATATTCATAAACTATTGCGTTAGAACTAAAGCACGCCAAACCTCTAAACCATCACATGACTCATCGCACTATATTTTTCTTGATAAACAAAGACCTTCATTCATTAGCTAATAATGTTGAAACTATTACAATCCGAAGATAATTGTTCAATACGGGGAGTGGGAAAAATTCTAGTTACAATACAAGCTGAATCCATGGCCCTACACGCTTTGGTCATACTGTCCGCAACATGATTGAACTGACGATTGCAATGCTTAATCAGAATCCTCGGGAACGCTCTGAGCCACTGCCTACATGAATTTAATATATTTAGACAAATATCAGATCTATCCTCTAGAATGAGCTCCACCGCGTTCTTACAATGCTATATTGTGCACTGCTATTTTGATCTAATGTGACACATCAATGACTGATTGACCAATGTGATATAATGTTTCCATAATATATTTGCCCCTATCGCAAAGGTATGTGCAATTCCCGCATTGTTGCCTTTGGTGTTGATATCTCTATTGGAATTCAAAATCTAATTTAGAGATAAAGGAAACAATCAAACTATCTAATAAGTTCCAGAATATTAATAACATATTTAGAAAAAAGGAAGGTCAACTTTTTTTTTTGAGAGGAAAGGAAGGTCAACTTAATTAGGAATGAAACGAATTAATTCATTTCAGCTTTATGTGCAAATACTATATACAGAGTTACAGACTCAAAATGACATGTAAGGGTGTAAAAACCAACGCCCACCGTGGGGCTCGAACCCACGACCACAAGGTTAAGAGCCTTGCGCTCTACCAACTGAGCTAGACGGGCTTTTTATGTTGAGTTATAATTTTTTCATAATTTTACAGTTCCCATTCAAAATTTCCCTACTAGAAATGAAACAAAACACCTAACAATTTCAGATGATACTAAAAAACCGATTCAAAACTCTGAAATTTCTCAAACTCACTCAATTACATATCCTTCATCTTCATCTCTCAAACACAAACCCTAACCCTAAACCAAAAATTTCCCAAATCGATTTCAATTTAATCTTCAACGACCCCAATTTTAAACAATGAGCACCGCAAGACCTGCAACACCTTCAATCACTCAAACCCTAACCCTAGAAAACACTCCATCTTCAAATCAACAATCGCAGGAAACCCTAGTTCTTCGCCTTAATCGCAAAAAGAAGGTTTCATGGAAAGAAGGCACAATTAACAACGAATTCATGAACAAGAAGAGCTCCAAGAAATGCTGTATTTTTCACAAAGAGAAACCCTTCGATGAAGATACCAGCGATGATGATGATCATGATCATGATCATCATCATGATAAATCTAATTCTGATAAACACCATGATCACGATTGTTGCTCGCATGATGCTGGTTCGAGTAGTAGCGTTGTTAATTAATTTGTGCAAGTGATTGATTAATTCTTATCTCTGATTGTCAGGTATAGGATGTAAAAGGGGATCGATTTTACGATTTGTTGATTGATCTTTAAATTTTGAAATAAAAAATGGATTGTTGAGAGTTGAGATGTTATTATAATATGTTATATGTATATGATTAACCTTGTTGGATGATCTGGGTGATGTTAATCTGTTTTATGTATCTGTTTTTTAGTTTCTGAGCTTAATTTGTTCTATGTTTATGGTTGCTATGTTTTACTGAATCTTTGTTGATGTTTTTAAATAAATTTAGGAGAGATTATGCTTCTTGATATTGATTTAGCTGGTTTAGCACACAAGTGGTATCTATATTGTTGGCAGATTTGCTATTATTTGTGGTTTAGCTGATGTGCTTTTCTGGGTTTATTTATTTTTGATTGTATAAGGCTATTTCCGTTGCTCATTTGGAGAGCTTCAAATGAGCAAAAAGCGGAATGTGAGAGCTCGAGATGAGCAGAATTCAGTGTTGAGATTGGTACATTCGGGTGTATAATGTAGGTTTGGGTTATAGATCTCTGAGAGATTGGCTGAAGTTTGGATTGTTGATGGAATTTGGAAGGAGTAATAATGAAAATGGAGGTTCTTTTGGTAGCTGGTATAGGAATCAGAAAGCTAGTTTTTGAGCTAGGCATTGTTACTAAATCTTGGTTCCTGTATGCATCTATATACTTCCTTAATTTGAACTATACAATACAACAATATTGTACCGGTGTTTTGGCGATGCAATTTCTTTTACTCGATTTGTAGTACCTTCTGCATCTTGCGTGTTTGCTTGCCTTCGTTCTCTTGTTGCATATGGTATAGAAGGAGATAACAATGAAGTCTCATAACTGTTGAGTATTTAGCTGCTGTTTTAGATGTTATTAAGGGTGTTTTGAGGCATATGCTGTTTTAGATGTTAATTGGCACTGGGTGTGGGAGATTGGTATTATTCCTAAAGTGAAATTTTTTCTTTGGCAATGTCTGTGGAATAGAAACCCTTACAACGAAAACATTCATAAACTGATGCCAAACCATGGTAAATTCTGTAGCTTTTGCCCCTCGGAGGTAGAATCCATTGACGACATCCTTAGGCGTTGCGTTAGAGCTAGGGAGATCTGGGAGGTTCCTCCTTCTTTGGGGACCCCTTTTTATGATTGGATTAAGACTTCGGTTGGCCAGCCAGTGCCAGATTATTCTGCCATTCCTCCTTACATCACCTTTTCCTTCACGCTTTGGTTCCTGTGGATCAGGAGAAACGCGTGGATCTTTAGAAAACAAAATTTCTCTCCGACCTATACAAAAAAGCAATCCTTTGGGCCTCTGCTGAATGGTTTTATTCTCAAAACCAACCTATAGTAAGCCTCCTCTCCTCCCCCTCACCCTCTTGGTCCCCTCCCCCTTCGGGTGCTTTGAAGATTAACTCTGATGCGTCGTTTGTTCAAGAATCCAAACTAGCTGCCACTGCAGCTGTATGTAGGGATGCAGCTGGCAGATGGGTCGAGGGGTGTTCAATCACTTTCTATGCTTTGTCTGCCCTTGAAGCTGAGCTTAGAGGGATCTTATATGCTATACAATGGTGTATCTCAAAAAATTGGGGCAATATTATTATTGTATCTGACTGTGTGTCTGCAGTGGAAGGCATTCTAACTCCTCCAAGGACCAAGAGCGTGATTTCTGATCTCATGAATCAATGCAGGGAGTGCATATTGCAAATCCAGGGAGGAACAATCGTGTTTGAAGATAGGACTAATGGAGTAGCAGATGGTTTAGCTAAGGTTGCTAGGAAAGAATCAACAAGACCCCCCCCTCCTGTCTGTATTAAGAACGTACTATTAGATGCTGAACTTGCGGCTAGTATGTCTATGGGTCGTCCTTCCAGGACTGATCAAAACTTTGTAATCCCTTTAAACTTCCGTATTAATTAAATCGGTCCTGCCCTTTTTTTTTTTTAAAAGGGTGTTTTGAAAGACGACTGTATACTTGCTGAAGAGCCATTGCTGATTGCTCTTCTACTCTCACCTTTTCCCTCAAGTGTATACTATTTTGTTAAACATTTGTATATTGAAATCCTACTGTATATATCGCTTTGTTATTTCTTTGATTAATTGAAACATTATGGTTGATTGGTTCCTACTTCCTACAGGAAGAGCATTGAGTCACAGGATAAATATTTCCAACCAAAGTATTTTGGTATTTTCTATGTCTTTTTTAGTTGCAAAACTGCCTATTTGAATGTTATAGAATAGTTGCAACACGCCCTTCTTGGCATCAGTTCTCATCCTCGCTCTTCTCATCACGCACCACCTTTTTTCATCATGCTATCTCTCTCTTATCATATGGTTATCATAAAATGCTCTGCATGACTGCTTCACCTTTATGTTGCAACTTGGATTAAGAATACAAAAGAAGTATCAAATACAATCCGGCTCTTCAGAAGCTGCAATCCAGGCCTTACTCTTAGGATTTAGCCTATAAATCCAGGAGTGTTTCTTTTATATTGAAAAAGAGGACACTTTGTATTAAAGTGTTATCTTTGTAAAGATGCGAGGATGAGACTCATTTGTTCAGAGATTGTCCCATGTGATCGCTAGAATTTGGTGGGGTTCGTGGTTAGCAATTCAGGTGCAGAATACGAATCATGTTTCAATTAATTACTGGATTACTAACTTCATGCACAAATTCTGGAAGGAAGATGGTCCTCATAGCCCTAGAGTAAGAAGTTTTTGTGCATATATGTGGGCTATATGGAGGCATCGAAATCAAGTAGTCTTTCGTAACGGTAACCCAAATCCAATCGAAATTATGCGCATGGCAGAAGAGTATTATAAGGAGGAAGAAGGAAGGCTCAATTACCATGATGCGAAACACAGCAAGATGGATCAACATCAAAGAGACCTGGTAGTTACTTTTGGAAGGCAGCATGCAAACATGTGTTGTGTCAAAGTGGATGGAGCTTGGAAGAGGGATGTTCGAAAGGATTGTACGTCAGCAGGGATTGGATGGATAGTTAGACTGGAGGATGGTTGTGAATTCCAAGGGAATGAAAAGGTTAAAGCAATTTCAGCAATTCAATGCGAAATGCTGGCAGTGCTTAAGGGCTTAAGAGAAGGTTTAAGATGTGGCGGTTCGACAATTAGTATCCTTACGGATTCTAGTCAATTAGTATATATGCTTAGCAGGTATCAATTTCCTTTCCACTTATGTACCTTAGGACATGAGATATTGAATAATTGTAATAAGCTTAGTTATTGTGAAATTAGGAAAGTACCTAGGGAAATAGTTCAAGGTAGTCATGAACTCGCTATAGCAGCTAGGAACGGTAAGCTTGCTTAGGTTTGGTATGTTTTATGTTTGAACTTGTTGTCAAAAAAAAAAATTTGCTTTTTAGGCGATGTTCCTCTCCACCTAATTTTCACTTATTTCAAAGTTTCCTTATTACTACCTCCGTTTCACAATAAGTGAAACACTTCCCTTAATTGAAATAGTCACAATAAGTGCAACCAAACTCCAAATGGTAAAAAAAATTCACTCTTATTACAAATATGCCACCAAAAACCAAGAGGGGACCACAACCTTTTTGTTTCACCACTCTACTCTATTGTGGTCTCAACTTTCTCTCTCTACATTCCTTGGTATGTGTGTACTTTCTCTATGTTTCACTTATTGTGAAACGGAGGAAGTATTTGTTTAGAACTAACAAGTCCCTGAACTAACTAAGGTGAAAAGAATACAACCTAAATAAGTTCAAATAGCTTAAGTTGATATAAATTAAGTTGATATAAATTAAGTTGAGATACCCAAGGTCAATTTAGGGTAATTTGTTCAGGGCTAATTTCAGACAAATTCAACACAAGAGAACACACCCTTACCAAGTTATTCAACTAATTTTATGGGATTTTAGGTTCAAGAATAAGGGCAATCTAAAGACATGAGTTAGATCATCATACACCAGCAAGAACACAGGTCACAGACTCACAGTACACCGACAAATATGTATATATCAGCAATTTTGCTCATATGAGCACAACCACACATCAAAAACAGCAGAGTAAAGGATGCAACCATTAGATACAATTTTGGATCACCAAATTCCGTTACCAAATACTATATCTATACGCCATTGACTAGCTGCAATTCTTCCAAATTTACAAAAGTATCAGTGCGGGGTCTGCATAACTATAAGCAGACCACATGATCATGCAATCAAGTCATAAGCTGATCCAAAGTGTAACAGATTTCAAGATTTCCAACAAGTATGCAGACCACATAACCCGTACAACCAAGTCATAAGCTGATCCAAATTGTAATCGATTTCAAGATTTCCAACCATGCTTGTGGCTGTAAATTATGAACACGGTCATAATATTATGTTAGCATTTGCATGAAGAAAAATAATAATATGTTCGCATGATGCATATTCAACAATTCTCGAGCAGCTTCAGGATGTCAAGAGCTTCAAGGCACGGTGCAAAACTTTTCCGAGTTCAGCTGTGGTAGAACAGAATTTTCGAGTCAGATTGTTCTCTACCCGATGCACAAACATGTAAGTTATTAACACAGATTATAAATGCCTAATTTGACAAATTCTCTTTCTTTTTACATCGAATCAATGTTTTACACTTTCAAGTGCTCAAGCAATCGCGTAATGCAAGCTCTGCTAGACATTGTACATTTAAAATTGAAGAAACCCTGCCTTTTCCCCTTCCAGGACTTCTTATTCCCTCCGGTGCATTGGTATGGCATAAAACAGAGATCATACATGACTCACTCATACAGGATAGACAATATTGTACAGATCATGACTATTAACTACATGTCTTAACTTAAAAGTAGGCAAGAGCACAAGACTTGAAGAATGAGTAACCCCATACATGTTAGAAAACATATAGACTTTGTCAATTCAGAAAAACAAGATCTTTAATGCACTCTAGTTGTCTATTAAAATGTTGTGAGTCATGAGAAATGCAATTAAAAAAGACGTAACTTTATAGATGCCCAAAAATCTACAAGATCAACTGAGAGGAGTAAACTTTCACATAGCTTAAAGCCTCAGACTCTAGTATTAGGAGTTACTAACACTTAACAATTTTAGCCTAGAAAGAACTTACCTCATAGGTTCAAGAGGTTCCCAGGTAGCAAGGTTATTGGAATGAGGCATGATAGTGTCATATGCTGTAATGCTTCTGTGCTCCATTTCGATCTCTCTGATTTCTTCAAGCTCAAAGTCATATGAATATAATTTCCCTCTTTTCTTAAACACCAATACTTTGGCATTTAGAGCAAAAGAAGGAAATGAATACTCCTCTATATCTGCATAACCCAATATAGCATCTATGTGAATAGTGTGCTGTTTGACCCATTCTGTTCCTTCTAACTCCTTCAAGACCCAAACCTCTATGTGATTCATGTTCAAACTCTTCACAAAGCTCAGGTAACCACCCATTTCGATTAGCCTGTCGTGAATGCCCATGGTCAATGGAAGGTCAATGATGGTGAATTTTTCATCATCAGTCCCCATAGAGATTATGTAATTAGTATCAGAACCAGGAGGCCAGTGCAAAGCTCCAATCGCTGAAACGGGTGCATGGTCTAAATTATTCAAACCTATTCCAGATGGTCCATCAACAGCTTTCCATGATCTTGTCTGTAAGCTCAATATCTCACAAGCAATAAATCCAGATTTATCCTTGAACAAGTGCACCACTTTATACACACCCTTTGAATGGCTATATACAAGCCCATAAGACTCTTGGGAACTTCTGTGAGGAAGAGTTCCGAGAGGAAACCCGATTAATTTCCTAGTCATAGGATTCATCACGATTAATTGCCCTGGTTTCTCTTGACTGCCAAACAAAGGTTCCTGCAATAAGTAACTCCAATGCTTCTGAACTCCATGCATAGAGGTGATCAAAATCAATCCATTGCAAGTGGCTACAACTGAGCCAGAAAAACTAATATTAAGGTCAATAATCTTCGCTTTTTCATTTTCGATCTCCAAGAAATGGATGAACTTGCTTCGTTTATAACCCGAGCTGGACGGGAAGAAACGGAAATTTTCGGATAGTTCGAGTCGGGTTTCGACATGGAAAGTGTTGGGTCTTTCATTAGCAACTCTTCTAAATAAGATTGGGGTGGTCTCAGCATGAGCATTGTAAGCCTCAACAAACTCGGCACAATATATCAGCTTATACCATGTCTTGCAAACACAAGTAAATCTCAAAAGGGATTTGATTGGAAGTAAAAGAAAGACCTTAAAAACCAAATCATTAGGTAAAAATGGCACCCAAGATTTCATTTTAGCAGCTCTTTCTTCAAACATCTTTACAAAATTGTTCTGCTTCCTTTTGATCCCATAATACCTTTCTTCAATCAAACATTTTCTTTTTGTTCTCATCTTCCCTGATTTAATTGATCAACAAAATTATTATCACTTACCAATAGGCAATAGCAATAAGATAGATAAAAGAAAATAATATTTACTACACCAATTAACCCAACAAAAACATAACCCAACAAATATCAAAAGATGTGATGAAATTATCCAGTATTCAATGAAATCCAGATGGAATTAGTTACATAACTCAATATCAAGGGGAGGAAAGGGGAAAAACATATATCTTGAACTAAATTTAATATAAGACATGAATGCTATTATATATGATATAATCATATAAACCACAAATGACAATATCCCCCAAATAATTATAGAAAGTATAATTGCGCATATCAATGATTAGGCAACTAATTAATCAGTTTAAAACAAAAAAAAAAAAAAAAAAACCCAAGAAAGTACACAGAAAGAAAATAACTTTGTAATTAAAAACTTAAAAAACAGAGTGAAATTAAGAGGAGAAGATGAAATGATGTACCACAGTCCACAGTAATAGTGACGGGAGATTGAAGGTGAGGAACACTACAGCAGAGAAGGTTTCCCTGCTTTTTCTCACAGCAATTTTGTATGATTTGACGTTGATCTTCTTTATCAGTATTATTATTCCGAATCTTTCACTCGTACGACGTTGAGACTTTGAGCCTTGAGGGGGTGTAAATGTGTAATTAAACAACTCGTGTGTTTGTGTGGCTACTGCCTACTGGCTAGGCCGTGCTCGAGCCCTGGCCAAGGCAAGGGCCCGCTGGGTTTACGGGTCCGCCACTTCGGACCCATTAGATCAAAATTCGTGATTTTATCGTGTTTTTCCTTGTTTAGTACTTTCTCATTCAAAAACGAGGTCCTTGAGCTATGATTTTTATCTGTTGATCAACTACATAAATAATAAATGTGATATTTTTATTAGACATTATTAATGAATAATCTACTTGAATTTCATTAGAATCTTTTTAGTGTGTTAACAACAATTCTATTATAATCATATAAAGCATGGAATACTAGTTTTTATTAATGAGAAAAATAAAGTACTACCACAATCTACTTTTTATCAATGCACTACTCCCTTCGTTTTTTTATTGCTACATTGTTGTATGCACAATTTAAGCGATATCGCCACTCTTTTGAAAGAGTCTTTTTGGCCATTTAATGTAAAATAATAGGGAAAAGTGAAAAAGTAGTACTTTTTGGTGGAAAAAGAGAAAAATAAATATAATAGTAGTATTTTATGGTGGGCCAAGTACCCCAAATCAGGAAAGGTTAAACAATGTAGCAATTAAAAAGAAACACCCAGAAAATATAGCAATTAAAAAAAAGGGAAGGAGTAACTACTAATGCTATATGCCTATAGGCTATAATGCTATTAAAGCTTTTTCTACTTTGCTGGAAATTGCCAAACAAAGGACATATAAATTGAGCCAAGTGGCAAGTGGGCTTATGGATGAAGCTAGTGGACAAATATATTTTTTTATAAGGAAAGAAAAACTAGGAATTGACCTCTAATATGGAGGCTAACCTAAAATTTCCTTATGGATGATGACAGAGAAATCAAAATAATAGGGGGAAACATATATTTAAGATTAAAAGCCTCATGACCCGATGCGCCATGAAGTCGGCGAGCTGATTTCTTCTACAAGTAGTGCGCGATTTTTTACACTTTTCAAATAAGCGGATTCAAACACAAGTAGATTTCTCATGACCCTCATAACCCACGATGTTGCCGTGAAGTCGGCCCGATTTCTTCTTGTGAAACTAGTGGATAGATATGGCTTGTGTAGCTTCTCTAAAAATCTCTTACTAGTGGATGGAATTTGTGGATCACATTTTGTAAGGGCAATAAACAATATTACCTTATGAGAAAATAAGGAAATATTCACTATAGGAAGAACTTTCAGGAACATCCCAATGGAGAAAGCATGAAGACTAGATAGGAACAAGGGAGTATGATTTAATATAACCATATTTGGTGCCTTGGTGGCATTACGAAACATTATGCTTGTATAAGATAATATGTCCGGGTGGTTGTGACGTACCTTGGGCAAAAAGATTAATAGGGTCAAGTTTTAAATTTCCGAACTTTAGATTGAAAGTTGTCTAAAATGAATCGTTAACCATTATGCTACAAGATTTTATATACATATTAAATACAAAGCAAATGAAGTAAAGTATACAAGTAACTTTATGAAAGTGAATATAGCCACATTTTCACGCTAACAGTTGTAGAAAAGGAACTGAGGGCGAGGGAGGGAATGGATCTTAAGAGCTTATTGGTTTTTATCGTGCTTTTTCTTGTTCAGTACTTTCTCATTAAAAAACGCGATCCTTGAACAACTTATGACCCATTGTGCACAACATTGTAATTGTGCATTGGGTCGTGTTGTATTTTGTACGAGCGCTATTTAATGTCATGTTAAGATCAACTACATAAATAATAGATATGATATTTCTATTAGGTTATTATTAATATATAATCTACTTGAAATCATTAGGAACGTTATTAATGTGTTAAGAGCAATTCCATTATAATCATAAGCATATAATTTTTATTATGAAAAAATGAAGTAATACCACGAATCTACATTTTATCTATGCACTAATGCTATAAGCCTATAGTGATATTAAAGCCTTTTCTACTTTACTTGAAGATGCCAAACAAAGGATCTATAGGTGGGCCCATGGATGAAGCTAATGGAGAGGTATGGCTTGTGTAGTTTTTGAAGGTAAGATAAAGATCCCTTGCAACTTTGCAAGTAGATGGATCACATTTTTGCAAAGGGCAGAAACAATATTACCTTATGAGAAAATAGGGAAATATTCTCCATGGGAAGAACTTTTGGGAACATCTCAATGGAGAAAGTATTAAGTCCATATAGAAACGAAGGGAGTATGATTTGATAGAACCATATTTAGTGGCATTATGAAACTTTATGCTAGTATAAGATTATATGTCCTTGTGGCCGTGACATACCTTGAGCCACAAAAGTTAATAGGGTCAAGTTTTGAATTTTGAATCTTCAGATTGAAAGTTCTCTAAAATGAATCGTTAACCATTATGCAGCTTATGCTACAAGATTTTATATACATATTTATTACAAAATATTTTCATCTAGCCCTCTCCATTTCGCCACTTTCTTATTAATTGGTTAGATAAACTAGGCATTTCACACCTTCCATTCCATCCATCATGTCTTATGTCTTATTTATTCTCATTTTCAATAAATAGTTAGATATAAATTAAAGTTATGGAAAGTTGATATATATATTAATATATATATTAAAATGAATCCAACCAAATCTCGCGTGACTATATTTTTGTTAATACAAAATAATGAAATAGTAGTGAAAGGGGATAATTTTTTTTAGAATAATAGTCATGTGACTCATGTTTGATCATCTTTCACTACTAATCATTTTAATCATTTCTGAATTTTGATAAAAAACGAGATGAAAATTATGAAATATGTTGCTCAGTCTAAGTAAGAGAGTGATATCTCCTTCATTTAGGCGAATTAGTAGGAGTACACTCAATTTTGCTGCTTCTCCCTCTCTCAATCTACACTCAGGTAAACAAACTCCTCTCTTTTCAATCAAATCTCTTTGAATTTTTCCTTGATATTACAGTTTAATTAGAGATGAAAATATTGTGAGAAAATTAATGTCTTTATTTAACCATTCTTGATATAACTGAAACTGAAACTGAATTTTCATTAAATTTGACCCAAATCAAAATGGGGTCTTTTTAGAGATTATATTACTGAATTTGACCCAAATCAAAATCCCCCCATTTTTTTAATTCTTTGGAGCAGGTTCAATGGGTGGAAGTGAACATCAAGTTACTCGAGTTCTATTTTGTGGGCAACAATTTACTGCGTCTTATATTTATACCAAAGAATACTTGAGTAATTATCCTCATATACAGGTAATTAAAGCAATGGGGGTGAAAAAAAGCAATAGCATGATTTTGTTGTTTCTTCATATTCATCTATGTATGATTATTGGGGATGAATTCTTAGTTGTGGTAGAAAGTTGTTGTCTTTGGCTTGTGAATGTCTATGTGCTATGTTCCTTTTGTATGCTTTGTCTCCAATATTTCTTTCCCTATATGTCTTTGATATTTCTTTTTGATTCAAAAGGTCATTTGGTTCAACTATGAATTTTGGTTGTTTGCGAATTATAGGAGATATAATGGTTTGACATTAGCATTTAGTAAAGTATATAAGTAATTTTATGAAAGTGAATATAGCCACATTTTCACGCTAACAGTTGTAGAAGGAACGGAGGGCTAGGGAGGGAAGGGATCTTAACAGCTTATTGAGCTTTAACTGATCAATGATCATGAGCAAGTTTCTATTACTTCCATGTGGAGATATCTTGTCCACAAGTGATGAACATATAGGTAACAACATGAGAAGTTGTAATCCACACGACTGTTTTGGGTGTTCTTTTCCCGTAGACCATCGAGTGATCCGTATATCGAGCAAAAAATAAATTTTGAGCCATCTTTGACAATTGATCATCTAAAGCCTTCCTTATGTGTTGCTGGTGCTTGTTTCTTGGTTTATTTTGTTTGAATTTCAATGTCGCGGATCTTTTCTCTTAATGATTTGAATTTTTCTTATCCTAATGGGATATTGAGCTTCTTTGAGATGCTCAATTGTCCAAGTAGATCAAGTATGATAATTATACAATTGATAAAGGCCGATGAAATTATCTCCCCATTTGAATTTCTATTGTAGGTTGATGATGTTTTATTAAGTGATGTACCCAATGTAATTGGCAACTACCACATGTGCATTCCTAGGATGATGCGACTAGATTCAGAAATTATTTCTAATGCAAAGCAAATGAAGCTCATAGTGCAGTTTGGTGTTGGCTTGGAGGGTATTTCTCCTGATCTGCCATTGTTTATGTTATTGATTCATTCCTCGTATCTTCTCTGCATGAGTGATTGAAGGGAAGATGCAGGTTTTACTGCCCCCATTGACATTGTGTCTGGGTTTTTCTGTGAGCAGGTGTTGACGTGGATGCAGCAACAAAACACGGAATTAAAGTTGCTAGAATTCCAGCGGATGGCACTGGAAATGCTGCCTCGTGTGGGGAGATGGCAATATACCTGATGTTGGGCCTTTTACGAAAACAAGTAGGCTTTTTTAGCTATAGTGGTCTACATACTCCCTCCGTCCCTAAATAGAGTGCCCATTTCTTTTGGGCACAAGTATTAAGAAGAAATCACGTGTAGGACCTTAGTTGTATTAAATCATAATTAAATATAGAAGTTGGTACATATGAATAGTTTATTAAGGAGAGAGAATGTGGGTCATATGGGGAAGTGGGTGATATTATAAAAATTGAAAGCAAAATAATATTTTAATTGGTCATACCAAATAAGGAAATGGGAAATCTATTTGGGACAGACATAAATGGAAAAATGGGCACTCTATTTAGGGACGGAGGGAGTATTATCTTTTCCATACTTCATCCAAGCCTTATGATTCTAAAGCGTTCATGCAGTTCCAATCTGAAAAATTCTGTCCTTCTCAATTTCTACTTTTTTGTATTTCTGTTGTCATTTTTCTGCTAGTCTTGTGCTATAGCTTCCTCGCTATCTTTTTTCTTAGTCAAAGTGCATTTTGCAGAAGGAGATGGAGATCTCAATACAACTTAAAAGGCTTGGCGAGCCTGCTGGTGGAACTTTATTTGGGAAAACTGTAAGGTCCCCTCCCCTTACAACAAATGAACAAACCCCTGGATTGCTTCTTAGTTACTGCATAACATCTCCTTCATATGTGCTCCGCTTACTTCACTTACGAGTCATTGCATTGTCAAGAGTCTTAGGACTTGCTGGATTAAATTTTGAAGGGTTTGAAAGCATCTCAATGTTTATGCTGCCTAGCTGAAAGTAGGAAACTGATATGTGCTTGTGATCATTAGAGTTAATACTAGATACTCTTTGAAGCGTGAACACAAGTGTGGGTGTAAGACAGTTTATAATTTAATCTTGAAGAATAATCGAACATAACCATGAGATATTCCGATGTTTGAGTTCAGATATGAGCTGAAGTCTATCCCTAGACTCTAATCATCTGATGTCACATGGTGCAGCTTGTTTGTTTGTTTCTTTTTCTTTTTGGAGGAAAGTGCAGTTCGTTTGTTAATGCTGGGTTCTGATGGCTGTACTAAACATGCTCAACAAAAGCTTGTTTATAGTACTAAACTATTGGATACAAGTCTTTATGGACTTCTGTAGCAGAATGTAAAGAAGATTGCTTACTGCTGTTTTTCTTCCTTTACTTAGTTCTTCTTGTTTGGTTATTTGTTCTCAGCTATCTCTAAGAATAACACAACCATCCCGATCTCACGTAAATTCTATATATATCAATGCAGGTGTTCATTCTGGGTTATGGGAATATTGGGCGTGAATTGGCAAAACGCTTGAGACCATTTGATGTTAAAATCCTTGCAACAAAACGTAGTTGGACCTCTCTTCAATCGGATGATCTTGTTGATGAAACGGGTAGCCATGATGATATACATAAGTATGCAGGCATGGCAGATATAGTTGTTTGTTGCCTAAATATGAACCGTGAGACAGTAAGATTACCTTCTATACCAACTTGCTTGCATTCACTACTTCTGTTTTGCCTCGAAGAGGGTTAACCTAGCTTTTATTTATGCTTAGGCTGGAATCATAAACCATTCATTCATACAATCCATGAAAAAGGTACAATTCCTGTCTTTAACTTAATTTAGCTGATCCTTTCCCCTCTTGTAAATAATCAGCATGTCGACACTATCTACTGAGAAGCAGAGGCTCTGGAATGAGAAAACTGTAGTTCAGTTCAGTTTTTTTCTTTTACTTCCGGAGTGTTCATTTTGATAAATGCCAATCATATCGACTCATTGCATTATGCAGGGGGCTTATCTTATAAATGTTGCACGTGGAGGTCTCCTAGATTATGATGCTGTTGCTCAAGGTCTCAAGTCAGGTCACTTGGGAGGTTTGGGAATTGATGTGGCTTGGACGGAGCCATTTGATCCCAAAGATCCAATTTTGCAGCATCCAAATGTTCTAATCACACCTCACGTTGCTGGGGTTACAGAATATTCTTATAGAGCCATGGCGAAGGTATATATTTTAATCTTTTAGTCTAAAATATGTAGACATTTTGTTCTTATTCTCAAATGTGATTTTTATTGAGGAATTTTCAATAACTTCACATTAGCCAATAGCCATAACATGAACTAAGAATACCGAAGAGACTCTTCACTGGTATGGTAGAAATGCAAAAGAAATCTAAACTGTGAAATATTAAGCTAACGCAATTCCTTAAAATTGATCCTCGACCGAATATTCAATTGTGGCCTACTAATTATGATGGAGAGAATTGTAAGTTTACTCCTTTTGGCTGTGTGCAGTAGCATTTTTTGAATTCTGAGAATAACCTTTGTTGTTATTATTTCAGACTATGTTTCCAAGTATCACAAATTCTCTGGTACTGATTTTAAAAGGACAAACATGCAGGTGGTAGGCGACGCTGCTCTTCAAATTCATAACATGAATTCAATTAAAGGAGTACAATTTGTGAACTGATTCTGCTCATTATCAAATAACAGGTATAACCTTCCCCTCACATTGATCAGCCTTAGGGAGAGGGAAGGCGATGAGAATAACAATGCACCTCAATAAGAGCTTCACTATTAACTTCCAATTGCATCTTCATTTGTCTAAGTAGCATTGCTGCTTCTCGTGTAGCCATGTATCCCATTGTTTCATGCTGAGATCCTTCCTATATAATATTGAAACTCCATGGACCTTATTCACTCGGTTTGGGTTGTTAAGCAATCTTATTTGGTAAATTGATATCTGTTCTTTTTGCAACACAGTAATTTTCTTAAAAATAGTTACATGGTCGGGCCTGGGCTGGGTACCTATCTCAGGCTGTTCCCAGCCAAGTTACAAGACAAGGTCAACCTGAGGTAAGTACCCATCCCGGGCTCGTCCGTGCACGGTGCACCTACTAGAAGAAAAAACCAAGCTGAGTAATAACTTGAACAGAGTTCATTTTTTAGCACTGAGTAATAACTGTCAGAAACAACCACTGTGATCTATCATTAAAATCACTCACATTCACCTAATTCTACTCATATACAGTAATACAGCTCAAAAATCTCACAGAACCACGGAAAATCTATACACATGCTATACTATGATTTTTCATTAAAATCACAATGCTAACTTAGCAAGCTGGACCGAATATGCACTGCGAGAAAATTTTCTTATTTGCTTTCGGTAAAATCAGCATCTATCACATCTCCGTTACCATCAGAACTGGTGGTCCCAGTAGGCTCTGTCGGACCAGCAGCCGAATTAGCTGTAGGACCCTCCCCAGCCGCTCCTGGTTGACTGTACAAAGATTGCCCTATCTGCATTACTTCCTGGTTTACTGCAGATATAGCATCCTTTATCTTCTGAGTCACGCCATCTTCAATAGCATCCTTGAGGTCTTTCAATTTGGCCTCAACTTTTTCCTTTATTGCGGCAGGGATCTTTTCCCCCAACTCCTTCAACTGCTTCTCAGTTTGGTACACTACAGAATCAGCTTGGTTCTTTGTGTCAATCGCTTCTCTCTTTTCCTTATCTTCCTTTGCAAACCTCTCAGCTTCTTGAACCATTTTCTCTACCTGCAATAATGACTCCACTCGTATGAATACTGATTGGATTAGTTAAATTATTCATGCTACTGATCGTTCTATTTATTGAAAAACATACCTCATCTGTGGGTAAGGTGCTAGCACCAGTTATAGTAATGTCCTGCTTCTTTCCTGTTCCTTTGTCGACAGCAGTCACAGAGAGAATCCCATTGGCATCAATATCGAACTTGACTTCGATTTGGGGTACCCCACGAGGGGACGGGGGAATTCCATCTAACCGGAAGCTCCCGAGAGATTTGTTATCTCTCACAAACTCTCTTTCTCCTTGAAGAACATTGATCTCGACGCTTGTCTGCCCATCTGCAGCAGTTGAGAAAACCTCCGATTTGGAAGTAGGCAATGTCGTGTTTCTTGGTATGATTTTTGTCATAACACCACCCAGCGTCTCTAACCCCAGAGATAATGGAGTTACATCTAATAGAACAATGTCACTAACATCTCCAGCCAACACACCAGCCTGAAACATGCCATCATTCGAGTAGAAAGAGTTAAATAACTCACACAGACACACACACATACACACACGCACACACACTCTCATAGTGATGACAAACAGGTGAATCCGATCAGATGCTGTTCAGAATTCGAGACTAAGTAGGTTCAGAACATATTCGAGACTAACTCACACAGAACATAGTTGTTCCTGTTCAGGTTGGGTCGTGCTTGGGCCACTATTTGGTAGTTAAGAGTTGAACAACTACATCCACACATACGCACGGACAAACGGGTGGTTCAGACAAGGTCCAATCTAGATTACTTAGGTTCCTGTCATTTATTGAAGTTAGTCATATTTTGGTCTATTGAATGCTATTTTTCGGGTTGGCTCAAGTCGATTTCTGTTAGGGTCGGATAGTTCAGTTCGCATAATCAAATATGGGTCAAATTGTCCAAGTCTACACACACAAAAATCTCTTAAATCGGTCACAGAGTGATAACACACCTGAACAGCAGCACCTAGGGCAACTACTTCATCAGGGTTGACACTACAATTTGGATTTTTGCCAGTCATCTTTTTCACAAGATCCTGTACAGCAGGTATCCTTGTTGATCCACCAACAAGGATAACTTCATCTATGTCTTTAAATGAAAGCTTTCCATCTTTTAAAGCAGTTTCAACAGGTGTCTTCAATCTGCAGAATCCAGATCAACCATCAGTATAGAAAGCAAAGAAAACCAAAAATAGAGCAGACAACTTGTGAACTTTGAACATTATACCTGTCAAGCAAGTCTGAACATAACTCTTCAAACTTTGCTCTCGTGAGGTTCGTATCAATATGTTTAGGGCCGTCTTGTGTTGCAGTAATGAAAGGTAAGCTGTTTCGACAAACCATTGATGATGAGCTTAATTAAGTCTGAAAAATGTGAAAACAACAAGAACTTATTGAAACGGATGATATATAAATATGTACTTGCCTTATGCTAGTCTGAGTTAAAGTTGAAAGCTCGATCTTTGCCTTCTCGGCAGATTCAGTTAGACGTTGAAGAGCTTGTTTGTCTTTCCGAAGATCTATACCCTCATCCTTCTTGAAATTGTCAGCCAGCCAATCAACAATTCTCTGCAGCAACAATAATGAATAAGTATATCATCCCACTGGACAAGTGGAGAAATTTTTATAGCCAGCAAGTCTTCAAGGTTGCAATTCGTACCTTATCAAAATCGTCACCTCCTAAGTGAGTGTCTCCTGATGTAGATAGCACCTCAAAAACTCCATCTCCAACCTCAAGAACTGCAAAAGGCAGAAATGGCAGTATAAGATAGTCTGTCGTTTAGAGCTGGCAATTTGGTTATATGATAGTTTGATCTTGTGTCAGTTTCGGGGTTCACAAAATACATCAAATGTCGTGTCCGATTCAGGTTTTGTCTTCGTAACTGAAGCTTTTGTGTCGTTTTGGTGAACTAGTTGTGTCGTATCAGAGATTGTTGAAATGAAGAACAACTTACCTGAAACATCAAAAGTACCACCTCCAAGGTCGAACACCAAGATTGTCTCATTGTTCTTCTTCTCAAACCCATATGCTAATGAAGCAGCTGTAGGTTCATTGATGATCCGAAGAACATCCAGTCCAGCAATTCGACCAGCATCCTTTGTAGCAGTTCTTTGAGAGTCATTGAAATAAGCCGGCACAGTGATCACTGCCTTATTAACACTATCATTCAAAAACTTTGATGCATCTTCCACAAGCTTCCTTAACACCTGAGGTCAATTCACATTATATGGAATCTGAGCTAGTACTTTATAGAGGAGTATTAAACATCTCAAGCCTTGAAAAATAATCCAACTTCCTGTATTAGTAGTCTCATGCTCTCTTTTTGAAGAGATTTAACTATGAAAAATATCCTTCACAAGTACTTCACTTAGAATTTACAGCCTGTTTCTCTTCATCCAAGGTCATATTTGATATAAATTGTGACATATATTATTTGATCATAACACTTCAAATACAGTTAGCTACTACTATGTAGTTTCTACCTGCTTAACATTATTTCTACTATCTATTCTTCTACTTAGGATGTCTAAGGTAACAGTTAGAGAACTTTCACTCTGTTTTGTGATTTATATGTACATAGTTACGTGAAGACTTGTTAGAATTGTTTCGATATGTATAGTTGAAATAGCGCTTTCATCATTTTCAATGATGCGTAATTATATTCAACTGATACGTATAAAGAGTTAACAGGTAAGTGAAAAAAATAGAGTATAATAGTACCTGAGCAGAGATCTCTTCAGGAGCAAATTGTTTAGATATAGCAGGGCACTCAAGCTTAACATTTCCATTCTCATCTTTCACAACTTTATAAGACACTTGCTTAGACTCCTCATCAACCTCCCCCATTTTCCTCCCCACGAACCGCTTAACGGAGAAGAACGTATTCTCCGGGTTAACCACCGCCTGTCGCTTGGCAATCTGTCCTACGAGGCGATCCCCACTCTTAGTATAAGCCACCACTGACGGCGTGGTTCGCTGCCCCTCAGCATTAGTTATGATGGTAGGCATCCCTCCTTCCATGGCTGCCACCGCGGAGTTTGTAGTCCCTAGATCAATACCCACCACCTTCTCACACACCACTCTTAGAGTACTCAACCTTTTAGAGTATTCTAGATAATGTTCATTCCTCCTCTTAGAGTTTACTAGTACTGATAATCTGTTGTTGTTCTTGTACCTAAGTTTTTGTCCTAAAAAAGAGCTGTTGTTTTTGTTGTTGTTTCCTAGGATGTGAATTTGGGCTGTTGCTGAGGTTGCTGCCATGATCACTTTTGATTGTACTGAGAACAAAGTTTTTTGTGCTTATCTCAGCTTTTCGTTTTTGGGTTAGGTACAAGTGAGAAAGATGATCAAGTTATAAAAAGAGGAAAGTTTTTGGAGGGAGAGTATTCTAGAAGGCTGTTACTTTAGCTTCTTGACCGTTGGATTTGATGGTTTAGAGATGCAAGAGTGTGGTAACCGTTAGATTTTGATGGGTTTGGCTGATATGAAAATCTAGGAAAGTCCAGGAGGTTCTGTCAGTTGGAAATACTTTGTGAGTTAAAAGTTTGAATAAATGTATGTATGATAAGTGATATATGATGGGTATTGATGAGTCAGGTGAATAATATGTAAGTAGGAGTTGGATTTTGCTATTTTGGAAAAAGAAATTTGGAGGGAGAAGCAGCTAGAATTCTATTTTGGCAGTTTTTGGTAGAAGTACTTGTTTAATGGGCTTTTGGGTCCTTACAGAACATTATACCTTTGCTTTTCTTTTTTTTTTTTTTTTTTTGGGAAAAAAAGTAGCGCGTTAATTAATCAAGAAAAACGTCCACGAAGACATAAGGAGAGACAACATTGGACAATGATTCACCCAACATTGCTCATAACCAAACGGCACTACCTTCGCAAGATGATGGGCTACATAATTCCCACCCCTTTTAACACGAGAAAAACTAATTGCATTAAAATGAGAGCAAAGAGAAATACCTTTGCTTTTCTCGTTTTTGATTATCCGATAAAACTTGATGTTCAACCCAAATTACACGATGCGACCCAAATCAAGAATTTACATGACTAATATTGATTCAACTACTACCTCCGTTCCTTTTTAATATTGCTTTTCTCGTTTTTGATTATCCGATAAAACTTGATGTTCAACCCAAATTACACGATGCGACCCAAATCAAGAATTTACATATGACTAATTTACAAATATCCCTTTCGACTATCATTTGTGATTTATGGTTAAGAGAAAATATAGTCATGTAGGGTTTTGTTTGATTCGTCTCGATATGTACTTTTAGAATATCGATTTTTTATATTTTTTACAAATACAAAATTAGAGATATAAAGGCTCAAAGTAGTGCATCGGCATACGTGAAAAGTGTAAGTGTAACTAGTAAAAAGAAAAGGAGGTAGCAACAAGCTATAGCTTCAACTATGGCCTAACCCGAAATCAAAATGGAGAGATTCGTCACTTAAATATGGTTGAATGAAATCGATCTAATCATTTTTTTTTGAGGGGAGAAATCGATCTAAACATGATCGTTTGTCATTATTAGTTTCATTACGATTATTACTACGCTTTAAAATAAATTGACAACAATATTTACATTTGGGCTATAAATTACATGATTTTTCACATTTGACAAATATGATATAATCATTCAAGTTTACTATGTTTTCACTACTCAATTAGGCTGGAGAATCAGCAAAAATCAGTGTTCATCTTTATGATTTAGTTTTAAAAAATTAAGTCAAGAATACATAGCATATTGGTATTAGTCATCGAATATAATTATGCTAAATTTGTTATATTGCAAGAGGTGTCGTTTTCTTATAAAGAAAAACATTGACCTCTTAAATTTCTATTAACACTTTATAAGTACTAACCTTCGTTTCAAAAAAAGCAACAGTTTGACTTTCAAGTTTGTCAACACACAATTTTGACCATTAATATCTCTAATTATATATTTGTAAAAGTTATAAAAAGTTGATATTATGAAAATATTCATTAAACATATCCAACCACATTTTATATGATCATTTTTGTTTCTATATATATTAGTAAAAAAATACGGTCAAAGTGAGGTATGTGAATAGTATAAAAGTCAAAGTGTTGCATTTAAAAGGAAATAAAGAAATTTTTTGAGTTGTACCTTCAAATAATACTCCTAACTTATACATTAGGCTAAAATATCATTAATATCCATGAGACCATCACTAATAGAATTTTATTTATCTACCATTATCAGTCTTAATATACTTCCTCCGTTCCAAAATAAGTGAAACACTTGTCTTAAAAAGCTCTCACATAAATGAGAGAAGTATTTCACTTATTTTGGAACAGACGAAGTAGGAAAGAATTCAGTATTGAGTCCATGCAATACCATTCACACAAAATCTAATGTAGGCCAAATATCAGGTTATACTTTCCCCACGTGGCAGTTCCAAATTCTACTCTTGTTCGCAGCCACTTGCCCCTAATCTTATTTTCCTCCTCAAAAAAAATATTTTAAACTCTCTCCCCTACTCTCTACATGATTCCATTCACAACAACAAAGATTAAAAAAAAAACATGCACAAGTCGCAACAGTGAAGCTACATATGTCACATGCTCAACATAGGATAAAATCATCAACATTATTTACTAATTTTATCATAAGATATTATCATGGCAAAATTACAAGCAAATCATCAAATAATCAACATCTCTATATTTGGTAAGTCCAAGTTATTCTACCCGGTTGTAATAACAACATCAAATCTCAAACAACAAAAGTATCTTAGAGGTAGGTTGCTAAAAATAGCATGTGTTAGTGATAATAGCAGCAGTGCTCTGGTGCAGCAGCGTCTACCTAACACAAACGAGGATTTAGGTATGATGATTGATCAAACGGCTGAGATTGAAAGTAGAAGAAAAACAGGTCCACATGATGATGGGTTTGATGATAGTATGGGGCTTGAGTATTTGGTAAGAGAGTATGGGTGGAATGTGAGGAGAATGGTAGAAATAAGTAGTGAGATGAGAAAAGTTGCTCTAATTCAAGCTCAAGCCTTTCATGATCCTGCTCCTTTTTTTGATGATTGGTTCTTTCAATTCTTCAAGGTGAATTTTCTCTATTTTCCATAATTTTATTTTACTTCAAAATGTATTAATATGAAAGCATATCTTTAAATTAATTACATGAAAGTAGTTCTTCCAATGTTTTTTTAAAGAATTTGACTCTAAGTTTCATCTTGAAAATGAAATATGGAAACAATTGCACAATAACTTATGGGGGAGACAATGGTTTTTTAAAGGTTTGGTGGTGACTTTGAGTGTTTAATAGTAGAGTTAGCTGTTTTTTTTTAATGCAAAATAAGTTAGCTGTTAGCATAGCTATCTACTTGAGAATTAAGTATATGTTAAATATGGGCTTAGGCCGCACCCATTAGTTGAAGAGTCGGTCTACTTTATAATAGGAGAGAAGGTTCCACCTTAAAACTCATCTCTCTTCTTTAATCATTGTGGGACACTCACACCACATGTATTCTTTGGATAATATGCTATACGTCATAGCTTCAACTGTATATGAATAGGGTTGGGTTTTTCTTTAAATATATTGGTAAGATGAATTATCTCTAGGCTTTCCTCGCTCGATCTAGAGGCCCAAGCACTTAGAAGAAGGGGAGAATGGTAAGGGGAATCCTCCTTCAGATGCCCCACACTTGATGGGAATGAATAGAGTCGGGTTGTAACACAAGTCATAATTAATGAATAATGAGTACAGAGTATCTCATTGTTCTGGCGCCGCATTTAGTTACTGGTTATAAATTCTGGGAACGATAATTTGAATTTGGAAGAAGATATATAGTGATTGATGGTATGAGAATTTATGCATAATCGTAGAGGATTATTTGAGAATAGATAATTGTGAATTTTTGTTGTCCAAGTTAGGCATTCGCAATTTGCACGCTCCAACTTAAGGGAGGGTGGTAGGACTCTTATTCCTATTATTTTATAGATAGATATTATTATGCCTAGTGCCTAGTTTGCATAGCATCAGGACTCCGTCCTCTAGATTGTATAAATACTTTTGATGATGAATGAGAACACAACAACTTGACAAAATCTTAACATGAATTCATGATTCATGAACATTACTATCATTTACTTCCGCTATGAATGTTATCGTACCTAACTACCTAAGGGTTCCCTAACTGCTCAGGTTACACAAAATGCATTTGTCATAATCTATAATGTAATGTAATGCGGAGTAATAAGCATCATGTAATTATTCTTCTTTGCAGGCTGAAGTTCTTGCTGGACTTCTTTATAGATTACGCAACTCTCCTCCGGACAGGTGTGTTGTTCTTCGTTCTAACATGATTTGTGTTCTAATTCTAGAGCAACCCCCAATAAAAATTGACATGAAGGTTTTAAACAAGAATCTAAAACAGTACAGGAGGTGCATATATCTTAGAACACACAAGCATCAGTTACAAAAAATAAAGCAATTACTGAGGCAGTTCTGATAACTCCACTTGTATTATTGTGTAGTATATCACAGTTCACAAAGGCTAATTCTCCACAAAAAAGCTCTTTAAGATTCTTTGCAATTGTACGAATAGGGACAATTAGAGACATGGATAGCCCTGTTGAGTAGGATGGTAGAAGAAGTTAGTCAGTTACCACGTGAATCCGGGAGTACAAGTCTGTGCTTTTAAGTAATGTGCTAATACACTTATACACCTAATAATTTATCAAAATTAGAGTTAGTTTTGGCATCACTATTCCATAGTGTGAGAAAAAGGTAACTGTATAATGCATCGTTTAACTTATTCAAATCACCACATGTTAGAGGCCATCCCCTAAACACCTCAAATCCCCTCGAGAGTCTATGCTATCTACTAATCGGGTTGTCGGAAGAGCGCAACTGCTCTTCCTCACAATCCTTGTTATACATAGAGCTAGTGTTGATTCATTTTTAATAAGAAAATCTAAACAGGTATGCATGTCTGGTGGCAGAGCCTGCAAAGGAGTATGATAAGGATACTTCAACAAAGTCTCAGCCACAACAAGATCAACTTGTGGGTGTAGTTGATGTCACTGTTTTAAGAGACAACGATGTGCTTCAACACCTTGAAGGAGCTGAAGAGTATCTCTATGTTTCGGGAATTGCCGTTTCCAATGACTTCAGGTTTTTGCCTTACATCTCACCCATGTTTATTAAGAAGAATCGTCTGAGTCTTTTTCAAATTGGCAATGACTTTACAATGAAACTTGTTGACGATGTCCTCCCAGAAAAGGTATAACCCCCGCATTAGGTAAATACTCCCTTTGTCCACAAATAAATGTACATTTGACTTTTACATTCGCCAATGCACTACTTTGACCATTAATAGCTTTATCTACATGTTTAGAAAAATTATCGAACTTAGGTATATGAATTTATACATTGGAATAAATCTAGTAAAAGCTTAAGTCATAGTAATATTTTGATAGTTACATTGGTGAAAATTTACAACCAAATATTTGTAAGTTCGACCTACAGGTCGTTTATTTGTGGATGAAGGGGTTATCAGGTGGGTTGACTGGTAAAGATTTTTCGAGGATTACCAGACTTGAAGTCTAAAAACTCGCTCCATGGACCATGAATTCACTAATACTACTTTTAACAAATATGTGTAGGAGACAGAAAGTAGCAACTGTGCTGCTGAAAGCTTGTGAGGTAACAGCAGTGTTATGGGGCTATGAGTATCTAGTGCTAAGAGCTTACGAGGATGATTGGGGCGCGCGTTCATTATACACCAATGCCGGGTATAAACTAGTATGGAGAGACCCTCTTTGGGTCACTTGGATTGGAAGAAAACGTCGAATACTCATGATCAAAAGATGTTACTAGTGTTATTAGCTTCTTTTCCGGTTCTAGTAAGTAATACTAATACACAGCCTTTTACACTTCATCAAATTAATGGGTCTCGATTTTCATTCGTCCAATGTCTTTTGCTTATACTTTGTAGGGATTGCCTCGTCCGTGGGAGAAATGTATAGTACTGATTTGGAAATGGTAAAAATCATGTTATGTGTTTTCTTTTCTCCAAATTAACTTGTAGCAAAGTTTGGCTTAGTTTCATTTTCTATAGTTGCAAAGCATATACCCAAATGGAAATTGAAATCACATGTATACACACCTTTGTTTCTTTTCTTCCTTTAATCAATTTTTATTGATGCAAAAGCTATTGAGCTTACTAGGCTATCCTTTGCGTCTCTACCTCATAAGTCATGTAGTCGGATGTAACGAGGATTTTTTTGAAACTTGTAGCTCTCGTATTTACAAAATAATTAATACTGAAATATCATTTGTGATATTAGGATGGATAAGGATATGATATTTATTTACCCTTGATCAATCAATTAATCTTTTTTATTCAACTAGCCATATTACCTCATATTCAAGGTTATATGAATACACGTCTAACATAATGCCACCGTTTTACTAGAAATCTGCTAAATTAACAAAGTTTTGTACTCAGTAATGACTAGAACTGTTTCTTGAATTGACCCATAGAAAGATATCAAATTGTTTTACAGCTGCCTAATTACTAAATACAAGAAAGTCAAGATAACAAATCATGATTCACAATCCTCTTTAACTTTAGATTATGACACTAGTGGTAGCAATTTTAGAATATTATAATAGGGTCCTCATTAGCATGTCTATTATGTTTTCGGGTAAAACTTAGTAAAACTTAATATTTGAAAGGTACGGAGCACTAAATTACCCTCGATTTTGTTGCTATTTAGGGACTATGTTAATAATTTGGAGATATCCAAACAAGCAAATGAGTTAGGAAACTAGTCTCCGGTTTATAATTCTTTATGCTCGTTTGGTTATAAGTAGGAAGTATAGCTTCCTAGGAAATCCTAATGCACATGAAAATATATTTCCTAGAAAATGCCAAAATTTGTTTGGTTGGATATGGGAAGTTCTAATTCCCATGAGAATTTTCACTTACCTAGGGGGGACTAGGTAAGTTATTTCCTCCATTTTGTAGGAAGTTAATTCTCATGGGAATTTGTATTTCCTACATTATTGTCAACCAAACAATTGCACATGAATATACTTTCTAGGAAATACAACTTCCCATGAATTTATCCGGGAACACTTAATCTGCATAAAAAGCATATGGCATTAATTGCTAAATTTGCAACAAATAAAAGAGCAATCAAGGACATAGAGAAAGGAAAACCCGGAGTTTTGGTGCAATTGTGTTGCTTTCTCTTAACAAACACATGTACACAACCCAAAATCACACATGCAACAGAGAACTTCTGGTACAACTTACAAGATTAGCTATCTGCTTGTAATCATTAGTACCATCTGCTTATATTGCAAATGGTGGGAACTTTTTTTCCAAAGTGCAATTACAGTGTAGTTGTATCGAACTTTCCACGCATTTTATCCTATGGTCCCCGGACGAAGTTGGTTCTTCCCTTCTTCATAAGCCAAAATTCCTTGCCATTTTATATAATATATCGAGTACTGTCTAGTTATTCTATAGGTAAATATAATTTTATGTAAATTAGTCTATGTAAATTAGTTAAAACTTGTTAGCTTTTTGTATTTTATCTGTGTTACTTGTTTGATCTAGGTTGTAAAGGAGACTTTACTTAGGGTGTCTATTTAGGCTTTGTAGACATTCTTTTGTTTGAGCGTTAATATAGATATTTACCTTTTAGAAAAAAAAATACAAGAGCATTGTGATTCAAAATGGGCTGATCCACGGATAGTTACTCAGCCGGACATAGGGCTAGTCGCCTAGTCTCATCCGACTCGAATATGCTAAAATTGGATTGGAACACTGGACGAGCCGTTCTATTTTGCTGAAGTTCGCCGCAAGCCATGATCACTTTTATTTCAAGTTGAAATCCATAAAAGTCCAGAGAAGGTTCTATACTAAAACCAATTGGCAATAGTAGGAGTAACCATTGCCAAAAAAAAAAGAGTAGAGTAACTCCTCTAGCTTATAATGTGGTACTTTCTCTCATCTTTCTCCAATGTGGGACAACTTACATGCGTACAACAAACAACTGTGAATAGCTAGAGAAAGTCGATCCGACAACATTCGTGTTCTCACCATAACTACCAAAACTATTACTCAACCCGTTACCGTTTTACCAAAACTATAACTACCAAAACCTGCAGTAGTTGAAGAATGTACACACCAAATTCTAAAATTTCAGTGTCTACAAAGAGAAAGGGTAATAAGGATTTGAGAATCAAAGATAAAAGTCCAAAATTCTGTGACTTGTGACTTGTGAGTTGTAGAAAAAGGAGATTGAAACAGTAGCAAGAGTGCATAGCAAACATATTTATGGGCTGTCAAGCAAGCATGCGGTATCGTTCTATCAGCAATCAGCATATATCA
Organism: Beta corolliflora; assembly: GCA_947648045.1. NCBI lineage: Eukaryota > Viridiplantae > Streptophyta > Magnoliopsida > Caryophyllales > Amaranthaceae > Beta > Beta corolliflora. The sequence goes on along the minus strand of CANSZD010000983.1, from coordinate 75,000 downwards.
TTTCTATATTTACTTTCGTCAATTAACTTTGCATTCTTTTACTTTTACATATGATTTTGATTCTTTACAAGAAGCATCATGATGACTGCATTAGCTTGCATGCTTTGAGGTGAAAAAAAGTTTCACACTTTATTATTGCCCAAAAGGACAAATGAAGGTTCTTGCTGAAATTTTTACCAAATCAGATATAAATGTCGTGTCAACAACATATATATAAACTAATTGGTAGAATTGAAGATAGTATCTAGATTAATTCTCATATACATCATTACTGAGTGACCTATTATTAACTATAATCCTAATTGTATATATTTTGTCCAAAGTTTTGAAAATTTCCTTTCCCATCGTTTTGCATCGTTCTTTTAACTTTCTAAGAACCAAAATCATTGTTGATATGTTATTATACGGAGTCAAAAGTTTTATTTTCTATTGGTTGGTATATAGAAAATTCATGTATATTCCTTCTTAAAGATGCAAGGTACACACAATATTTAAGTCCAATTTTAACTATTTTTTTCTGGATAAAATAAGGAATTTGACTACACCATCGATAAAGTTCATTACTAGTCTAGTACAATAAGTCCTACAAGAAAGAATTTGCATGAGAAGCATGAATGGCTCACCTTAAAAAAAAAAAAAAAAAAGGAGTAACATATTTAGAGCATATCTTGATCTACATTGTTTATTAGAGCATCTTTATTACAGTAATTAGTACCAAATTTTTTAAAAAAAACATATTTAGTAACGGGCTTGACTTTTCAGTGTTCAACATGTTCCACAATGCAGTACTTAATTGTGAGCCCAAAATGGAGAAAGTCCAAGTAGTAAAAAGAAAAGGTTTATTGACTTTCCAATTTCCACTTCCCACAATAGTCATGCGTATCTTCTAATATTCTTCAAGCCTTAATTCCCAAAACCATTCACCTTCTATTTTTTTGGGAAACGCATTCACCTTATATTGATTACTCTTAATTCAAGCCTCTAATTATCACTTCAACATAATTGTGTAATCCATATTTCCAATTAACCTCAAATGAAACACCGAAAAATATGGTTTAAACTAGGAAATTCTTTTATTATCTATTTATTTGCAACCCGTTTCCACTTATATTTATCTCTTAATCATAAAAAAAATGGTACTCAAATACTCTAATTATTTGGGCTACTCTCTTTTCATAATCTGATTATATGAAGTGAAGAATCATGAACGGATGAGCTATTACATTATTGAATTCTTCAAATATGAGATACTTTTACATTCCTTTTTGTCGTTCTTTTGTGATAAATCTTTTTTTGTCATTTGCTAGTGTTTCTGGAATTTCGCAGTATAATTTGTACTGTGGATTTAAGGGATTTTATAATGTTTATATTCTCTAGTATAGATCATTTAACTAACTTTTTACTTTGACCTTTTTTTTACCTATTTATTGGTATTATTCCTGAAATTTTTTTAAAAAGTAAGATACTCAATATGGAGAATTTTAGTAGTCTTACTTTAATTCTTTTCCTTTTTTAACGCATAAAGTAATTTCAGTTTTCTTTAATTTAAGACTATACTTTTGAGTGAAATCTTTATAAGCAACTCCAATTACAGTCTACAAAAAAAATACATAAAATAGCAATTCACTGATCGCTAGTTCTTATCGCGTGATCCACAAGTAAAATAACTTCACTCTAAATGAATCACTCATCATAATTCGTGAAAATGAAGTTCCATGATGCCCTGAATGTTTACAAGTTATCTAGAAATTAACGTTGATATTTGTTATTTTATTTTTGAACTTTTTGTAAAGGGCCTCATTTTGATAATTCACACAGGGCCTCTATATACTTCGAGACGGCCCTGTTTAGTAATGTTAAAAAACATTTAGATACAAATTATAATATTGTTATAATCTAAAAGAATATATTTTGGTTAAAATTCATGAGCTAACCACCCTCTATTCCATAATGTTCTTCATATTTCCACATTTCATATTTGCAAATAGACATTTTATATTATTAATATTCTTAATTATATATTAGTAAAAAGTATAAAGGTTTGATCGATGTTCCTAATATATTCATTGAGACAAATCAAACAAGATCCAACATGACTCTATTTTCACTTATATATTGATAAATTTAAAACATTCTCTTTATTTATAGATTGTGCTTTGTGCCAATATTGTGAATAAGAAGAACTTTATGAGACAAATAGAGTACGAATTAAAATTCAAATTCTCATAGATTGATGGAAGCATTATAAGACATGAGCCAAGCCGAGCCAAGCCGAATTATCCCAAATTCGGCCTCAACTAGACTCGTTGTGAACCAGCCAATACTTACGGCATGTTCGGCAAAAGTAGTTATTGCAGTAGTTGTTAGTTGTATAAGTAGCTGTCAGTTGTTGTACTAGCTATCAACTGTCAGATATTAGCTGTTAGCGTTTCGCTGCTATTAGTGTTTCACTGTAAAAAATAACTTTTATGATAATTAGTGTTCGGTAAAACTAGTTGTTAATGTAAAAAAAATAACAAAAATAAACTATATTCAATCTTCAAAAGCTACTCCAAAAGCTACCTCTACCCCCAAAAGCTACCTCTACCCCCAAAAGCTAATATTTATAGCTTTTCTAAAACACTAGTTCAAACACCAAAAGCTACTCCAAATACTATTTCACCAAACACAATCTTTCACCGTTATTAGAGTTTTGATTTAGTCAAAACACTAAAAGCTACCTCTAAAGCTATTGTCAAACACACCCAAAATAGTAAAATGACAATCTTTAACATGTCAAATGCTTCATTTAAAAATTTCAAGTAGTTCCTAAAGGAGGCATGGATAGTGGATACCGCATGGATTGCGGGGATGCAACGGCCCACATGAATGAAATTTGGTTGGCGCCTTCGCGGGGTTAAAGTTAACCAAAAAAAAGGCGGGGGCCGGGGGGTCGAGGGTTGCATGCAAGGGGGATTCGGCGCATGTTGGTGTGAGATTTTATGATTAGCCACACCACACTATCTTTCCTTAAACATGTTGCTAATCATCATTATTCATATCACTTTACTACGCCAAATATCTGTAGGTGATTTCTTATTAATTTTTTTTTCCTAGTCAAGCCTTCTTATATGCACATCTTATAATGCGACGATTATTAAGAACAATGAATAAACTCTTAATTTTATCGTAAATTTTTGGTGTAAATGAGCTACTAAGCGCAATGATGTAGACGGGATTCAATTTCAGGTCTTGGGTACCACCCCCTCAAGATTTTACCAACTAAGGTAGATGTCATCCAGTCATCCACTAATTATGTCGTAAATTGATTGTTGATGAGGGTATGTCGTTTCTAAAAAAGACATAAAATTGAAAAAATGAAATCACGAAAAATAGATAAATGAAACTCATAATCACATACTAAATAACAAAAGCAAATTTTTGAAGATTGGGTAAAAAACTTAATAATAATCAGATTGTCTAAAAAACCCTAACAACATCCCAATTTCTCAAATTAAAATTTCGAAAAAGAAAACCCAAGCCTTAGTACATGCAGCTCCGCCACTCATTGTGGTGGTTGCTACGCCGCCGGCCGCCATCGCTAGTCTCCGGCGCAGACCTTCAAATGCTTCTTTTTTTTTAGGCAAAGGGTTTAAAACTTTAGTTTTGTGGTTGTTTGGTTACGAACGACTGTTGGTCTGATGAAGCTCTTCGTTCTTTGGTAATATGAGAAAATATGGGAAATAGAAATTCCTAGGAATTGAAAATTTGGCGAGTTGTTTGGTTGACAAAAAAATAACAAAATGAAGGAATTAGAAATTCCTAGGAATTTTGAGTTCCCACAAATGGAGGAATTTAATTCACCCATTGTCAACCAAACAATTTAACCAATTTCCCATGAAGTTGATTAAGTAATTTATTTCCTATGAATTGCAATTTCATATGGGAATTTTGACTTCTCATGTAAACCAAACGACCACTTAGTGTTTTACGTCTCTTAGTGTGTTACTAATATTACTTTTTGTTTTTGTTTTTGTTTTTCTTTTCCTTTTTTGTTGTCTTTTGTTTTTTTTTTCTTTTCTTTTTCAATGTATTATTTACTCTTTGTTTCTTTTTTTTCAATGTATTAAAATGTAATATACTAATATTACTTTAGTTAATACATTAAAATGTAATATACTAATATTACTTTAGTTAATACATTAAAATGTAATAATTAATATAATTTTTTAAGATACAATTAACAATCGAGCTTGTTCACGAGCTTTTCGAGTCGAGCTTTGCCTAGCTCAGCTCGGCTCGTTAAGGTCTCAAGCCGCCCGAATTTGAGTTGGGCCACAACGAGTCGAGCTTTCACCGAGCCGATCCTGAACTGTTTGCGAACACGCGAAGCTATGCATAAATAGTCAATAATGCATGTTAATAGATGGTTGCTACGTATCTTCCTTTCGTTGCAAATGTTTTGGTGTTTAGGAAACATCGTATTCTCACTTGCATAATAAAATAAATAAATCTTGTAAATACTACTTTATAAACAAATTGAAGAGACTACCTTTTGAAACCAAAATATTGGCAAAAATCAACCTCTGACCGGGGAGTTCATTCATGGTACACCCGGGTGTACCATGAGCATGGTACACCTGGGTGTACCATGAGCATGGTACACCTAGGGGTATTTTTGTAATAAATTAGAACTTCAGGTGCTCATTTGGGCATTTTGCTCATTTTGTAATAAAAGTGTTTGCTTTCATTTTCTTAAATGAGTAGAAATGTTTCTTCATTCTTCGCTCATTCTTCATTTGTTCATTCTTCTCATTATTTCATTTCATTTCGCTCATTCGCTCATTTTGCTCATTTGGAGAAAATAGTCTTGGGTGAACCATGAGCATGGTACACCCAGATGTACTATAAATATTCTCCTGACCGGAATCTACTCGACATTTTTTTTACCCATCTTTAATGGACAATGAAAATTTTAGAGTAGCAAAGATCTTGATGGGAATATGTCATATGTGCAGTTTCTAGCTTCAATGGTTAATTACTTAATTTGTTAATTGGTAATGCACGACATTAACAATGATTGCTTTTGGATTCATTTCGGCTAAAAGTTCTAAAGGCAAATATTTACTAAAATAATTTGGAGATGCTTTGCGCCGTCTTGGCTATGTGTGCATTTGTGCATCAAAGTTAATCAAAAGCATCCAAAGCAAATAAAAGAGCAATACACTTTAAACCTAAATGGTGTTTTTACTCGATTAATTAGCTTATCGTCTGAGCTCCAAGATAGAATAAATTAGATCTAGTTTCTATTAATTACTCTAATAGAGATCCTAGGAAGAATTATAATTAGCTATGTGTGTTTTCTACCAACCTCTTTGGTGAAGAGAAGGATTGGCAATTATATGAAGACGAAGAGCACATAAGTAAGCCAACCATAATGCCATAAGAGCCAAACACTAAATTTATAGGCTATGGACCATATATTTATACTATATGGCTTATGTAAAGTTTGAATTTAGATGTAAAAACCTTGACCATATAAAAAGAAAGAGGAGGGAAACAATTATTAACGAATAAAGAGATGATAGTTTAAAGATATTAAAATCTACTATCTCTTAGAATTTTGTCCTTCCCCTCTTCTGTAGTTAGTCTAACTACCTCCAACCATGTAACCCAATCACTATTTCTGATCTTTACACGCACTAGATCATTTTGAACTAAATTTGATAGCTCTAGGCTCACATATGTCATATTATAACCATCTTGACTCGTGCTTGATGGGCTTCAAAGGTAACCTTAATAGCAAAGTGCTTCAAGCTAAACCCTGCCTCTTCGTGAAGGTGAGAAAAGAACATTTTTTTTTATCATTAGTATACGTCTCCTTAAAAAAGGTGATAATTTGACTACCATCAACATAATTAAGAATCCCTTAAAAAAAACATAATTAAGAGGCAATGAAGATTACATGGACAATCTCCAGTATAGGAAATAAATTGGAGTATTGGACGTGCACCAACTTCTTCACTCACTTCTCTATCAACCATGATTTAAAGGTAGTCAACCAAATTACAGATCTGATACCTAATAATGGTCATCCTAATTCGATTTTGACTTATCAATTCTCCAATAAGTTTTTCGTTTTAATTTCATCCACAAAGATATTTCAAGTTAATTTTTCTTTCCTCGTAAAAAATTCTATATCTACATCCTTAATTGGTGATCAATTTGATCATAGCAAGGCCCCACCACTTTATTTTTATACAAAGGGTAATAGCAATCAATTGAATTCTCAACATCTCAATGCTCAAGCATGAGCATGGAGTTATAAAAACCCCTCCATACTAAGCAAACTACTCACTCCAAACCCCCAATTTATTCAAACTTTGTCACACCTTCTCAAAAACACACCAATTTCTCCACTCAAAAACCAAACTTTGCAAACATGGGCAAACTTAAAACCAACAATAATAACCTGAAAAATGCAATCATAGCATTCTTAGCTCCTCTTCCTTCCATCTTATTCTACCTGTATTTCCTTCGCAATTACTCACAGTCTGATCATTCTCTCTCCTCCCTTTGGTCATGGTGTTATCATCACCCAATCCTCCTTGCAAATGTCTTCTTCTTCCTCAACATCAATGTCATGTTTTGGGCCATTGGCCATCTTCAATCCAGTCACTGGGTATGTATGATCACTACTTCAAACTCTTCATTGGAAGAATTATTTATCATGTTAACTTGATATAGTACTTAATTTTTGGAGCATTGTTGGATATACATTGGGTGTGTGAAATTTTGTTGAATTTTTAAAACTATAGGTTGAAGTATTGTATACTAGTATTACTACTAGTTTTTGTGAATTTTTGTTGGGTTATTCTTGGAGAATTGTTGTTGCTACATTATGGGTCTTGATCATGTCATGTGATTTATGATTGGGGTGTAAAAATTTGGTTTGATTTTTATGATTATAGGCTGAAATAGTGTATACTAGTAGTTTTTGTGAATGTTTGTTGGGTTTTTCTTTGAGAATTGTTGGATGTCCATTATGGGTCTTGATTATATCATGTCATTTATGATTGGGGTCTGAAATTTTGTTTGATTTTTAAAACTATAGGCTGAAATAGTGTATACTGCTAGTATTTGTGAACGTTTGTTGGGTTATATTTGGAGAATTGTTAACATGGGTCTTGATTATATCATGTCATTTATGATTGGGGAGTGAATTTTTCTTTGATTTTTAAAACTATAGGTTGAAATAGTGTATACTACTTGTATTTGTGAATGTTTGTTGGGGTATATTTGGAAAATTGTTGGATGTACAACACGGCTCTTGATTATAGCAATTGAATTTTTGGGTGTGAAATTTAATGAGATTTTTAAACATTATTGGTTAAAATAGTGTATAGGATATTGATTTTTGTGAATATTTGTTGGATTAATTTTGGGTGCAGATGATTGATCCATATTGGACAGTGATTCCCTTGCTGCTAGTTTGCTACTATGCAACTCACCCGCTAGCAACATTCAACCTGTGGAGGTCCAGAATTGTGATCCTTTTGACATTTATGTGGAGTTTAAGGCTTTCTCATAACTATTTTCGCCGTGAAAATTGGCAATGGGGTGCTAGGGAGGATTGGCGCTTCACTGATATGCGTAAACAGTATGGCAAGAATTGGTGGTGGGTCTCATTTTTTGCCATCTATTTTGCTCAGCAGGTATACTAGTCCGTGATCTTTTTTCTTTGAGATTGATTTTTCTTTTTTCCCTCAGATCAAACAGCTCTTACTTGTTTACATCTGATTTCTGATGCAAAAATATGATTTTTCATGTGGATCTTGCTAGTCGAGGCTGAATTTCAAGTATCTTTTCAATTAAGTGATCTTGAGGAAAATAGAGAAGTAGGAGTATATTTGGTTATTAGGTTTGTAAGAATTTATTTTGGTGTTAAACTGCAGTAGATATGTTGACATGAAGTGATATGGTAAGCGATGGTATATGTCTTCAGATGAGTTAAGATATTTGGTAAAATGCTTGAATGGGAGCTCTCTTTAATGATTTGAGAGACTAAGAGATGGAAACTTTTTAAATGTATTTCAGATCTTTCTGGCGGGGTTAAGCCTTCCCTTCTACACCATACACACTGTTGAAGCAGCATGGAGCATTTGGGATTTTGTGGCTGTTATTGTGTGCGTGACTGGTATAATTGTTGCTTACTATGCTGACACTCAGCTCCATGAGTTTGCCACGAAGAATGCGGAGTTGAAGGTTTGTGGAAAGCCAATCTTGCCGACTTTGGAGAGCGGTTTGTGGAAGTACTCACGGCATCCAAATTACTTGGGGGAGCAGTTGTGGTGGTGGGGACTTGGTATCTTTGCATGGAGCCTTGGGCAAGGGTGGACATTTGTAGGGGCGTTTGTTAACACCTTATGCTTAGCTTATGTGACTGCTTTGGTCGAGGAGAGAATGCTAAAGCAACCCTTCAGAGCTGAAGCATACCGACAATACCAAAAGACGACCTCAGTTTGGATCCCATGGTTCAAATCATCATCCCCTGAAGAGACAAAAGATAAGACCAATTAATTTGATATTGTTCGAGTCTGCCGAACTTTTGCTATGTAATTGTGTGTTCCTGTCCCTCCTCGGAACTTTCTGTGTTATATCATGTCTCATGAATGTTTCTTTCTTGATAGAGGGTTTTCTTGTGTTTGTTATTCTAATTTTTTCTCTCCTGTCCTACCAATCTAATGTATGCAATTGTATAGATCAGTTGAGCTCTCTTCTTATCTTAACTTGCCTGGCAAGTGTTAAACAAGTGAAATGAGAAATCCGAAATTACTAGTACTTCTTGTACACTCTCATTACTAATGAAGTTAGCAGGCTAAAAATCAACACATGATAGCTTTGGTTGGTTAGGGCTGAGCTAATAGGCACTAGTTCTCGACATCACACTTGAGTGTTGTTTTTGTTGTTGGTGTGATCGACAAAATTCATCTCCAGATACTGAATGCCAGATCTGCTTTGCGATCCTTGTTGATCCCACTGATCATTGATTCCACTGATCATATTTCATGTATGATGGGCTCCTCTATGGATTTGGGCAAGTAAACAATGTTGGTCATAACCTGCTAGGTTATGGTATTTGTTGTATCGTAAGTACTTGTGTTCGATAGAGTATTACTGCTGTGAGTCTGACTGACTTTCTGAGCAACTAGGTGAAATTGCATCTTGCCGATCAACTAGGTGAAAAGTAGGATGTTGATAAATGGGGAGAACATAATTAGATGCTCAAAGTGGAGATTGTGCACAGTGGCTTTGAGATTTTCAGCAAGGATTCAGGATGGTGCTGTGGATACATTTTGTGAAAATAATCAAATATTGATGGGTACCTGTAATAACTGTGTCATTCAAGTATTAATATGAAACTTATTTTGTAGCAGACCTTCTTTGGGGAATTTAAGTACTTTCATCAGAAATCAGCCCCGTTGATATAGGATATTTCTTTGTGAGTTGTGTCAAATAGATTGAACAGGATTATTAGTGTCATCTAAATATTATGTGCCAACAGCAATCTTACATAGTTGAAACTCTCTAATTGCGGTTATATCATCTTTATTCTCAAATTAAGTGTGAGCATAAGCTCAGGATCTGACTAGACTGATTTGATTTCATTTTACTGTATTAGAAGTTTCAAGGCCATCTGGTTGTTCGCGGACATTAACTTGGTTCAGACAACAAAATCAACAACAGTATTGGAGAGATATATTCCTGAGTCTGCCGTTTAAAATGCTGGCCACTTCTAGGTGGCTCTATCACATATTCTTGGTCAAAGAATTAATATTTAATTCCTTATATCTAAGTTGCTTATTCGTATCCATCAAGGGGTAAATTTTCCCAACTGTCAAACCTTCTCTGTTTCTTGTAACTGTTCTGTGTTGGTGTCATGCATGGGCCTAGCCCACCACTGAAATATGTGTACAGCAGGCGCCAGAAGAAGTAGGAGTTCTGGAAGTTTCGAGAATGATGAGCTGTCCCTTTCTGATGATGGGCAATCATTGAGAATATTGGAGATTTTGTCTGTTGCAGTACCTCAGCTTCCTGGTCCCTTCCTTAGAATAATTCCGTTGGTAGCAGATTACCCCTAGGGCAATCTTAAATAGTAGGCTATAAATAGAGTGAGTTTGTGTAGAAAGATTTATCTAGAAATTATTGAGTGAAATCTGTAATTGGGAGGAACCCAGCCCCTCGAAGGCTGTGGAGTTATCTTTGAATATCAATCTTACTGTTTTCCTTTGAAAGCTTCCATCTTTGCTGCTGATATTACCCCCACATCCCACGTTGGTTCATTACAACTTGGTATCAGAGCCAAGTCCTGGAAACCTCCATGGCACCACCTTCCACCACCCAACGAGTCGAAACTATGGAGCAAGAGCTTGCTGCCATCAAAGAGACGATACGGCAAGGGTTGAACAACCTTCATGGCAACCAGGAACAGTCCATGAGGACTTTGCGTGAGGAGATTTCTATCCTTGCTAGCACTTTCGCTGAACAACAAGCAAAGTTCAGGGAGGAAATCATCTCCACGTTAGCCTCCATTCCAAGAAATGAGGAGGACACGGAGGTGAGAGAACCCCCTGGGTTCGGGAACAGATTCACCCCTCCAAGCGGAGGACAAGCAGGGGGGCAAAACTGGAAGTACAGAAAACTTGATATGCCCCTCTTTGATGGAACCAGCCCCGACGGGTGGATACTCCGAGCCGAGAGATACTTTGATTTTTATCGGTTGAGAGAGGATGAGAAGCTGGAGGCCGCCGTGGTATCACTCGAAGAAGACGCGTTGGCCTGGTACCAATGGGAGCATCGTCGGAAACCGGTGCGCCGGTGGGAGGAGCTGAAGTCCCTGCTGCTCAGGCAGTTTAGACCCACTCACAAGGGGTCCCTCCATGAACAATGGTTGACCTTGGAGCAAGAAGGAACGGTGATGGACTATAAGCGTAAATTTATTGAATATGCTGCCCCTTTGGACTCTCTACCTGAATCCATTGTAATGGGCCAGTTCATAAAAGGTTTAAAAAGTGATGTTAAGGCTGAGGTCCATTTAATGGGCCCAATCAATGTTGATCAAGCCATGGACTTGGCACTAAAGGCTGAGGTTAAGTTAAACTGCAGAAGTGGGACCAGATCCACTTATGGGCCAACGGGGTCCAAAGCCCAAAACACCTACATGTCCGCCACAACCCAAAACCCAACCAAAAATAACACCCTCCCTTACCCAAAAACAAACCCGACCAATCTTCAGCCTTCCTCCTCAAAAACGACCCCCACTCAAAACACCACACCCAGACTTACCTACCCAACCACCCGAAATTCACCTACTGTTCGCCGGTTGACAGAGCAAGAGCTCCAATACCGCCGTGAAAATGGCCTATGTTTTAGATGCGATGACAAGTGGTCCCAGGGCCACCGTTGTCAAAAGAAGGAGCTAAGTGTGCTCGTCCTCGATGGGGAGGAGGACGCGCCACCAGATCCGGAGGAGGAGCACCACACCGTGGAAGAAAGTAACCCGGAAACCGCCGCTGAGTTATCGCTCAACTCCATAGTGGGTTTCACAGGGCCGAAAACCATGAAATTCGTGGGCTTGATTAACGGGAGCGAAGTTGTGGTTATGGTGGACCCAGGGGCCACCCATAACTTCATCTCTCTTCGGATAGTGAAGGAGTTGGAGTTGAAGGTAGATGGAAACACTGATTTTGGCGTCTCTCTAGGCACCGGCGCCACCGTGCAAGGAAGAGGGAAGTGTAGGGGAGCCATTATTGAGACTCAAGGACTTGTGATTAAAGAGGATTTTTTACCCTTGGATCTTGGAAACTCCGATGTCATTCTAGGAGTCCAATGGCTCGAGAAGTTGGGATCCGTCACCACGGACTGGAAATCGCAAGTGATGAGATTTAAGGTAGGAATGGAGGTTGTGACCCTACAAGGCGACCCATCCTTAGATAGGACCAGGGTATCATTAAAGGCCATGCTGAGGGCTTTAAGAGTTGAAGGGCAGGGCATCTTGATTGAGATGAATCAGATAGAGGAAGGGGAAGTAAAGGCAGGAGAGGCTACCATACCCAGTAGCTTGCAGCCCCTCTTACACACCTACCAGAAAGTTTTTACTATGCCTACTGGGTTACCTCCAGTTAGGGAAAAGGAGCACGGCATACGGATGAAGGAAGGCAGCAACCCGGTCTCGGTCAGACCGTATCGGTACCCTCAGGTGCAGAAAGACGAAATTGAAAGATTAGTACGGGACATGTTATCTGCAGGTATCATCCAACCTTCCACCAGTCCTTTTTCTAGCCCAGTTCTTCTTGTGAAGAAAAAAGATGGCTCATGGAGATTTTGCATTGATTACCGGGCTCTGAACAAAGAGACTGTACCCGATAAATACCCTATTCCGGTAATAGATGAGTTGCTAGATGAATTGAATGGCTCGGTGATTTTCTCCAAATTAGACTTGAAGTCCGGATACCATCAAATCCGAGTAAAGAAGGAGGACATTCATAAAACTGCCTTTCGCACCCATGAAGGGCACTACGAGTTCTTGGTCATGCCTTTCGGCTTGACCAACGCTCCGGCCACCTTCCAATCACTAATGAATGAAGTTTTTCGGCCATTTTTGAGGAAGTTCGTGCTGGTATTTTTTGACGACATATTGATTTACAGCCCCGATGAGAGTACTCACGCTCACCACCTCGACCAAGTGCTCCACACTCTGGCCAAACACCAACTGTACGCTAATATGGGGAAGTGCGAGTTTGGGAGGCCCAAAGTAGCCTACTTGGGCCACGTCATTTCAGCACAAGGCGTGGCAGCTGATCTGGAGAAAATACGTGCCATGGTGGAGTGGCCCTTACCTCGGAACATCCGAGAACTCAGGGGGTTTCTGGGGTTGACGGGCTATTATCGTAAATTCGTTGCCAACTATGCCAAAATTGCAGCACCATTGACAGACCAGTTGAGGAAAGATAACTTTGCTTGGAATCAGGAAGCCACCCAAGCCTTTGAGAAGCTCAAGGAAGCTATGGTAGCTGCTCCTGTATTAGCAATGCCCGATTTCACTCAGCCCTTCATCATAGAGGCGGATGCCTCAGGATTTGGGCTGGGGGCCGTACTGATGCAAGGCCTCAGGCCCATTGCCTACTACAGCCATGTTTTGGGCCCTCGGGGCCGCCTAAAATCGATCTACGAAAAAGAGTTAATGGCCATCGTTTTTGCTGTCCAAAAGTGGCGACATTATCTTTTGGGCCGAAGGTTTGTGATACGAACGGATCAGAAGAGCCTCAAATTCATTATGGAGCAGAGGGAAGTAGGAGCAGAGTATCAACGTTGGGTTAGCAAACTCATGGGTTTTGAGTTTGAAATCCACTACAAACCAGGGTCAGCTAATAGAGTGGCTGACGCACTCTCTAGGCAGGGGCCCAACACACCTGAATTAAAAGAAATGATCTCCACCAGTGGGCCGAGCTTGGAAGCAGTGCAAGGCCAATTAAAGGAAGACCCCTATATACAGCAGCTTGTGAAGGATCTAGAGGGTGGGAACCAACCCATGGAGGGGTTCACTATCGAGAATGGGCTGGTTATGTACAAGGGCCGCATTGTGTTACCACCAAAATTTCCCCTGATTCAAAGCCTGCTTAAATTCTACCATGATGGGCCCAATGGTGGGCATTCGGGTGATCTCAAAACATACCTACGGATAGCTTCCGAATGGTATTGGTTGGGTATGAGGAGAGTTGTAGCCCAATACGTGAGAGAATGCAAGACGTGCCAACAAAACAAATCATCCCACCAAAGCCCAGCAGGCCTTCTCCAACCGTTACCCCCTCCAACTCAGGTTTGGGAGGATCTCACAATGGACTTTATCGAGGGGTTACCTCCATCCAAGGGAGTGGATACCATACTCGTGGTAGTTGACCGATTCACCAAATTCGCTCACTTCATAGGCATCAAACACCCCTTCACAGCAGCCTCTGTAGCAGGAGTTTTCGTCAAGGAAGTGGTAAGGCTCCACGGTTTCCCGGCTTCTATTATCTCAGATCGAGATAGAGTTTTCATGAGCTTGTTTTGGAGGGAGCTTTTCAGGCTCCAAGGGACTGATCTTAAGAGGAGCACTGCCTATCACCCCCAAACCGATGGGCAGTCCGAAAATGTGAACAAAGCCTTAGAAACCTACTTGCGATGTTTTGTGAATGGGCAGCCGAAACAGTGGTCTAAGTGGCTCTCCTGGGCAGAATTCTGGTATAACACCTCCCCTCATGTCTCTACTCACATGACGCCATTCAAAGCACTATATGGAAGAGACCCCCCCTCTAGTCCGTGTTGGGCATGGTCAACACAAGTCGATTCCCTCGACAATCTCCTCCAAGAACGGGATGCAATCCTGGATGATCTCCGAGTGAATCTAGTGAGGGCTCAACAGAAGATGAAGTTTTGGGCTGATAAGAAGAGAAGAGAGCTCCAGGTAGAAGTGGGGGCCTACGTGTATCTTAAGCTGCAGCCATATAGGCAAAAATCCTTGGCTAAGAGGCCCTTTGAGAAACTGGCAGCCCGCTATTATGGTCCCTACATGGTGTTAGAACGAATTGGGCCAGTCGCTTATAAACTTGATCTCCCACCCAACAGCAAGGTACATCCGGTCTTTCATATTTCACAATTGAAGCCAGCCCTGGGAAATGTAAGTCCCCCAAGCAGCATCCCCGAAGAACTCTCCCCTGATCTCGAGCTAATAGTTGAGCCAGAAGCACTCCTAGATGTGCGCTATGGTTTCAAAGATCAGGAACAACCCCTGGAAATTCTCATTAAATGGAGGAATCTGCCTGAGAGTGAAGCTACATGGGAAGAACTAACTGCCATGACCCAAAGGTTTCCCTCCTTCCACCTTGAGGACAAGGTGAAACTTTGGGCCGCAGGTAATGTCATGCATGGGCCTAGCCCACCACTGAAATATGTGTACAGCAGGCGCCAGAAGAAGTAGGAGTTCTGGAAGTTTCGAGAATGATGAGCTGTCCCTTTCTGATGATGGGCAATCATTGAGAATATTGGAGATTTTGTCTGTTGCAGTACCTCAGCTTCCTGGTCCCTTCCTTAGAATAATTCCGTTGGTAGCAGATTACCCCTAGGGCAATCTTAAATAGTAGGCTATAAATAGAGTGAGTTTGTGTAGAAAGATTTATCTAGAAATTATTGAGTGAAATCTGTAATTGGGAGGAACCCAGCCCCTCGAAGGCTGTGGAGTTATCTTTGAATATCAATCTTACTGTTTTCCTTTGAAAGCTTCCATCTTTGCTGCTGATATTACCCCCACATCCCACGTTGGTTCATTACAGTTGGCTACCAGGAAAATTCTCCTTCTTAATCAGGCAGTATCTCTAACTCTAAGAAGTTGTATATAGTTTCCATGTATCCATCTGTGTTGCTGGGGATCAAACAGTTTTAATATTTGCTATGATGATAACTATAGTTTCTTTTTAATATACATTTGTAGCAAGTGTAAATGTTGTAACACTGCTGTATATTGGCTGCCCAATATGTTATATGATACGACGTCTTATTCTAGCTTGGCTTATGGTCATTCTGTTGTCTAGTTAGTACTAAGAATTAGATTCAATTCAAAAGAAAAATATGCCTCGTCTTGCATCCGACTATAAATGGCAATAAAAGAAATCTTCCGATTTCTAATTGTAGAATCCGATAGTCATGATCACCCTGTGAGGTCACTGGATTGACAAAAGCGTGGTGACATTGGCAAACTTTTTTTGATTTTGAAATGTATGGAGAATCAAAGTAAAAGTAATCAAATAGTATAAAAGTGTAAGTAAAAATTCTTTACTTAGGAAAGCAAATGATGTGACGCCATTAAATTGAGCATGAGTATTCCTTTCTTTTTGTGAGCTTATCTATCACTGCATGATTATCAGTCTGCTTTAGCTTTGTTGATGTAGGCAAAAAATATCAAAGAAGAAAGGAGGAAGCATAACAGTTCAAATGGCAGGATGTCAGAAGTGGAAGCCTGTTGTTGTTATACTGGCTGTTTACTTTGTTATGGCTATTTTAAACCTTTTATTTAAGAAAATTCTCGACGAAGGGAAGAGCCACTTAGTTATAATCACATACCGACTAACATCTGCTGCAATTTTTTTGATGCCTGTTGCCTACTTCTGTGAAAGGTAATTGCATGATTTTTTTTTTTGAATTGTATGTAAAAAAAACTTAAAAGATGCAGAATTAAGCTCTTGACTGTTGTTGCAGGAGAAGAGGTATCAATGCTAAGCTCACGCCTCTGATCTTATGCTACCTATTCTTCAGTGCTCTGATTGGGTGAGCAAGAAAAACTTATGTTCAGATACTAGATTTTGCTGTTGTTTTTTCCTTTCAGATGGCGTTGTGTGTTTTTCTTTGAAGTTGCTACTAAAGTGTGGAACAATAGCTTAAAAGACAAGGATGTTTTCAGGGCGACACTGACCCAGTATTTGTTTCTTCTTGGAAGGCAATGTACATCCGCTGCCTTTGCCAGTGCCTTCATCAACATGACTCCTGTGTTCACTTTCCTTTTGGCGATACCACTAGGGTGAGTTGATTTCATTAGCTTTGTCTAGTAGAAGACTCCTGAAAAAAAAATAGTCTAACTACAATCAGATTCTTTCAGGCAAGAGAGTGTGAACTTCCGAAGCACGGGAAAGATAGCTAAAGTGTTAGGCTCACTTATCTGCATGGGGGGAGCTGTAGTATTGATAGTGTACAGAGGAACTCCACTGAACAAAACAACTTACCTGAAATCGCCTTCATACAAGGCTAATAGTTTGAGTATGATTGCTAACATTGGCAACAAGCAAAGATGGATCCTTGGATCAATTTTCCTTGTGCTTAGTATCCTATGCTGGTCTGGCTGGTTCCTTATACAATCAAGGATTTGCAAGAGATTCCAATGCAAGTATACCAGCACCGCTTTGATGTCTGCCCTTGGTGCTGTTCAGTCAGCAATCTTATGTTTCTCCATCAACAGAAATATGTCGATATGGATTCTTAATGATAAGCTGCAGATCTTTACTGTGCTTTCTGCTGTAAGTATGGTTTGACCTGCTTTTGTTATTGTAAACCTTCAAATTGTAGCTTTAGTCTTATGTCTCACAAACTTTTAACATAAATTAACTATTCAATGGTGAAGCTGGAATAATTTATCTTTTGCAGAGATGACTTAGATGGAGTCGCAAAACCTACCTTTCTGCGCCACCCAAGGAACTAGTTCCAAGTTATTCTTTTTGCAACTAGGCTAGGAATTTTAGTTGATATGCATTGTGCTTAAATATTTGAGACTGGAGTTTTTAGAGCTTGATGAATCATGAATGTGCAAAATGCAGGGAGTTTTTGGATCAGGACTATGCTATGTGGCGATGTCATGGTGTGTTGAACAGAGGGGACCCGTCTTCACATCAGCATTCACCCCTTCCATAC
This sequence comes from Beta corolliflora, assembly GCA_947648045.1. NCBI lineage: Eukaryota > Viridiplantae > Streptophyta > Magnoliopsida > Caryophyllales > Amaranthaceae > Beta > Beta corolliflora. The sequence goes on along the minus strand of CANSZD010000983.1, from coordinate 57,525 downwards.
AAAATTACAGATATTCATAGCAATTATGGATTTAGCCTTCTTTCATGAACAAAGTTACCTTGGAAGGTTTGATCCTTTAACCTTGCTTCTCAATTCCCCAGACTGATACTTCTCTCCCTAAGAAGAGTAAATGGCATTTTTGGCTGTCAAGAAGAAAAAGGGGTAAAAATGACTGCTTTATATTACTATTCAAAATCTGAAAATTGTCATATACTCCGTGTTAGCTTTTTGATCGACACACTTTGTACTTTTGCACTATTCACATATTGCACCTTGACCATTGTTTGTGAATTATACAAAAAGAGATAAAATTCATGTGGGGGTATGCTAAAATTCGTGTCAATATAAACTGTTAAAATATGAACTTTTTATAACTTTTTCTTAATAATATTTATATATATTAGTGGTGAAAGTTATGAGTTCGCAAGCGTGAAAGTCAAATTGTGTAGCTCAAAATAGCACAGAGGTAGTACAGAAGTCGTTGTCGAAGGGCAAAGCCAAAACAATTCAGAAAAAAGGGTCTTTTTTCAAGAAGTTATGCTGATTGAGACAAGAAGAATATTGTAACATGAAATCTGAACTTTTTTTTTTGCTTTTCCTTTTGATTTAATTGATAGTTCTCATTCTTTTTCTGTTCTCTGGGTTGTTAACAGTGTTATAGGTTCAATCTTGATAATTTGTGGTCTCTATATTCTTCTGTGGGGTAAAAGCAGTGAATCATCACGGGATAACGTCATTAAGCCAGCTGAGGCAGTGCAATGCAATAGAAGTTCTGCAGCTGCAATTGACATTATTCATGTTACTAAATGAGGATGTCTCCATTAGTTTAGCTTGATGCATCTATGTGCTGGTAAAATAAATGAAAATACCTCACATCATCAAGATCCTTGTGTGACTATTTTAGCCAAATAAGGAAAAATCACCCTAAGTAATCCTTACTTTGGCCAATTGTGGACCTAGTTTGAATTTAATTTTTTTTAAGTTAATATGAAGTTTGTGGCTGTTCTTTCCGAAATGAACCTTGAAGTATGAATCTGAACTCTCCAATATAAATTGTATTTTTGTATCTTGAATATTAATGTACATTGTTTTAACAAGTTTAGCATAAATCAGAAACAAAAATTATATATCACCGACAAGCTCTAGTTGTGAGAATAACCATCATCCATGGTTGTTCTCTTTCTACTTTCTCTTCTTTGCTCCTTCCCCTGCGTAGCTATATTTATTCTTCATATTAGTGCCTTGGACCACAATGACTATCTTTTTCCTTTCTTTATTGTGCTGATGTAAGTTGTGGATGAATGTCTACTTTTCTCCTCATAGAGATATTATTAGATAGTCCAGGACAGCCATGCCATCTACTGTCCTGGCTACTTATAACATGACATTTATGATTATCATCTCCCAACGAATTTGATATGTTAGGGCCTTGTATATTTCATAAGTCCTATACAGATTTGAGTTTTTGTCCTTCCCTGATATAGAGTTGAGCAGCCAAGTAATGTCTTTACTTAGATGGTCATAAAATCTACTTTATGTGTTTGATTTCCATAGCTGTGTGGACTTTCTTGACAAGAAGTTTGGAAAAACCTAGGTCGTGTAATGTCCTAGGTGAGGCTAATAAAAAAAATAATTCCGAGTATTAGTATTAGATGCTCGATCAATAATCTATTGTATGTATCTGTAATCATGTGGTAGAATTCCTGTATCTGATAAAGTTCTCTGACAAGAAATTTAGAAAAAAAATTGTTCATGCAAATTATCTAGTGAAAGTAGGAGGTTTATAAGAAAAGAAAAAAATTCTGAGTAAAAATATCAGATGTCTGTTGAAGATTGTGTGCAATGCTCTGAAGATTGTTTGCAGGACTGGAGATGCAACTTTCAATCATTTATTAGAAGTATGGCACCAGTGATGACACATTTAACTATAGTCTATAGTTATGAAAGCTCTTAAGCGTTCAAAGTTCTCCTTAGTCCTTACCAAACTCTGCATTTGGACTGCATGAAGATTATAGAGTCGACCTGGTTATTCAGAGACGATTACTTGTATCAGGAAAATGGAAGAAAGAAATAAAAAGATTTGCTCTCGAGGCACTCACTGAATGAAAATACTTGGAAATATTTCCTAAACTGTTGTTATACAAAAAATTTACATTGGAGTTTTTTGTTGCTTACTGCTCTCCTTGAAGGGATAAGTTCTCTTATTTGTCTGCTTTCTGTTGATAGCATGCTTTCTGATGGTTACTATAAACTTTTTCTCCCTGATAGATATGCTAAATCCTACTTTTGCACAGCGTTCTATGTTCTTCAGCATGTACATCTGTGCCTACGAATTCTGTCTCAAGACTGCTTTTTTAGCTTATATTAATAGCACATGTAGATGTGAAATTATGTTGTGTAGTTGCTGCAAATGGTGTTGATGATATGACTTAATATTCTTGCTTGTCTTAGTGCTCATGAGGCTTCCGGTCGCTCTACTGTCCTGCAGTAAGAATTAGATTCCATTGAAAAGAAGCATATGCCTTGTTTTGCACCACACTCTAGATGGAAACGAAGAACACCTCCCAATTTCGGTAAGTGTAAAGTGCAAAACCCAAAGTCTTGATCACTGTATGAGGTTACTAGATGATGCCGAAGGCGTGTGACCTTGGCAACCACATTCACTGCAATATAAAATTTTGGGAAGGATCAACACAAAAGTTAACAAAATAGAATATTTTCGATATTTGTACGAACTTCTTGCTTAAAAAAGCAAATGATGTGACCTATTGGTTTGAGCTTGTCTATTCCTTTCTATTGAGTGCTTACTTATTGCTGCTCATAGATCAGTCTGGCTGACTTTGTTTTGTAGTACACATACTCACAAAAAAAAAGAGGAAGTATAACCTTTCCTATGGGAGGATGTCAGAACTGGAAGCTCATTGTCGTAATATTGGCTGTTTATTTTGTGATGGCAGTATTAACCATCCTATTTAAGAAGATTCTTGATGAGGGTACAAATCAGTTGGTTATGATCACTTACAGATTGACAGCAGCTGCGATCTTTTTACTTCCCATTGCTCACTTCTGTGAAAGGTAATACACCTTCCTAAGTAAAATAGAGAAGTGCGGAAAGAAAGTATTGAAGAACTAAGATGCAAGTACTAAGGTCTGAATTTTATTGCAGGAAAAATGGAGTAAAGCTCACAATTCCAATCTTATGTTATATCTTCTTCAGCGCTCTCATTGGGTGAGATGAAAAAACAGTTCCTTACTAATCAGTCACTGGTTTCCCCCCCCCTCAGTTTGTTTACTTCTTTTAACTAGCTGTTTTAAATCATAGAAATGTTGAAGAGATGGATATTTTTCAGGGCAACCCTCACTCAGTACCTGAACCTTCTGGGGACCCAACACACATCTGCTGCCTTTTCCAGTGCATTCACCAACATGAATCCTGTATTTACTTTTCTTTTGGCTTTGCCACTAAGGTGAGATGTTTTCTTTTCATTTTCTGTACTTCTATTGGTGTAAAGAAAGTATTCTTAGGCTATGTTACTCAGACTGCAATACTCATGTCAGACGCATGGGTATGTGTCCAAGTGTCTGACTTGTGTATTTTACAAAATTTTCCTGTGATTTTGGCTCAAAATGAAGTGCCAAACTATCCATATATGTTGGAGTTATGTGGTAAAATGAAGAGTCTGAGTAGTAAAGTCTTGGCTTCACTTACTGTATTGAGCTTTTGCAGGCAAGAGAGTGTGAACTTGAGAACCAAACACGGGATAGCTAAAGTGTTAGGTTCACTTACTTGCATTGGTGGAGTTATACTGCTCATCTTTTACAGAGGAATTTCACTAAACAAAGCAACTAATTACTCAGGGAAGCCCACATATAATGCTATTAACTCGAGTATGGTTACAAAAGTTGGAAGCAAGGAAGAATGGATCGTTGGATCAATTTACCTTTTGTTAAGCATCCTATGCTGGTCTGGATGGTTTCTTATGCAATCGAGGATTGGCAAGATATACGGACGTAAATACTCTAGCACAGCCTTGATGTCAACTTTTGGTGCTGCCCAGTCTGCAATCTTATGTTTTGCCATCAACAGAGACACTACCATTTGGATTCTAAGGGGAAAGCTACAAATCTTTACTGTGTTATCTGCTGTAAGTATGGGTTTTGATCTTGTTCTATTACTACACTAGTCCACTATATGAAGTATCATATCATATTTTTTGGTCTAGTAATCGAAAATCAATGCTTTTCCGTTTATTTTTTAATTGCAACAATGGACTTTTCTATACTAAAGTTTGTAAATCTTTTGACGGTGTGTGTGTGTGTATATATATATATATATATATATATATATATATATATATATATATATATATATATATATATATATAATCATGTGGGGTATTGCGAGATTCGTTTTGATGTGTATTATTTGTCAGATATGTGTTTGAGATAGCGTGAGAAGTCCAATGTTGCAACTAAACAAGAACAGTGAGGTAAACTTAATAAAGTTAAATCACACTATCAAAGGTCCCACAAATTATTTGTGCAGGGATTACTTGGGAGGAATCTCAGAATCTACCTTTATATTCCCCACATAAGCATCAATTTCCAAGATATTCATTACAGTAACTAAGCTAAAAACTTTTATTGAGATGCATGTGTATCTTTAAATGAGATTGTACTTTTAGAACATGAAACTATTATTGTTCAAAATGCAGGGAATATTGGGATCAGGGCTATGCTATGTTGGGATGTCATGGTGTGTTGAACAGAGGGGTCCAGTGTTTACTTCAGCATTCACCCCTTCGATACCAATATTTGTGACTATGATGGATTTCGCTTTCTTTCATGAACAAATTTACCTTGGAAGGTCTGTCTTTATCACTTTGTTCCATTAAAATACTTCGCCAGCTTTTTAATTGGCTTCTGGTTTTTACATGTGTGACATAACCAAAAACTACGTTTGATGAATGGCTTTTCACTGAAGAAGCCGACTTGAGCAGCTTGTTTTCTCTATTTTTTGGTTTGTGTTGCCTAGCAACAGTTAATTTTACCAAAGATTTTTGTAAACTACTATTACAAACAATTGACTTAAACAACTAATAAAAACAAGATAAATTGGTGGGGAAGAAAAAATGACTGTGCTAAGTCGAAATGATCATGTATATATTTCATTTTAGAAAGTAAATGAGAAAATACTATTTTGAGTCAATAGGGAATACTGTATTACTTGTGCTGTTGTGCATAATCAGAATATTGTTTTTCAAGTTTCATGATTCTTATCATTTTTCCAACTTTTTGGGTTGTTAACCAGTGTTATAGGATCCATTATAGTTATATGTGGTCTATATATACTTCTGTGGGGTAAAAGCTATGAAGCGGTGGTCCATAACATGAGTGAGCCAGCTGAAGCAGTGGAATCTCATGGAAGTTCTGCAACTGCCATCAACGTTATTCAAGTCACCTCCGATTACGAACGTCCCTCTTAGCTTTGATTGTAGACACAGAAAATAAGAGTACTAAGCTCATTGAAATCTTTTGGATTCATTCACCTTTCTTTTGTAATATTCTAGCGAAACATCCAGTAAAGAAGGTTCTATGCTTAAAAGCTCTCTATAATTGTTCATGGTAATGTATGTAACGGGTGCATCATACTTCGATATGATAGGATTTTAGTCATCCCATATCACAGATATATCACCTCTTTAGGGAATTGATTTTTATGTGATTTGGGGCAATTGAGCATGTTGTATAGGTGCGGGAGCACCTATGAGTCTGCCTCGGAAGTTGGAAGCTTGTTTTCTCTTCTTGTGCAAGTGGACATGGGGGATGGTGCAGGCACACCATAGCTCGACTCAAGTATCTCTATTGCTTTATTTGCCTTCTCTTCTGACTTGCAATTATATTGGATGGTTCCACCTACATTGCAAACACGGCAAGTGAAGGCAATAATGCTAGAAAATCGGTCAAAAATGACCGAAAATCTAGCAAAGTGTCACAATGATCAAGGATGATCAAGTGAGTGGAATAGAAGTGAGAAAGGAGAAGAAAGAGGGAAGAATATGGGAGAATGAGGTTAAAAGAAGCCTAAAAAGAGTTCCATAAGTATGTTAAAAAAACGCACTTATCGTTATGTATACGTGATTGACACAAAACCTACTACTAGTTGTTTGCATTGGCAACTTGAGGTAAGGTTATATACATTCCATTCTTCTAAATTCTTGCGTCAATAGGATTATTTATTTAATTTAAAAAGAAAAGTAAATCAATGTGGGGATTGTGTATTAATAAAAATATGGGAGCATCATTTGATACAATGTCCATTCCAGAATCAAGACATCCATCAACCTATCTTCGAATACTAAAGTGTGAGTAACTCGACTTGACTCATAAAGTAATTTTTTAGTGAAGTTGACACAACACTCATCTCAACCAGGACGTTCCTCAAATGGAGTAAGAAATAGTATGAAGTACAAGAAGAATTCCAAAAGTTTACCTAGTACTAGCTGATGACCTCAACAGTAAAGTGGATATCTTCCAACTTTGTTGGTGAAATCTTGTGGGGGTACCTAAGATTAGGAACGAATCTCGTCTATATTATCGGGTTTAGTCGCTCACTATCTTCAAAAAAAAGTACCATGAGTAAATGTAAAAGTATTGGAATTGAATAGTATTATATGATTTTGTTAAAAACATGTTCAATGGATTGCATTCTAATAACTTTTTTGCGTAAAATAGCCATGTTTTGTTAAGTAAGGCCTAACAATATACCTTTATTTTGAAACCATCTTACCTTGAATTAAGGATTACTCGAAAAGAATCATACATACAAGGTACATTCTTAAAAACTAAATTCACCCCTCAAGACTTAAAAACTAAATTCATACATACAAGGTACATTCTTAAAAACTAAATTCACCCCTCAAGACTTAAAATTTCTCCTTAACAACTAGGATTGTGTTATTAGTCCAACATGGACGGCTTAATAGTATTATGGTGTGGTTATGTTGAAGAACTAATTCAGATCATTGTTCTTTTAAGAGTGTAAGACTTACAAATATATATGAGGGTATTATTTAGATCGAATCTTCACTTTCACCTTAGTTTGACAGCATACTAACTTAGCCTCACTAAACTTTGAAACGAGCTTCAACTTAATTTATTTCTTTCATTTTTGAATGTATACTTGCATCGTTTATTTACTAAGTTAATACAAAAACACTTGAATGGATCTGGTTTACAATAATAACTTATTGTGCACCGGAAATCATATGATATAGTCACTTTTCGTTTGATATAGCCAATTTTCGTTTGATATAATCACCTTTTATATAGTCAGTTTTTGTATGATACAATCAATTTTTTGATAAAGTCGATTTTCTTATCATATAGTCGGTTTTTTTCTTTCTAATATAGTCAGCTTTTGTGTGATAAAAGTCAGTTTGGATGCATAATAAATTATTGTAAACACAGTCCACCCAATACTTTTTGAAGTTAATATGGAATATACTTTGCTCTATTAAAGATTCAATTTGAGTTTCATCAAAATAGTAAAAATTACAAAAAAAAAACACAAGAAAAAATTGACTTGAAAAGAATAAAATATTTGGGTTTTTCTATGATATACCCCTGTGTTTTTTGAAATTCTACGTTATACCCCTAATGTTTTTTTCTTCTACATTGTACCCCCAAGTTTTTAAAGTTTTCTACATAGTACCCCTACGTTAAGTGTACGTAACGTTTACCGTTAAATTTCTAGGCTTCTCTCTCTCTCAACCCTCCCCCCCCATGCCGCCCTAGCCTCCTCCCCCTCTCCTCCGCCGCAGCCTCCCCACCCCTCTCCCCTGCCCCAGCCCCTCATCCCTTCCCCTTCGATTTTCCGCAGCCCCCCCACCCCCTTCCTTTCGATTTCCCGCAGCCCCCCAACCCCCTTCCCTTCAATTTCCCGACCCCCCCAACCCCATCCCCTTTGATTTCCTCGCAGCCCCCCAACCCCCTCCCCTTCGATTTGTCGTAGCCCCACACCCCATCCCCTTCGATTTCCCCGGCCCCACCCCCCCTTCGATTTCCCGCAGCCCCAACCCCTCCCCCTCGAATTCCATGAACCCCCTCCCCCTCGAATTCCCGCAGCTTCCCCCAACCCCTCCCCCTAGATTTCCCGCGAGTCCCACCCCCTCACCTTCGATTTTCCAAGCCCCACCCCCCCCACGATTGAATTTAGGTTGATTTTTTAAAAAACAATGGCGAGGGTGGTGGTGGTTGTTGTTCACGCTTGTGGTGCGAGGGAGGGAAGGGGAGGAGAGAGGGTGGGGAGGCTGCGGAAATCGAAGGGGAAAGGGAGGGGAGGAGGAGGGGGGGGGCCGGGTCAAGGCGGTCATGGTGGTTGCGGGGGTGGAGGGGAGGCAGAAAGGTGGGGAAGGGAAAGGGTTGGCTGAGAGAAGCCCAAAAATTTAATCTGTAAATGTTACGTACACTTAACGTAGGCATTATATAGAAAACTTTAAAAACTTAGAGTATAAATGTAGAAGAAAAAAAACATTAGGGTATACCGTGAATTTAAAAAACACAAGTGTATATCATGAAAACCCAAAATATTTAGTACAAGATGAGATCCAAAACAAAATTTAAATTTTAGAGCCCGGCCCAAGCTCTAAAGTGTATCGGGTCAAGATGGGTCCATCATAAACAAAACATCGTCTTCTTCTTCGAACCAAAACCCTAAAACCCTAAAACTAAACCGAAAACCCCTAATTTCGTCACTGCCATAACCAACGATTGCAGAGAAGAGGAGAGAGAAAGTGAGAAGAAATGGGATTCAACGGTAAGAAAAGAGAGAACAAAGAATCCGACAATGGCGAAAGAGAATATGCGAATCCTTCAACTTCAGGCGTCAGAAAGAAGGAACAAATTCTACCTTCAATGGTGAAAAACAAAGCAAAGAGGTCTGAAATTCACGCGAAATTAAAGCATGAAAAGAAGCTTGAGAAGCATAAGAAGCTTAAAGCTCGCGACGCTGCTGATAAACGCGCGCTTGAACTCGGCGAAGAGGTTTTTTTTGTTTTTCTCTCTCTTCATCTGAACCGTTTGATTTAGATTTGAATTTGATTGAATGGCTGAGATTTTATTGGTTCTTCTTATGTGTTGTAGCTTCCGGCGAGGCCGATTCCTCGTACGATTGAGAATACTAGGGAAGCTGATGAGACTGTTTGCAAGCCTGGTGATGAAGAGGTTTAATTTTGAAAAATATCTATTGAATGCTTCAATTTTGGTTTTATTGTTCGAAATGTGGTTGAATTGATGATAGTTTTTGTGTATTTTTGGTTGAAGTTGTTTGCGGAACTGGAAACTGATGAATTTAGTGGAGTTCTGAAAACCGAGCGGATTCCGAAAGTTTTGATCACCACATGCCGTTTTAATTCCACTGTAAGATTTCATTTCCCTCGCCATTATGATTAATTTCACTCTTGCTTAGTGTATGAAAATGTTGGAGCATGATGTTAGCTTATTAGAGATTTGTATGTTATTAAGCTATTGCTGCGACTGCGTTTGATTAATGAAGTAATGACTGATGAGCTTTTGGAAATTAAAACTTGTTATGAGCCGGAATATTGTTACCTTTGCTTTGATTCTTTGGCAAGCCTTGTAGTTGCTTCTTGCTTGTTAATGTATGTACTTTGGGTTTGCAGTCATTTCAGGATAGGGCCAAATATATTCAGAATACATGATTACATCACAAAATCTCTCTATTCTTTCAAGTTGATATTTCTATTCAGCAATGATTGTTACATACTTACATTTACTATTTTGGGATGTTTGAAAAACTTTCACCTTTCTAGAATGGTTTTAGTGTCTTATGATGACATTTTACAAGAAGCCCCTAGATGTATTGAGTGATGGAAAAGGTTGTAGGATGGTTGAACTATAAGGGGTTGAAGGGTTTTCAGTCAAATCATGACCCCTCCTTTTCAATGAGGTGTTTGGGCTGAGTGACAACAATAGTTGGACATAGAAAAATGACATGCTTTTATATGTTGAGCCTCAATTGATGTCGATACAAGTTTGCTAGTGAAGTCCTTAAGTTTTATTATGCCAACAAGAGGAAAAGTATATTTTTCTTAGACCCATTGGCCATTATATGCTTAATACTGCACAAATTGTATCCCCTGGCACATGGTTGGGTTAGCAGCTGCTCTGGATGAATTTTTTATATTCTTTGCTTTTGTTGTTTGGTTGAGGCCTTCACGGTCAAGAGGAGTATGAAACATTTATTGAAATTCTTGTTCTTCGTTATGTGCTGGAAATTAATAGTTGTTTGGATAGGGGAATTTGGAGGTAAAGGGAGAGGAAGGGATTAAATTTCTTTTGTTTGGATACAATATAGGGGAAGGGAGGGGAAAGGAATTGGAAGATTTCATTTTCCTTCCCTTAAAAGAAATGGATGGTCCTTTTTTTCTAAATCAATGGTTGAGAATGCGTAAAGGGAAAAAGTAGCTTAGGTGTCATCACCTTAAGATAGGTTATGGATGAAAAGGGAAATAAAGAGGATGCTAATACCCTTTCAATAAAACAAATCAGTTTTGGAAGGAAAATGGAAGCTCACTGCTCACTCTTCCCTCTCATTCCCTCCCCTGTATTTCCCTCCATCATTGCTAGCCAAAAAAAAAAAAATGTAAGCAATTCCTTGTTTGGTTGCTGCTAATCAGGATGCTCCTGAGGTGTAAGGTTGCCTCACTCAAGCCGTTGACGACAAAGACGGCTTTGTCTTTGCCATTGTGATACAGTCAATAAAGGCATGCTATACATACAAGTCTTTAACTGCTTCATGATGTACGGCCATATAAATATGTGTACTGCTCCATTTTTTACATTGCTCGTAATTTTCTTCAAATGGATACAGATTAACATTTCTTCTGTTACGTTGTCTACAGAGGGGACCTGATTTTATAAAAGAATTACTTGAAGTGATCCCAAATTCATCTTACCGTAAGAGAGGGACCTATGATCTGAAGAAGGTCAGAACTTGTTACCTCTTGCACTTTTTTGATTAAAAAAAGCATGTTAATTTTCTCCTTGCAGAATGTCTCATCTCTATGCTTTCTTTGACATTGGTTCAGATCATTACATATGCAACTAAAAAGGATTTCACTTCTTTAATGGTTGTCCATACTAATAGAAGAGAACCAGGTCAGTGGCCATTTTCTCTAATCAACTGAAGCATTTTTGGTGAAAGATTCAATCTGATCCTTGATCTCTTTCTCCTAAGCCTCTGTGACTACAAGTTGACTGGAAATCACATAGCTCCAACATATTCATAATTTTTTTTTATATTTTTAGGCATGTTTAATTATATTGCTCTGATGTGGTATTGCAGATGCTCTCTTAATTATTGGCCTACCTGATGGACCAACTGCGCATTTCAAGCTTTCAAAACTTGTGCTACGAAAGGATATTAAGGTCCGTCACAAATTTTGGGTCGTGTTATTCCTGAACTTTCAGACACTTTGCTATATCTTGTTATTCAACTAAATTTGTACTCTTCTTATTCTCCCCTTGTGTTGCTTTATGCCCTTGATAGCACATCAAGATGCAACGCATGCATACATATGTACTCACCCTATCTGGAAAAAAAATCCACGTTGCTCTGTATTACACAGTTTTGCTGTTTGATGATCATGCTATGTGTAATTCTTGTCTGTACTTTGTTCACTGTAAGAGTGTCCAAATATATCGATGACCCTCGTTTATATGCTGTAAGCGATTATCAAATATAGATATGAGGTTGATGGGATGAGGAAGCATTATGCACTTTAAGAGAATATCAAGCCATCACTGGTGTAATAGCCGCTAAATTAGTATACTTATGCTGTGGCTATATCTCCCAGCAATTGCTATTATTTGAATGTGTAGTGATGTATCTTTTGATTTGTTTTCTTTTATATGTTCATATGGTTATTATGTTGTGCAGAATCATGGTAAGCCAACCAGTCATTCGCCTGAGCTAGTACTAAATAACTTCACGACAAGGCTTGGTTGTCGCGTTGGAAGGTCTCTTCTGTTTCCTCTTTTACATTAGCATTCTAATCTTATGATACTGTAATGAATTGATATATCTCAAAAGAAGATTAAAGACGAAGATTAAGACTAAAACTGACATTTGGTTGATAATCTGGAAATTTACAGCAAAATAAAGATAGTGACAAGCTTTCGAGAGGCATGTTTCTATCCTAAAATTAAACTACTATTAACTCTCCAATATTTTCAGCATGCCTTTCTCTTTCCTACTCTCCTCTATTTAAAAAATTTCTTTCCTTACTAACTCTCAAGCTTATTCCTCAAGCTACTAATAAAACTAACCAACTGTGCAATGCCAAGAGATCCCCTCTCATTAAGTTGATTAATTACATCTACCCTTCCCTTCTGCATTGGTAGGTTTTATGATTGGTTTTTCACAGTGTTTTCCTTGTTTGTTTCATCTAGGATGATACAACGCTCTTTCCACAAAATCCAGAATTTCGTGGTCGCCGGGTTGTTACCTTTCACAATCAACGGGATTATATATTTTTTCGCCATCATAGGTACACCTTGTGCCTCTTCTGTTTATATGATATGTCAGCTTTATATAGATTATGCTGTATTAACTTTTATATCTTGATACTATGCAAGGTATGTGTTTGAAGCCAAAGATAAAAAGCGTGCAGACTCCAAAAATAAAGACAAGGATTCTACGGCAGAGATAAAGATTTCAGATAAAGTCAAGGCCCGTCTTCAGGTGTGTATTTTCTGGTTTCATGGCTATTCTTGTTCTTTTCCTCTTCCACCCCCCCCCCCCACAACAACCGGGGCTAATAAACTATTGGCTTTTCATTCTGGAATGATGCATGTGAAAAGAATGTATCCTCGCTCATCCATCTGGGTGGGTACCGTGTCTTGGCAGATCTGGCTTTTGTCCGGACTCCTGATAGTAACACATATCTAACACCCCCCCCCAAAAAAAAAAAAATTTGTATTGCTTATGGATGAGGGTAATTTGCCAACATGCTCGTCTTTGTTGAATTTAGGATCTAGGATGAACCATTTGTTTATTCTTCCATGCAGGAATGCGGCCCTCGGTTTGTATTGAAATTGATTAGTCTCCAGCATGGAACATTTGATCCTCGAGGCGGTGAATATGAATGGAATCATAAGGTAGTTTATTTCTGCTCTTTTTGTTTGAGTAGTAACAAAAAAAAAATCTGTGCTATAATTTAGCTACATTCTTTTTGTGTGCAAAGTTGTGTACTAATTTGCCATGGTTTACTTTCTGTCTATAACAGCCGGAGATGGACACCAGTCGAAGGAGATTTTTCTTGTGATTTACCCCTGGATTCCTATGGGAATATTTGGCCCATGGGGTAACTGTAAAGTCTCAAATTTTGTCAAGTCTGTCATTGAATTTCGTTTTTTCCTAATTGTAGCTCCCTTTATGAATGTTATCATGCCTGTGAACAAATATTCTATTGATGAAATACAAATTAATTTGTTAGTTTGAACAATTTTTTTTCCTCTTTCCTGTAGCAAAATTATCTACTGCCACCCTGCATTTTGTGGCGTGTCATTGAATAAGGAAACAATAGAAGTAGTAAGCCTTTTTAGAAGTTGGAGACACATTAATACAAACACACCACTAAAACTAGCTGCTCTTGTCCAAGCTCTTATAGGTGGAGGAATGATTAGTAAATAGAAACATTCTACAGTCATTAAGATCCAACTCAAACTTTCCATGGTAGACTTCATCAACTTGGTTCTCCCTTTGCTTTCTGTTGTCACCCTTGAGAAAATCCTGAATATTAGAGTACCGACTACCAGAGCAGTGGTCACTGACCATCCTCTGTAGACCAGCATCCCTCCCACAGCTAGAACCTGCTGCCGACATACACAGGACGAGCACTCACCTGAGAACCTGGATGACATTAGGGCATCAAGACCTGTGTAGTAAGGCAAGATTATCGAGTCCAAGTATAGTGATGTATGTAATATTCCTGATATAGTTGATGCCTCGAGGAATACATACTTGACGTCGCTTTCAGTTTCAGTGTCGAACACCAGAGCGGATATCCGAATTAGATGGAGAATTGCAGGACCGTTATATGACAGAGGGAATGCAGAGTTTATCCTGTGTCCCTTTGCCATGATGAAAAGGATGATGGGTAGGAAAATTGGACCTGATGGTAGAAAGTATCTCCTCAACTGATTGAGTCGAGTCAAGGGACCTGCTCCCTTTCTCCCTCTTATCATCCCTACCACCATGAAAATTGCGGTTGCTAAGAACGTGATGGTGATGAATAAAATTGCCAAGCTGTCAACCCAAGACGGGTAATCTCCGGGATAGTTGCTGTTGCAGTAGTAGTGGTATGGGCAGTTGATTGGATCTAGTGTTTCTTCCAGCTGCCATTTTGTGCATTTGAAGAAAATCCTTTGGATGTCCCCTTCCTGTATAGTAGATAGAAATGCTGAATTTCTGGAGGGTAGGAGCTGGTTATACATATTTTGTTGGGAGTTTTGCATATTAGAGCTTTAATCTGCTGTCTTCTAAGTTTAATATATATGACTTTGCTGGGGTATTAAGCTTTAACTCTTTTAAGGGAGAGGTGGGCCTACCTCAAATTGTTGAGCAGTTGTTTTTGCTGAATGAGAATTGGATGAGGATTGACCAACAGCAAAAACTTGTTGAAAAGGGCCTGGTCGCTTATGGGGGAGATTATTGAAATCTTTTTTTCTTTGAGACTTCAGATTGAGAAATCTGACAATGATGATATTATCTTACATGTATATGCTGTGAGTTATACGGTAAGACTTCTTGAAGTTGGTTGGTTATCTCAGGATCCGAGTTAAAAAAAAGGCACAATATAGATGAATTTTGGGATCAGCGATATAAATGTGATTACAAATTCTTGTATGGGACGTGCCACATCATTAACTGATGGTGCAACTAGGTTCTTGACAGATAAAAATGAGGTTATTGATGTGCGTAGGACTCTTGTTAAAGACATCTATGAGATTATGATGAGGGTAAGTTTGATAATGTTGTTAAATCATTATGAACTGGGTTACTCGTGTCATAATGTTGCATCATCATTTGATTGTAACACTGGGTTACTCGTGTCATAATGTTGCATCATCATTTGAGTGTATGACACGTAGTACACAAATGGGTCGGAACTATATTATAGCATTTCATTTACTTTTAATTATAAATTTGTTGACAACATTTGGGGTTATCTATATTACAATTCTCTCCCTGGTTTGTTGAGGTTAGGGATTTGGCCAAGTCCTTGGTAGTGTTTACCTTTCTATGTAAGGGATGTTGTTTGTTGATGATTGCTACTGATTTTATAGCTTTTGAAGTTGTTGGAAAGCGTTTAATTATAGTATTATAGCTGCTGGATAAGATCATAAGAATGAGCCAATTATGGATATTCTTACACAAAAACTGATATTTAATTAGCAAGCAGATTAATAGGTCGCTTTAAATTTAGTCGCTGCAGTATATTAATTTTCTATAGTTATTTACTGTTTCTTTGTTGCTAGGTCATTTTCTAATTTGTGCTTCAAGTTGCAGCTTAGCATTAAACAAGACCTTAATTCAACTTGGTAGTAAATTAGTAAATATACTTGAACCTACGTGGTAGGGACTAATTGAATTGTATGGTATTTTCGATGAAAATTTTGTCTGACCTTTGTTTGTTGAAGATTTTCTACAAAATATTATCTTGGGTGGGTAAGATGGGCCCGTTATTGGCTGCCTATCACAGGCCAAACCTAGTTGAGTGATAAGGCCCAACTAAGTGATGTGGTGAGAATGAAACCCAACTTGATGGAGTACAAGGTGATGAGTGATGAGGAAGTGTATGCTGAGCTCTTTTCTTTTTTGGCCAGTGACTAAAAGGTCTTACACTTTGTTTTGACTTTGGATAGTAGTCAACTAGTCATGGAGGAAAAGGTAAGTTGATTTATCATACACTCAGGTACATCCAATACTAATTTTTACTCATTTGCTCATTTAGTAGTAGTACTCTCCTTTTTAGTACATTTTGCTCATTTGGGTGATTTCAAATGAGCAATGAGCAATGAGCAAAAAAAAGGCTTGGGTGTATCATGTTCACGGTACACCAGGGTGTATAATAAAATACGTAGGGAAAGGTCCGAAGAGGAGGGGAAGAAAGATCGGAAAAGTAAGATTGCAATATATCCCAGATGTTTTAGAAGGATTTGGTTTACTACGAGGGAGAAATGTGAACTTTAGAGTTTACTTTGCTTTCCTTCTCCTATGTTATATCCAAATATATTTCTGAGTGATAGTAGCCTTTAGAAAAAAGAGAGTTTTCGATCCATTAAATGCTCAAGAGTTGAAACCTATTATATCATTTTCGTTTGTGATTCCTTATATAACTGAAAATTGCATCAAAGATTCAGGAGTTTTGACCACTTAATGTATTAGTCAGTATGGCACTTTAGGGTTGTGAATTCAAGTAAACTTTCGTGTATTGTTGCTATGTGCTTGCCTGTACTTGCCTTAAGCTTGTGAAAACTTTTTCAGTTTTTGTAGTAAGGCTAAATGACTAATATTACAAGGTCATAATTTTCATCTCTTCTGCAGGCTCATTTTCGTCAATATTGTATCAGTTATTAGTCGATTTGTGTTCATAAATCAACCAACAATTTAATTTTTAGGAAGGCCATTTAATAAATAGATGCAACACTACTGAAATTTTGGTTAAATTAGAGAGTGATAATGAGTTTTAAAGAAAGATTGAAATAAATTTGTGGGTTATAAATGAAGACTTTTTTGCTTCAAATTAAGATTCTTTTCGACTCACATGATGAAAGAAAATGGTAATATCCATGTGACTACAAAGTCTTGATGTGCAGAATATTGCAGAACCTTTTGGTGAGGAATATGATTAATTCCACACTCAAAGGTATCACTCAAAAATAGGAAAATAATTAGTACTAGTATGCACCATTTGAGACTTTGAGAGTAGATGTAGGACATGTTCAATTCAACAAAAACCAAAAAAAACTACTCTAAGATTAGTTTTAATTAATAAAATCAGCCCTGATTAACACAAATCAGTAAAAATGTATGAAAAACAAGAGTAATCTAAAATCAATGTAATAGTAAAAATTAGTTTCAATCAACAAACATATTAAGCAAATCAGAATATACTTTGATTTTTGAAAAAATAATTACTTTAATAAAATCAAATTAAGTGAAAAGGTCATGATTTTAAGCATGAATTTTCGAACCAACATCCAAAAAAAAAATCAACTGAAGGCAATAGAAAATAGTATGACACGAAATTACTTCTTGTGGGGGGTGGTTGAGGTGATCAGGCTATGATGGCATGCTACAACATTTTAGCAAAGATTTCTCGGAATGCATGGTCATAAATTCCATTTCTATTTCGGCAATTACGTGCTTCAGGTTCCTCTGAACCAAGTGTATAAATTTGAGCATATTGGTGTATGGATTTTGATTCTGCAATATGTCATCTTTATTATTATAATTACCTAGAAGATCTCATATGAGCATCAATGCAATTTTTAGACTGATGGAATGGAATAAACTGACCAGAATTTTACAAATTGCTGCTTTAAGACAAGCAAAGCATACTAATTCTAGCTTTATATTGATTGTAAGAACTCCAATTGCAAGTAACTCATTTTATTTGTCAATATACAAAAAATTTACCATTACCATAAAAGCATAGGCTAATCTTACAATATGGCGTATCCTTTCTTACAATATCTATGTGTAACTTTTATAGTAAAATTTAATCATGTTCGAAAATACCATTCAAATTTTCTATTTTTATCATCACAGGTTTTAAGTAGAAATATTAAACTTATACAAAATTGTGGTATTGTTTGAGAAATCAGTAATATTTCAAATTAAATAAGGTCTTTGAGCATTTGGACGTAGATTAAACGAAGCTCGTAGACTAGATATATATCTTGTTCCTAAGTATCAAATATTTTCTTTGTATGATTATTTATTATATTTATAGATTGAAAAGGCCAGGTGAGCATCATGGAGGGAAGATGGTGAACTCTCCCATCTTCCACCCAGTCAGTCTGATGGTTAATTTCAATCCTTTGTTCATTTTTGTTCTTTTAACTTTCTTTTTTGGCATGTATGTTTGTTGTTCTTCCCACTTTTACTTCCTCTCGCAACAACTATCTCATGTGACTCCAAGAACTCATCATTGACCCTTACTCTTTGATTGCTTCCAAAAGCAGTTGAGAAGAACAAAAAGATACCGAGGTAGTATACTAGTATATGAGCTAATCACATTTCACTAGCGGCATTTTAATTGAAAAATGAAAAGACTTGCTAACTTGGTAAAACTGTATTGATATTGTTAGGAGTTAGAAGAACTAGATAGGTATAATTAGCTCGAACATACTTGTATAATATATTGGAGTAAGATTAATTTTATATATTTCGCTTATAAAAGTGTTGTATATATTGATATGTAATAACTCGAATTCAAGATCTAGAAAAATTGTAACTTTTCATGGTAAAATGATTCGAAATTGGATTACTTATAATTTGGAATAATCCTTTCTTATCATATCAACAAATTGTAGAATTATTTATGAATTATAGTCTTCATACAACAAAACTTACAATTAGAAGTATTAAATAGATCGATCAAGTTTCTTTCAAGTGAAATAACGTTAATTTCTACTAGAGTTGGTTATTATCAATGAAAACTTTTTTAAATACGTAGTGTTTGGATTAACTTTTTGAGTTAAAAATGTATATGATGTATACTTTTATTACTATTGTATTACTTTAGGCATCAATGTCACTGACATTAGTGCAACTTCGACTTGTCAAAAAAAAAAACTTCGACTTGTCACCCCTAGCATAATATCATGACCAAGTTAAAAAATATATCTCCATAGGCCATAGCTTAAGTTACAAGGTTTCCTATCTCAAATAAAATAATATACTCCAAAATTCAGTTATGCTTCTTTCTAGAGACATCACATGAATTAATTCGGATATTATTCCCAAAGTCACCACCATTTTTACAATATATCCCCACCTAGGCACCCACCTTGTATATGGACCTCCTGTGGAAGATCTTATTCTTAAGGGATAAAAAAACATTCGCCTCCCTCTTTTGATTTTTTTAAGTAGATACCAAAATTCTTTTAGGTAATAGAATAATACCAATGCTAGCCCAACGATGATATGGGGGAGTGGATTCTTCAGAATCTAAGGGTCCCTTGAACTTTAAATTTTGAAGGGCATAATATTGACTTGTCTTGAATTGTCACATTTCTGCTTCTTTTTTTCAATATGTTATTTACCGAACAATATTTAGTTTTAATATGTTGTATAAGGAATAAGGATTTTGAACAACTACTTGTTTGGAAAAAGAAGCTGTTAGAGTAGTTGTTTACAGATAACTAGTCAAAAAATTCAAATAGAACGTTGATATAAAACCTATTCACTACTAGACACTAATCAAAAAGTTGCAAATTGTAACTTTTGACAAACACTACTAAAACACTACTTCTACTAATACTAGAAGCTACTCATACCACTACCTAACCAAACACTTTTATTTTTCTTAATTAGGCTCTGTTCTGTTCAACTTATTTCAGAAAAAATATGATAAGATAAGTTGAATAAAACGAACTACCTATATTAGACAACACAATAAACTAGAATATAAGTTTAGATAAGATAAGATAAGATAAGATAAGATAAGTTCAGATAAGATAAGATAAGATAAATTAAGATAAGATAAGATAATACTTATAAGATAAGTCAAAACAAGTTGAATCAAACGGAGTATGAGTCAAAACACGAAAAGCCTACTTCAAAACTCGGCGAGGCGAGCACCCCTTTATTTTGATGCACTTTCCATTTGCACCCAAAAAAAGAAGTTTTGATAAGGGAAAACAAGATTATATTCTTCATATATAGTTTCAAACTTCTTAATTTTCATAGTGTCAGTGCCATACCCTGTTTGTTCATACACGATCTAATAAGTCTAGTTAAGTACAACAAAAATAAAATCAAATAGAGTAGTTTTATACGACTTTTTTTCCTTAAATAAAAATAAACACGGATAGATTAGTATAATTTTATTTATGTTACTAATTGAACCAAACTTGTTTTTTTGTAGTCAATGAAAAAAAAACATACACAATCTCATTACTGGAATGCTAAACACCACCCCAAAACTTTTTAAAATCGCGCCAAAAAAAGTTGAAATTACATTTATAACCTTTTCTTTCTTTTTTCCTAAACCCCCACCCCCACCACCACCGCCCACCTCACTCCACCACCATCCACCTCCCCGCCACCACCACCCCCATTACCAAAACCACCACCCCACCGCCACTTCCTCCACCACCTCTGCACACCCACCCGCACCACGCTTCTTCACCTTCCTCATGTCTGCGCACCAGCTCCACCAACCTCCTGCCACGCCCAGCCCATTTGCGCAACCACCTGCACGCTTTCGGCTTCTCGTCGACTTCGACGGAATTTTTTTAAAAAAAACGAAGGTTGAACGTCAGGCTTGGACGTTCCGGCCATGGCCCAAACGTCCGGACCGGATGTTTGAGCCATGGCTGGAACGTCCAAGCCGGGACGTTCCAACCTTCTGTTTTTTTAAAAAAAATCGAGGTGGGTGGTGGCGGGTGGTGGGGGAGGTTGGTGGTGGCGGTTGGCGGGGAAGGTAGGTGGTGGCAGGTGGTGGAGGTTGGCTTGGTAAAAAAAAAACAAGAGTAAAATAGGAAAGTAATGTTGGGTCGGGCAATTTTAAGAAATTTTGAGACGGTGTTTAACTATCTCCTCTCATTATAGTAAGTATATTTTTAACCTAGTTGAAGTCTTGAACTGGACTACAAGAGTAAACCGTAACTCTTACGATTCCTGGTTCCATACAAAACCGCCTTTCTTCTTCCCCGGTCCACCTTTTTCTCTCTCCTCTCCCACAGAGCAGAAAAACAGAGAGAGAACCCCCAAAAAAACCCTCCAAAACCCTAAAAAAATTCCCAGATTAAGAAATCGAAACTAATTATTTATCTCCATTACGATCGAATTCCCCTTTTCGAGAATTAAAAGCAGAATCGCGTTGATAGACCGTGGAATCTTTGAATCACACAATTTGCTTTTGCTCTCTTACTTTCTCTCTCTAACATTCTCTCTCTAACATTCTCTCTCTCTTTCTCACTGAGCTTCTGCATTTTGCGTGCTTCGTACGGTCTATCAACGCTTTCTCTGTTCTCCATTCTCCTTCTTAATCCATAAGTTAATTCTGAATTTGTTCAATTTTTAGCTTAATTTATTGTAGCATTGATTATAATTGCTGTTATTATTGTTGTTGTTGTTGCTGTTGTTGAATTTGTTGTTGTGTTGTTAAATTAAGTGTGAGATGGAGGAAGGAAATAAGGGCTCTGATGATGCGAGGCCGAATTACTGGCTTGATGCTTGTGAGGAGGAAGATGATATCATCCCTTGTGAATTCATTGGCGATTTCAGCGAATACGGAGGCGGTAATCCGACTGAGATAGTTGGCATTGATCAGAGTTTCTTTGGTGGGATTGATCATATTCTTGATAGTATTAAGAATGGTGATGGTTTGCCTGGCAATGCTACTGGTAATGATAATGATGGTATGGAAATTACTCCCTCTAAAGTAATGCAAGTTGATAATGTTGTTGTGAATTGTGATGTTGAGGTTCAAAGTTCAGTAGTAAATGATGACAAAATGGAGGATGTTGTTGGTAATGGTGTTGTTGGTGGTGGTGGTGATGGGAATGTATGTGGGAATGGTGGGGATGGGAGCAATGGTTTGCTTCATCATGTAAGAGGGAATAATGGAGACTCGAAATTGTCGAGTGCTAGAGAGGGTTATAAGGGTGGTAGAGACCGGGATAGTGAGGAGAGAAGCGGTAAAAGGGCTCGTTTAAGTCATGATTTTAGAGACGAGAGGGTATATTTGAGTCGTGGGCAGAGTTGTACGAGGGATTGGGAGAGTAATGGAAGGAAGAGGTATCGAGAATCCGAGGATAATGGCTGGAGGGAGAGGGAAAGGGGCAGGGATAGGGACAGGGATAGGGAAAGGGATAGGGACTCGAATGGTAGGAGAAGGGAGTGCTATAATGGGAGGAGAGAGGGTCGGGATAGGGAATGGAGAGATAGAGAAGCAAAGGGTTATTGGGAGAGGGAAAAGCCGGGTTCCAAGGAAATCGTGTATCGTAAGGGCTCATATGAAGCTGCTCGAAGTAGAGACTCAAACAAGGTGGAGTCCCGAGAAGAACCAAGACGTCAATGCGAGAGTGGAGAAGAATGAGGGGAGTAAGAAGGAGAAGAATTTGGAGGAGCGAGCACGCCATTATCAGTTGGAGGTACTTGAGCAGGCAAAACAGAAAAATACTATTGCTTTCCTTGAGACTGGAGCAGGAAAGACACTGATTGCTGTTTTACTTATTAAAAGCATTCGTGATAGATTGCTACAGCAGAATAAGAAAGTGCTCGCTGTTTTTCTGGTGCCTAAGGTTCCGTTAGTTTATCAGGTAAAATGTAATTGGATTATATTTTGTTGATTATTGTAATTGTGAATTGGGAGATAAATTGTGCTTCTATGGAATATATAGCAAGCAGAAGTTATACGTGAGCAAACTGGTTACAGTGTTGGCCATTACTGTGGTGAGATGGGTCAAGATTTCTGGGACACCCGAAGATGGCAACGTGAGTTTGAAACTAAGCAGGTATTCTCCACATTGTTCTCCTTTGTATTGGAGGTTGGATTGTAGTAGAGTATAGTCTTCTATGTTATACAAGTTGGCAGTTAGAGTAGCAGGCTGGTGTCTTATGCACTGATGTCGCTAAAAGAGTTTTATGAGAATTGAACATTTTATGGTGTATAATTCTAAACCATTAATGACCTAATATTTTATGTCAGCAATATCTGATATTTGATTGGGAGTTTCTGTGGTACCTGGTGTTTTGACTATATATATTTGTTCATCCCTGTGAAAAAGTGCAGTTTTTGTGGGTTAACAACATTGGCTTGCACACAATCCATTGCTTGTGGAATTTAAAACTTGTAGCTGACACATGTTTCATGTAATTTGTTCTTTGTTCGTGTCCACACATGGTTTTCTTCTCTCTTTATTTGAAATTTTGACCAACTGCTTTCTGGTGGAGTAATTTTGGAGTACAATTTTTATGACAACCAATAGTTGCTATGATATATATACTAGCCTTATATGCACCTGATGTGTGCGAACATTAAAATACACTAGGTAACAGTTATTGGAAGGGAGAAAGGAAGAAGATTATGGAAGGGAGAAGAGGAGGACATTGGAAAAACTGTGAATTGTGTGTAATAATTATTCATGGGAGTTGTGCCAGTATTTTACGGTTTTTTTTTCAGAAAAAAACGTAGTTGATAATGTTGATTTTAAAGTCAATGACATCCACAAAAGTATTCAGTGCTGTTGCGTATTTCTTTTCTTTTTTAATTATTGTCTATAATAAAGTATATTTGTGTTTTTAAAAAAAAGATAAGCATGCCGTTTGAGGCGCTCTAGCGGTCTAGCCTCTGGGCTCTAGGTGAAGTCTGTTAGGAGAGCCTACATTAGATATGAGTTTGGGCTAACTGTACCTGTATGCAAAAAAGACTTAAAGTTTTCAGTTTTCACTTAAGTGTACCTCACTACCTCGACCATCTCTTAGGTAGAAATGTTGAGATATATTAGAAATGTGACATTAAGACTTAAGCAGGTGTAATATACATAGAGCCAGTAAATTACACTTCTATGGAAAGTGAGCCAATGAAGAAAAGGTCTCAGGATTAAGATTTAAGGGTGTGTTCTCTTTATCTTATAATTGCAGAACGTATCTGACCTTATTGGAATTTATAACATATTGGAGCTTTTTAGAATTCATTGGACTTAATCCAAACCTATTCTTTCTTGTTTTTCAATGTGAAGAGAGGGCACCCTAAGTTGGATTCTGTTTCTTTACATGCATTTATGCTTGCACGCTGAAACCCCTTCCTTGGATTCCAATACTTCTGGTCTTTGCTCCAAGCCTTTTTCATTGTCTCCTTTGTTCTGATGATTGCCTCTCATTTGGATGGGTGCTCATGCGTACTAGTTATTGAGACATCATGCATGTCAAAAGCAATGATGGAAAACAGCCTTTATATATCATATATCAGAAGTTGTCATGGCATTTGTGCTAGCTTTTCTAGTATGTACTACTTACCTTCTCTGGGGGAGTGCATTGTAGTCTATGCCTGTTATAAATGATTGAATTCTTCTGCTTGAGTGATTCTGTGTATTTTTTTGTGTGCTACATTTAGGTTGTTCTCCATGATAAGCTTTGGAATTTTCCTTTCTGCAGGTTTTAGTCATGACCGCTCAGATTTTGTTGAACATTCTAAGGCATAGCATAATAAAAATGGAATGTATACATCTCCTTATTCTTGATGAGTGTCACCATGCGGTCAAGAAACATCCATATTCGCTTGTGATGTCTGAATTTTATCACACAACTTCGAAGGAGATAAGGCCTGCTGTTTTTGGCATGACTGCTTCCCCAGTTAACTTGAAGGGTGAGTACCTAACAATTTCTCTTTTTCGCTAGTAAAACTGGAATGTATACATCTCCTTACGGAATGTCGTGTCTAAGTTCCATGTACCATGACACCCATGTTTACTTTACCATATGTTGATGGGATGTCTTTAATATTTCGTTTTGCTCTTTGTATTTTTCTGGTGATGCAGGTGTTTCCAGCCAAGTGGACTGTGCAATTAAGATACGTAATCTAGAGACTAAGTTGGATTCCGTAGTTTGTACAATAAAAGACCGAAGAGAGCTGGAGAAACATGTCCCAATGCCATCAGAAATTGTTGTGGAATATGACAAAGCTGCGTCATTGTTGTATCTACATGAACAAATCAAACAAATGGAACTAGCAGTTGAAGAAGCTGCACGAGCAAGTTCAAGAAAAAGCAAATGGCAGTTTATGGGAGCTAGAGATGCAGGAGCCAAGGAAGAGCTACGCCAAGTCTACGGTGTCTCTGAAAGAACTGAGAGTGATGGTGCTGCTAATTTGATTCAAAAATTAAGGGCTGTTAACTATGCACTTAGTGAACTGGGACAGTGGTGTGCTTACAAGGTTATTGATATGCAATCTGCAAACATCTGCTGTCAGTGTTCTATTTTTGATTCTCTATGCAATTAATCACCCATGGATTGTTTTGCTGCCTGCAGGTTGCACATAATTTTTTGGTAGCCTTGCAAAATGATGAGAGGGCAAACTACCAGCTTGATGTCAAGTTTCAAGAATCCTATTTGAGCAGAGTCGTTGCACTTTTACAGTGTCAGCTATCAGAGGGAGCGGCTTCTAACAAGGATCCTGGTAGTGCAGAAGTTGATAGTGGCCATGGTCAAGATAATGGCAGTGTTGATGAGATTGAGGAGGGTGAGCTTCCTGATTGTCATGGTAAGTATCGTCATCAATATGTCCTAGTAATCTGGTCAAGATGCCAGTGATGGAGTGACCTACTAAGTACTAGCAATAACATTTTCCCATTATCGTTTCCCATACACTTGTTTTCATCTCTATTTGGGGAGGCAATATGGCTTTTCTGGCTCTATTAAGTTTCTGTTAGCTTTGTATCTGTGATAAATTGCTGTCGTGGCTAGAAAACATTTGTGATAAATGGTTTATATTAGGAGAAGTTAGACAATTCTTGTATATCAATTTATTTGCCATTTTTTTCTAGTTTCCAATATCTTGATATAATTCAAACGTAGACTTTTGTGCAATAACAAATGATCATGATAACCTTACAGTAAACAGTATCAAATTTAATTCTATAATTGATGTAACATAAATATACACTGGTGTCTTGGTAATGGTACAAAATCAATGTGTGAACTGATGTGCGTTATCTGTATATCCAGTTTCTTTCCATGGTAAATAGTTATGAGTTCTGATATCAGCCATTAGAGCAATGTTTAAACAGAAATTTCTATGTCTCTTAGGAAAATGTGGAATTATACCCTCCTGGCATTGTTCTTTATGCAATTGTTTTGTTTACAGTTGTCTCGGGTGGAGAGCATGTTGATATCGTCATTGGAGCTGCTGTGGCTGATGGGAAGGTCACACCCAAGGTGCAGTCGCTGATAAAAGTATTGATGAAGTATCAGCACACGGATGACTTTCGTGCAATCATCTTTGTTGAGAGAGTTGTGGCTGCCTTGGTTCTACCTAAGGTTCAGCTTTTCGTAAATTTTCCTTTCAGTTATGAATATTCTTTCTCGTCTATAATGTTTATAGCTTGTCCAATATGCAGGTTTTTGCTGAGCTTCCATCTCTAGGTTTTATCAAGTGTGCAAGTTTGATTGGACATAATAATAGTCAAGAAATGCGAACATCACAAATGCAGGATGCAATTGCTAAATTCCGAGATGGTCGTGTATGTTTCTACCTTGCTTAGACCTGAGAATATGTGTTTGATGTGATTAAAAAATCTCTTCCAACACACTTTGCCTTTGTGACCGAGCCGGGAGGAGGGGGGGGAATAATGGGTTTCAGGTGGGTTTATGTATGATTGGTCTAAGAACCCACTTCTAATCAAACTGCTTTATACCATTCACGGAAGTTTTCTGTGTTCTTTTTTTAAAAAAAGGTTTTTTTTAGATAGATTTCAAAACTATGTTAAGGGTCTTGTTATACGTGGTTCTATTCTTCTATAACTATGATCTGATTTACTGGTTTTCGGCTTAAGGTCTGTTTTTATTGTAAATGTCTTCTAAAGTATTTTGCCTCTGATATCCAGCTCTAATGCTTATTGCAAGGAGACATTAATGCATGATATAATTGAATATTATATTTGTCTAGCTTGCAAATATAATTTTTTCACATCGCGATGGTTCTTTCTAACAGGGAAGTCACATTGGAATGAGAACTTGAAAATTTTGTTTAAGTATATGTTGGACTTCTCCTCCATTATAGAAATTCGTGGATTCTTTTTTTAGTATATATTTTTAAAATGGCTTCACTTTTATCCCTTGGAATTTTCTCCAGGTGACTTTGCTAGTTGCCACTAGTGTTGCTGAGGAGGGCCTGGATATTCGGCAATGTAATGTGGTGATTCGCTTTGACCTTGCAAAAACTGTTTTGGCCTACATCCAATCCAGGGGTCGTGCAAGAAAGACAGGATCAGATTATATCTTGATGGTTGAGAGGTATCTACGCCCTTTTATTGTTTCTTTTTACTATTTTCTAAAGTGTAGATGTATAAAGAAAGGACAAAGGAAGAGATATACTTAAATTCCGTTCTATTCTGATCAGGGAAATTTGTCACATGAAACGTTTCTAAAAAATGCGAGGAATAGCGAAGAAACTTTACGGAAAGAAGCAATTGAGAGGACTGATATAAGTCATCTTAAGGGTAATTCAAGATTACTTTCAGCAGATACTGTTCCTGGCTCTGTGTACCAGGTAGCTTCAACTGGTGCTACTGTGAGCTTGAATTCTGCTGTAGGCCTGGTCCATTTTTACTGTTCACAGCTGCCCAGTGATAGGTGCAGATTTCCTCAATCTTTGACTTGTGTTGCTTTCGGTCTCCTTTTATTATGATCATTTCCTGATGTTGAATCGTAAATCATAATATATTGACATCATCTTTGATCCAGATATTCAATCCTCCGACCAGAATTTATCATGGAGCGGCATGAGAAGCCAGGTGGGTCCACAGAATATTCTTGTAGGCTTCAACTCCCTTGTAATGCCCCTTTCGAAAAGCTTGAGGGCCCAGTTTGCAGTTCAATGCGTCTTGCACAACAGGTTAGTGGTACTTAGGTGCTCTCTAAAGTATATGTATCAGTGACCTTATTCTGCCTTCATGCTGAATGCATCTATCTTATTTGTTTGTCTATGGACTTCATATGCAGGCTGTTTGCTTGGCTGCTTGCAAGAAGCTCCACGAGATGGGGGCGTTTACTGACATGCTCTTGCCTGACAAGGGAAGTGGTGAAGATGGAGAAAAGATTGAACCAAATGATGAAGGAGATCCACTTCCAGGAACTGCCAGACACAGAGAATTCTATCCTGAAGGCATAGCCTCGATCCTTCGGGTTAGTATTTCCAGCATAATTCATATGTGGTTAAATTTTGTTTTGAAGTCGTATTCGTTTGATCAACAATGTCTTGTTTAGCCTTATGCTGTTCTCTTTAGAATGCACCATTTGGTAATTCCGTCATATCTATTTTATATATGCTATCACATGATTAAATGGTTACGTGGTAGTTTAAAAATTCCGTGGGCAGCTAAGACATGTTTTGACAATCAGAGTTCCGTCCAAAGTAATTTGACAAACTGAAGTGGAGCAGAAACTATAATATACTTCAATCTGTAAGGTTGTTTGCATTTTATCATTTTAGGGTTTTATCCTCTTAGGACGATGCTGCATGGTTTTCTTTGCTGCCTTTACTATAGTTATATGCCCCCTTTGTTTGTTTAGATGCCTTCTTTTTTTTGTTGCATGTAACTCTTGCAGTTTGGTTTGGAACTTGTACACGATGTAATTGTTGTTGCTGGCTGTGCAGGGGGAATGGATCTTGTCTGGTAGAGATGTTTGTGATGACTCGAAATATGTTCACCTTCATATGTATGTTGTGAAATGGGAACACGTAGGATTCTCAAAGGATCCATTCTTGACCCAAGTGTCAGATTTTTCGGTAGTTTTTGGCGGTGAGCTGGATGCAGAGGTACTTCCTTGAAGTTCTTTATTTGTTGGTGCGTCAATTGTAGTTTGAGTTGCATTAGATAACGTATCTTTGGATATCAGGTGTTATCGATGTCGATGGATCTCTTTATCGCTCGAACCATGAAGATTAAGACATCTCTTGTTTTTAGGGGTATAATAGATGTCTCGGAAAGCCAGGTGTGCTTCATGTGTTTTGGATCTATAAGTCATAGTTTTCCTTCTGCTTTCATGTAATTTAAACTTATTGTCAAAGCTTGAAGTTAGTGGTGCTTTGAGTAATTTTCATTTGTGGTCATGTGTAGCTAGCATCCCTGAAGAGTTTCCACGTGAGGATGATGAGCATCATACTGGATGTGGATGTTGAACCTTCAACAACTCCATGGGATCCTGCAAAGGCTTATCTATTTGTCCCTATGGTTGGCGATAAATCAGTAGATCCTTTAAAGGAAATTGACTGGGAACTGATTAAGAGAATAACAATGGTAGATGTGTGGAACAATCCCTTACAAAGAGCTCGGCCAGATGTTTACTTGGGAACAAATGAGCGGAGTTTGGGTGGGGATAGAAGAGAGTATGGGTTTGGGAAATTGCGTTATGGAATGGCTTTTGGTCAAAAAGCTCATCCTACTTATGGTATCAGAGGAGCAGTTGCACAGTATGATGTTGTGAAGGCTTCTGGATTGGTTCCTGACCGAGAGTGCAGTTCACATGTTGACATCGAACTCCTTAAAGGAAAATTGATGTTGGCTGATACCTACATAAGTGCAGAAGACTTGGTGGGAAAAATTGTGACTGCTGCTCACTCTGGAAAGAGGTTTTATGTGGATTCTGTACGTTATGATATGACTGCAGATAACTCATTCCCAAGGAAAGAAGGATATCTTGGTCCACTGGAGTATAGTTCATATGCAGACTATTACAAGCAGAAGTATGGTCCATATTAACATCTTCGTCTTCCCATTCCCCTTTTTGACCAAGAACTTCTATTACATATTAGCTCTTTATCTTTTGGCCTTCCTATTTCAACGTCATTATTCTAGTTATCATCTGTTATTCTAATGGAGAGCTGTGGATTGAATGCCACATTGTACCTGGAGTTGTGCTGGGAGAAGCAGAATTTCTTACCCAATTTATGAAGGAATACTTGACTACTCTCAGATGTTGGAGCTATATGTGACAGTAGTTTGTATTCCTTCTAATAAATTGGATAAGCTTTTGCTTCCTCCTGCACAACAGGGTGCATTTGGTGCTCTGTTTTTTCATCTCTGTCAATAGGTATGGAGTCGAATTGGTCTATAAGAAACAGCCTTTACTTAGAGGTCGTGGTGTTTCATATTGCAAGAATCTCCTTTCCCCGAGATTTGAACATTCTGAAGGTATGTTGATTTCTCGGAACTCCTCTATTTTATCCATATGTCCAGACTAACTGGTTTACTTTGGTGTAGAATATGAGGGTGAGTCTGAGGAGATCCTTGACAGAACTTACTATGTGTTTCTACCTGCTGAATTGTGTTTTGTACATCCGCTTCCTGGAGAGCTGGTTCGAGGTGCCCAAAGACTGCCGTCAATAATGAGACGGGTTGAAAGCATGTTACTTGCGATTGAACTTAAGAATATAATCAACTATCCTGTCCCTGCTTCTAAGGTCATCCCTTTCTCAGGCTTCTTTCACTCTTTTCCTTTTTAATGGTATGATTCACTCAAAAGTCAAAAGTGATTATTATGTGTCTATCCATTTAACCGGTTTGCAAATCCACAGATTCTGGAAGCTTTGACTGCAGCCTCTTGTCAAGAGACATTTTGCTATGAAAGAGCCGAGCTCCTGGGAGATGCTTATTTGAAATGGGTTGTGAGTAGATTTCTTTTTCTCAAATATCCCCAAAAACACGAGGGTCAGCTCACACGAATGAGACAGAAAATGGTAAGCAATATGGTCTTATACCACCATGCACTGGAAAAGGGGCTTCAGTCATATATCCAGGCGGACCGGTTTGCACCCTCCAGGTGGGCTGCCCCTGGTGTTCTTCCAGTTTTTGATGAGGACGTCAAAGAAGAGGAATCATCTTTATTTGATCTTGAAAAAGCTAATGGAAAAATTGGTCTTGAAAGAGACGTCAATAATTATGATGATGATGATGAAATGGAAGATGGTGAAGTTGAAAGTGATTCGAGTTCTTACAGGGTCCTCTCTAGCAAGACATTGGCAGATGTTGTTGAAGCACTCATAGGAATTCATTATGTTGAAGGTGGAAAGCTTGCTGCCAACCACTTCATGAAATGGATTGGAATTGAAATAGAGTTCAATCCTGATGATATTGAGCGTCCAAAGAGGCCAAGTATTGTTCCAGAAGGTGTTCTTAGAAGCGTGGATTTTGATACACTAGAAGGTGCTTTAAATATCAAATTCAGAGATAGGACCTTTTTGATTGAAGCAATTACTCATGCTTCGCGTCCATCTTCTGGAGTTGCCTGCTACCAGCGGCTAGAGTTTGTGGGTGATGCTGTCTTGGATCATCTTATAACTAGGCATCTGTTCTTCAAGTATACAGATCTGCCCCCTGGCCGTTTGACAGATTTGCGTGCTGCAGCTGTAAACAATGAAAATTTTGCACGGGTTGCTGTTAAACGTAGGCTTCATGTGCATTTACGACATGGATCTACTGCCTTGGAGAAGCAGGTTTTTATTTTCAAATTTATGTTTGCAACTTCATAATGTTCTTTTTTGAGAGGCCAATTGTTAGGTATTTAATCTTGGAATATGATGACTTATGAGTATGGGGTATTTCTGTAATTTGGACCCCATTGTTTTCTATTTCACATTTGGATCTCTAATAATTAGATGTTTAACTTTTCTCTTTCTTTCGCCTTACTGAATTTGATGTTATTTAGTAAATGCTTTTTGGTCTTTGTCAATCCTCACCCTTTTCCTTTTCTGGGTCATCTTTGGCCTTCTGTTGCAGATACGGGATTTCGTAAAGGAAGCTCAAAATGAGTTGTTAAAACCTGGATTTAATTCCTTTGGCTTAGGAGATTGCAAGGCCCCAAAAGTTCTTGGTGATATTGTTGAATCTATTGCAGGTGCCATTTTTCTTGATAGTGGACATGATACTGCAGTTGTTTGGAGAGTAAGTTTAATTTATTAACATATATCATGATCATTTAACTACACTTTGGGGTGTTTAAAGACATGAAGTTTTGAATTTTTATTTGTACAATCCTCAGGTTTTTGAGCCTTTATTGCAACCAATGGTTACTCCTGAAACACTTCCAATGCATCCCGTAAGAGAGCTACAAGAACGATGTCAGCAGCAGGCTGAAGGTTTGGAATACAAGGCCACTCGAGATGCGAATGTGGCCACTGTTGAAGTTTATGTTGATGGAGTCCAGATTGGGGTGGCTCAAAATCCTCAGAAAAAAGATGGCACAAAAGTTGGCTGCTCGGAATGCCCTTCTTGCTTTGAAGGAAAAAGAAACTGCTGAAGCCTTGGATAAAGCTGAGGAGAGCGAGAAAAAGATAAGGAACAGTGGACAAACATTCACTAGGCAGACATTAAATGATATTTGCTTACGTAGGAATTGGCCCATGCCACTCTACAGGTAAAAACTTAAGTCCCTCCTTCCTCCCCCAGACCCATAGAAACAAAAAAAGAGAAAAGAAAAGTTGGACCGAGAGTCCCAACTATACCCCCCACTTCTTTTTATGGTCTTAACTCTTAAGTCCCAACTATTGATTAAACTTTGGTGTCGTCTTCCCCGAAGCAGTCTTGCATAACTTCAAACCTGTTCAACAGGTAATAAAAATGCGGTGATAACCATAAGAGGAAAGAAAGGGGAGAGAGAGAGAGAGAGAGAGAGAGAGAGAGAGAGAAGCAAAATTTCTCTAAGAAAGAATATAATTCTTTTACGTGCTCAACTGGTTATAAGTCTATATTACTGCTTGAGGAAGATACTCCCAAAGTTGAGACTATTCTGAGTTTAAAAGTCAATAGTTAGGGATGTTGGTGTCAATTTTTCCATAAGAATCACAAAATTGAGAACTAAGGGATAGTATAATTCTTGGCACATGTAGGTGTGTGAGTGAAGGTGGTCCTGCACATGCCAAGAGGTTTACATTTGCAGTTCGGGTGAATACCAGTGATAAAGGTTGGACGGACGAATGCATCGGAGAGCCTATGCCAAGTGTTAAGAAGGCCAAAGATTCTGCTGCCACACTGCTGTTAGAACTCCTGAACAAATGGTATTCATGATTTGTGATGCGTATTGCACTAAAGCAAGCATAGTATTGCTGTCTGCCTGTCTGGTTGGTTGGGGGCTAAGAACTACCTTGATTGGGCGTCAACTACCTTCAGTGGACTGTTGCTATTTTGTAATGCATCAAACTTCAATGTAACCTATTGTCAAAGTAAAGTAATTTAGGTCACAGAAAATAGAGAAGTTATGGTTTCATTTTTATGAATGTATCCAAATTGGATCAACCTCACCTCCGATTTTGTTTTGGGGCATTTGGGGTTTATATATATATATATATATACACATTTTCGTAGTTTTACATTTTCACTCAGATGGTTATCATCTTCATTGTGATTAGAAAATTTGTACTAACTGTTTCACTCCATTTATATCTGAAGATATATATATAATTTCTATCCAAATCATATTCAATATCAACCTAGATTGCTGCAAGACTCGGAGAATTTGGAATAATCATTGAAAATTTGCACTGTCTTGCCTGAAAGAAGATAGAAAAAAGTGATACTTTTTAGCTGTTTTGTAGTATTCTTTTTGGCCCACTACTAGAACTACTTTAGTCTTTTAGGAAAGCAATTACCTTGTCTCTTTTTGGTGTAAATGGAAATCACGTACATTTTATCCTTATTGAAAAATCAAGGTAAAACTATGTTATGTATTCGCTGCGTTGGCTGTTGTTACTTGCGCCTTTTGAAAGACCTACTATGCTTAAAGAGTATGTTTTCTTCTCATGTGTAACTTCTTATTCATGCCCTTCGATGTGCATAATATGTGTTGATTTCAGGTAAGCAAGTAGGAATTACGTTAGATAAGATAATTCTAACCTTAATAGAGGATCAAATGTCTGATTTGTTTTTGCATCCATTAAGACATACAAACACGTATATACGTGACAATGGCCATTGCTACAACGCGCTCGTTATTGGTCTCTACTATTAGAGTAGTACATTTAATAATGGGAGATGATTGCTTGTGGTTTAAAGAGGAACAATATCTTAAGAAACAACATGAATTATAATCCCAAATTTATTGATTGATATGCATTTCATATCATGTTTGAGTTGTCCTCAATCGAATAAGTTTTGGTCATATATACGCCATTTTCTTTTCAAAACCATCCCCGTATTTAGTTTAGAAAAATACCTATGATTTCCTTATACTTGGCAAATTTTTAGAAAGCATTATGTTACATGGATGATTTATCCAATCACAGTGAGTTTATGCTCGACTGCAGCCTGCGATGGCAAATACCATGGATGAAGCAAGCATAACACGAAAACGAAAATCTGATTCTCACCAAATTACATATAGTTTAATAAGGTTCTGCTTCCAAAATCCTAAAATACTCATCCTCTAAAATAAGTGGGACAATAAAGATACACATAACATATATATATAGAAAGAACTCGTAGACTCTGAAATCTGACTTCTCATTTCTGGAAGTAGACAAGCAGAGGAGTATGTTGTCATTCTTCTAACATTTTGGGAGGAAGAAACTATCAGCTCCTTCGCCTTTTAACCCAACATGTATAATTTTGCTGAACTTTGTAGATAACTCGTATGATCTACCGCTTCAGAGTGTGCATAATATATTCAGCATACAGATCCCTGCTTGCAGCCAACATAAAAGCTCGTGAACGAAGGGAGAAAAAGGAGGAAAGAAGAGAGAAAGAGCTGATCAACTTTGGCCCAGGCCACACGCAACGTGGCCACTTGGCCGTGCCATGATTTGGGCGTGTAAGCCTTATCAGACCGTGTTCATCTTTGACCAATCTGGCCAACCTGATTTTACTGGTCTAATGATATTTTTTTCAGCCTGAGATGTGGCCTGGCTTGTCCAATAATCAGCTAACCGGAAATGTAAACATTTAGCAAACAATCTGGTAGGATGTGTTAGTACTTACATTGAGTGCTGGATAGCCTCATAGGCCGCCTCCTTAGGAAGAAAGTCATTGACAGCAACTTCTTTGTTCTCATTCTTCTTGTCTATATTGCAACATATAGTTGAGAAAACATAGCAAATGAAACCTTAGATAAGAAACAGTTTGTCTTCTGTCAGACCATCTAACTTAAGCATCAGGTCACACTAGATATTAATTACAAGTTAAGAAAATTAAGGAAGAAAATTACACTTTCTTTTGGAATCTGGTAACTTTAACGTATTTTGCTTTAATTTTAATGTTTGTGTTAGACCATCTGACACAAGAACTGTATATGGAGATATAAGAAACCCGTGTAAAATAACAAAATTTTTGGTCAGTTCTAAAGGATACAGTCCTCAAAGAAACGGCGAATTTCTGCAAGTCTATGGGGAGGAAGTTCCTTGATGTCTGAGTAAAACTTGTACTCAGGATCATCAGCACAAACTGCTATAATTTTATCATCTGCCTCACCCTGCAGCATTAAGGGTATGTTAATCAATACTAGAATTTAGTCAGAATTAGCTGAGGCATTTCTGAGTTTATTTGAGATCATATTAGTACCTGATCAATCATTGGCATTAATCCAATGGCCTTTATTCTCAGAAAACAAGCAGGAAGAACTGGTTCCTGTTCATAATCAAAATCCACAGCTGATGAGTCTAACCTTAGATAAATGCTGGCAAAGTTTTACCAATGCAGACGTTATTCTTCTTATGTATGCATAAAAAACATTGGCGAAATTTCACCAATGCATGTCCTTAGTGTTATGCTATAACATGCAAAAAGGTAAATGCACTCATGGTTATTTACTTGTACGAAGTTTGTTGACTATTGATGGCAGATGGGATGTTTCGTTCGAGTCATTCATATACAATTTATTTTCCGGGTATATGATCGAGTCATGTCATATTCGGTTATAAATCTTCAATTAGTTTACCATGAAAAAACTAATCAATATTCTTCAATAGTCACGTAACCTTTTAGGTCAGGTCGAGTCATGTAATTTCGGAGATATAGACTAGGTAATGTTGGTATATGGCACAATGCAGGAACAATTAAGCCTATACCACACAGATCGAACTACCTGCATGAGGACCAAGACATCGAGGGGATCATTGTCATCGCATAATGTGCGAGGGATAAAACCGTAGTTGTGAGGGTAAACCACTGACGAATATAGGATACGATCAACCTGTTAAAGTTTGAGAAAGATTCAAATTTAAGGAGTTCATAAATCATGAAGGTATAGTGAAAAGTGAAAAGTGAAAAGTCTACATTATGATATGTCCATGAAGATTTTAAACTATTACTACCTTTATCATTCCTGTCTTCTTGTCAAGTTCATATTTAACCTTACTTCCTTTTGTGATCTCAATAACCTGTGTACAAATAAACCCTTCATATAAGAGAAAACAACATAAATGTGCTTAATGGATAAGTCAGTTAGTTCACTTTACGACGGTATCTTCATCCTTAATTGTTATAGGAATGTTGTCTCACTTAAAATACAAAAGCAACAATTTTTTGGTAGAAAATTTTTGTCCAGACCCCAAAAAAATAGGATCAGGCGGGTCTAGAATCAAAATGGTCTATAAAATATTCAGATGAGCCAAAATTCTGCCCAAACAAGGGCTGATATGGGTCATGCCATACTTTTGATAAATAAAGATGTCTATATTTTTTGCATCTTAACCATATAATAAAAGTGACCTGCTTTATTAAAACTTACACAATTGACAATGTTTGGGGCTTCAGGTCCTGCAATCAGAAAATTTGCAGCATTCAATTAGTTTTATATTATATACATCCTCCGTTCTAAAAATTTGAATGAAACACTTCTCTCTTTTACGTGAGAGTTTTTTAAGAGAAATGTTTCACTTATTTCGGAACGGAGAAGTACATCTCTCTAACTATAGTTATTATTTGCACATGCAAAGAAAAATTTACCAACATCAAGATCATGCCATGGATGTGCCGCGACAGATCTCCTAGACAAGGATGAAAGAATTCGCTCGTTCAATTTGGCAGGTCGCCTTGGTGATTGTGTCACCATCTCTTCATTTTCATTTGGTGCTTCTTCACTCATCTCTAATAAGCAACAATAACATATATGCTTGTTAATGTTTTTCATTATATTATTATTATTCTATTTTATGTTTGAATGTTACATCAAAAACTATGTGCCCTTAGACTTAAAAGATATCATGAATAGATTTGCAAGATTTAGAATTGTTGTGGCTTATATCAACACTTGGTGTGACATCGAAAGCCTTTACTCTACGGTTGCAACACATTGATGTGGCCGAGATTTAATTTCCACTATAACAAGATGTACCTAGTGTAAGGATAAATGTGGGATAGAAGGTATACTAATTGATTTGCATAACTTAAATCGTCGTATGGAAAACTTGATCGCTAAATCTTATGGTGTATACATTGTATGAACAATTGCCATATACTAACATGAAAATGAAATTGCCTAATCTTAAAACATAGAGAAAGAAATGATTACCTGCAAACTTAGAAAATTAAAATGGAGAAAATGGTAGGATGATAGATATTGATGTTAAAAGGGAGATTTTATGTAGAGAGAAAAAGAGAGAAGCAAGGAAAACAATGGTGATTAATTAATGGTCAAAGAAAGCTTAATAGAGTAGTTGAATCAAATGTGGAATCACAAGAGAAATTATAGGCCATAAAAATAAGGTAGCACCTCTCATCTTGTTCATAAACATGACTATGTCAAAACCTTTGGAATATGCTAAGTTTGTTGATGCGTGCAATTTTTTTTTGCAATTTTAGTCATATGTTTAGTGGGTTTCTACTTTCCACCCAACATTAAATTTTCTTCTTCCCTTCTCTTTCCGGTTTAAATATTTTTACTAGTTTTTAGACCGGGACTATGTCCTAGGTAATTTTTTTATTTATTAATATTGTACTTTAAATTGAAAATATCAAACATCACTTGGTTTAGTAGTTAAGACTTTAGTTTATAAGCTTGGAATCACATGATCAAATCTTATGCGATGCATTTACTAATTTTTTTTTTATCTAGTGTAGATTACACTGGAGTATAACAAGACACCCTAAGCGAAGCGCCGCGGACCGCACCTCGTCTGGAACGCCTGTTTGTTATATTTGTTTCTTAATAGAAAATCAAACGGGTGTAATTCCGGAGATTATTTGATAGGGTGCTATCATCGAATGAAAAATCTTTCATAACAATCTAGAATAATAACTACTTCTTTCTCGAGAAATATTAACTATTTTTATATCCAAAAAAGAAAAGGAAAAAGAAAAAGGGATAAAAGACTACAATAAACCCAAATACAAAATAATCAACTTTTGCTTTGTTTTGTTTAATCCTGTATAAAATTTATATCTTTGAGATTAAGATGCTATTTATTATTTAATGCCGAGGACTACTGAATTTTTGGGCTACTTAGGGGTCATTCCTTGAAACAATGATCTAGGTCCGTTCATTAAATTTGATGAACATTGGAATTCTCCAACCTTTTGTGGTCCAAACTTGCAAATGCAGGCAATCACCACTTCACTAGAGTCCAGAGTGTCTAAATACATAATTGTGACAAATGGAGTAATAAACATAGTACATGGAGAGAAATATCAGGAAAAACTTTGCTTAAAGTTGGCAACAATTTATTTGTAGGACTCTTCACAAGTTATTTTTACCCCTTTCTTGCATGATGTCTCACTAGTTTCTCCCCTTTTTTGTGCGTAGAAGGTACTACATAAATATAAAAACTTATTGATGTGGACAAGTTCCAAACTTAGGTCTCTGGTGTAGTTTAACTTACTAATACCTTATCTAAATTCTAAGCTTAATACTCTTATGGCCTTGTATGAATCTAATGACCATCATCTATACTTATTTGGATTGCGAATTGGACCTCAATAAGCCATATATGAATTGATGAGCATTAGCCTAAACTTATTTTTCATAGAATCGTAATTTGAAAATGTGTATGTGGGCTTAAAAAAGGTCGTCATATACATACAAAAAAAGATTATTCAACCAATTTTTCTCAAAGAAACAAGAGTTATATTGATATTCTCACCCTTTTGTTTCATAAACTACGGTAAAGCCAGTAATAAGAATGTCAATATACCTCTTTGCTTTAGAGAGAACGATTATGTAAAATAGCTTTACTCATATTAGCAGAGAAAACAATCATAGTACTACATTATAGCTTCTTGAGATGTATATAGAATGAACACATATCATTTCCCTAGTTAAAAGCATATACATAATACAAGTTTAACAAGATATAGAAACAGACATAAGCACACAAGAGATCATACACCATTTTAATTATAATAGGTAGTTTAATAGAAGATTAAGATTTATGGAACATAAATTGAATCAGGAGACACAGAAATCATCTGAAGAAGACTAGAATTTGAGAAGGTTTCCTCCAATGCTGGCCCTCTTCTACTACCACCATCAATGCTGTCTTTAGTGATATGCACAAGTTCTCTTGCAACATCCAACATCCTAAGCTTGCCATTCCCACCAAATAGAATGCACCTTGTAGCAATATCAGTGACTCTATCAATCTGCTCCCTTCTGAAAGGAGGTTGTTCATGGTAGTAAAGTAGTGGATCAATTATCTCCTCTAATTTACCATCCCGAGTCTTCTGTAACGCGATTGTAGGCAAATCTTCGTGCATCGATCCTGAGACTATCTCCAAAAGAAACACTCCCAATTCATAAACATCACTATTATACAATTCTACACTACTAAACAACCCAAAACAAGAAACTTTGACATTGTATTCTTGGTCTAAGAATATGGTACTAGTCTTGAGATTATGATGGGAAATAGGAGGAGAAACTTCATGTTGTAAAAAGGCAAGTAAAGTAGCTGTTTGAGCAGCAATGCTTAATCTTTTGTACCAATCAAGGCTGATTTTTTCTCCTTTTCCTTTGTGTAAATGATCTTCAAGGGTTCCATTTTCAGGAAATTCATAAACTATCATAGGAGTGTAACCCGAATCGATACAACAACCAAAGATATGAGCCAAATTACGGTGCATAATTGTAGATAAAAGTTCAACCCGGGCTAATACTTGCATCAGATCTTTCTCATTCTCACATTTAACCCTCTGGACTGCAATCTGAGAACCATCCTTAAGGGTGCCGGTGAAGACACTGCCACCACAAGTACTGTCCATCACTTTCTGGCCCTCGCTGAATCCGTCTGTGGCTTCGTCTAGTTCATTTAAGGTGAAAAGCCGCGTGTTACAAGATTTTCGGAATGATAATGTGCTGCGAAATTGGGGCTTGTGGGAAGAGCCATACGCGGTAGATTTCACTGACCTTTTTATCAGACAAAGAAGGGCAAGCAATGAGGCAGTGGCTAAAGCTGATGTCAGAACTCCTGCAATTTACGAAAGAAGAAGTTTGTTCTCAGAATACTAATGTAGACAAGTATCAGTTTTTCTGAGGGAACATATTTAGTAAATTCTAAGGTAAAATTCTTAGGTAATCATCTTGATGGACCACGGAATATCTAGTAGTTCAGAATGATTTTAGAGTAAAAAATATGAGTCTACAATCATTATGAATAAGGAATCATCCAAAATTCTAATAATGAAAGTCAGAGTATTACCAGCTAGTATTATCATCTTCTTTTTGCTGTGCCTCCCTGGTTCACAGCCTTTGCCATATTCTTCCTTTCCATCTTTGAAACATGCTACAAAAAATGAAAATTTTACTTCACCTTCCATTGGAGGAGCAGATGTTCTAAGGCTAAGAATGATTCAGAAAAAACAATGAGCAACAGAAGAATTCATGTAATTTACACCATAATGTTCTTTCAGAAACAAATTTGTGCAATTCTAGTCAATGCCAATGTTCATACACACGGAAATCATGCTTCCGAAAGCACATACATCAAAATCAAAAAAAAAAATCTCATATTCATCTATAGAATAATACACAGATTATGATAAAAGATCAACAGTGAAGGAACATACTATAGCATGATCAAAGAACTTGAACGTATAATGAAAAGAAGAGCCAAAATATACTTTCATAAATAGGACATAGAAAGAAAGAGAAATTAGTAATCAGAGATATGAATAGACGGTCCAATTATTGGAGAAAATCCCGATCCCCTCCCCAAAAATGCACCCCACAATTAAATCATACACACGGGAGCATGATGTGCTCCTCGAAGCACATCTAATTCAAAGTAAAAGAATATACAGTTTATAATAAATAACACATCTCAAGTTCATTTATAAAATAACATACAATTCATAATAAAAGAATATACTCCTACAAAGAAACATAATAGTATGATCAAAGAACACGAAGGTATAATGAAAAGAACGTTTACTTGAGTAGACCCCCCGGCCCCCACACACACAAACAAGCAAGGAAAAAGAAAGAGAAATATTTCCTCAAAATAAATAAAACGATTCTCTAAAAAGCTTATGAGAAAAGCGTTTCATTTATTTATTTCGTGAGGAAGTAAGTGAATCGGCGAAGAATAATATAGGTAGGTAAAACAACTCACATTTCAAGCATCCAGTTCCATTGACATATCCATCACCAACAAACCCACCATCACAAATGCATCTTATTCCATGCTTCACAGTAGTAGCATTCACTTTATATGCATTAACATCACAAACTTCTTCAGATGAGTTCATAGGAAAACCCCATTCTAATTTAACCCCTCTTTTCCCAGAATTCATCCCTCTTGGTACAACCCAAGATGAAAATCCCCTGCATTCAAACTTAGAAAACACATTAAATTTATCTCCAATATGCCATACACTATGATCAGATAAAGGGTAACAACAAACAGGCCCACTTCCATTCCCATTCCCATTCCTATCACATCCAGGCAAATCATTAGCCTCACAATTAGCCTTACACAAAGAAGAATCCTCACAATCATATAATCCAATCACATTATCACTTGAAATCCCAAAATAGTCATTTCCACCAAACCCAAATGAGTTTAAGTCATTATAAGGTCTGCAAGTGTTTGAAATCCCAGGAAAATCCACCAAAATTCCATCAGAAAAGATTTCCATTACCCTATAGTTTTGGGAATCAATGTTTAAGAAAAGGGAAGTTGAATTAAGGCAAGTAAGTTGAAATGAATCAGATAATGGAGGATTAGACCACCCACATGAAGAATTGTTTATGTAAATTGGGAAAGATACTTTTAATGTACCACAACTTTCATTACAATATTGATGATGATTAAAAATTTCATCTTTAAGATTAAAGTGTGATTTTTGGAGAAACTGGGAGATGGGTAATGCACCCAATTGTTTAAAAGTGAGAAAGAAAGTGAAAATTAGAGCATAACTTAAAAGTGGCATCTTTAATTTTTACCACTAATGTAGAAAGAGGAAGAAGAAAATGAGGGGAAAAGAAAGAGCTGTTGAAAGTTAGTAGTGATAATATAGTAGTATGTGATTTTGCAATGTAGTGAGTGAAAAACCAGGTATTATCCTTGTAGGTGGGAATAGTAGCAGATGTTGAAGAGTGGGAAGAGGCCATGGAGATTGGTGTTTTGGAGAGGAGAGAGAATTGCATTGGAGTTTAACCCTTTGAAATTAGGGAAAGGGAGACTGATTGTCTCAGTTTTGGCCTACAAATACTATCTGGGTTTGTGCATTTCACCCCCTCGTGGGGTGTACTAAATTTGGAGGGTCGTATAATTTTGAAATTTTATAGTCATTATGGAATACTCCCTCCGTTTTTACTTGCTATATTGTTGCTTTGGAAATGAAGCCACTAACTTTGACCGATTATTTTGATTATTTGATAAGTAAAAATATAGTCATGTGTGGTTTTGTTAGATTCGTTGCGACGTGTAGATTCATAATATCAAATTTTTATAATTTTTACGTAAACGAAATAAGAGATATTAAGGTTTAAATAACGTCTTGAAAACCGTGCACAACAATGTAGCAAGTAAAAAAAAACAGAGGGAGTACATTTATAAGCTTTATACTCTTATTATTGTAGTGTATATTCTGTACGACCACCGTAATGTATAGTTGGTTTACAAAAAGACTGTCTTATTTTACGAATTAAGCAAAATAGATCAATTGAAAACTAGTGAAACAAAAAGTGAATCAATTGTGAATAAAACTCAATGTTGCGAGCTCCAAAAGTGATACTAGAAGGCCCACATGTAAGCAAAGATTGGCGGAGAAAGGGCCCTAACCAAATCAAGTCGTGAAGCCGAAGTGTACAAATTTTATAGGTCACAATGTATAGTTGGTTTACAAAAAGACTGTCTTATTTTACAAATTGAGCAAAATAGGTCAACTGAAAACTAGTGAAATAAAAAGTAACCCGTTTTAGATAAATAGTGAGATACTTTTATGGCTACAACACTTATTTGGAGGATTTTCGTATAAAGTAAACTGCCTTATGAACCTTTTTTTAGGCCAAAATCATAAAATCTTGGTTAAGAATTTTTATTATTATCATAGTGGAGTAAAATAGTGCTATATATTTGCATGGTTTTCGAGATTAGATAAGTTTAATATATAAATAGAGCATCTTGAAATGGATGTAAGATAATTGCCCAAAAAAATGAGATTTTGGATTGTGTATGACTATTACAGAATATAAGCTTCCTCTACACTCCACATCTCCACTTATCATTTTGTCTTTTTTTGGGTTGTATTTTCTTTATTGTTTTTACGCAAAATATTCAATCAGACGGGTGTTCAATAATTTATTCTATGCTATAATTTAGTCACTTATATGGAACTATAGAAATTACCCCTATTAAAAATAAAGTTACATGTCATACAGGATTAACTTTTTGCCCTTAATAGATCACTTTTTTGTATATAATTGATCCATTGATTATAGTTACCCTTTGTTTAGAAGTGAGTAGTAACCCTTCTTGTCTTGAAAAGTGACTCATTTTGACTACAGTCAAATTGGTTTGACAAGAAATTTATTGTACACTCGGCGCACAATCTAATTGTTGATTTTATCCTCCAAATTTTTAATTTTTGTGTTTGGTTTTGAGCAAGATATTCATTCTACTTATGAACTTAATCTTTTATGATCTCCCACACGGGCCACACGTTCCTCCATTATTAGCTCATGCATGAGTACTGCGTATATGGAATGGAGAACGTTAGAACGTTAGAAGGTGTAATATAACACCTAGTGTAGGATGAAAATTGTAGATTTTGTATGGTGATCAATCGTATTATTATTGTTAGGATTAAATTACTAACCACCCAATACAACTAGAATTTTAAGTTTTGATAGATAAGAATTACCAAAAATTGAATTCATTTTTAATAAAGAGAGCTTCATTATGACAATTCGCTTTGCAGTTTTTCAATTTCTTTGTGATAATATGTACAGTTAAGAAAGAAATGGAGTGAGATGACCAAAAATATGTTGG
Source organism: Beta corolliflora (assembly GCA_947648045.1). Taxonomy (NCBI): domain Eukaryota; kingdom Viridiplantae; phylum Streptophyta; class Magnoliopsida; order Caryophyllales; family Amaranthaceae; genus Beta; species Beta corolliflora. The sequence continues at coordinate 13,126 of CANSZD010000983.1, read as the reverse complement.
TCACCACCGTCTACTTGCGAACTTGGTCATTTTCTTGTCACATTGTGTTGTGTGCATGCTTAATGCTTTGAGAGGGAGGACTGAGAGAAAAGCCATTAACAAATGTGAATTGCTTGAGAAGTTGAAAATTAAGAAGTGGAAAACATTTGGGCCACAAACGGACTTAAATCTGAACATTTTAACATGTTGGACGTTAGACTCGAGTAGATACATATCTTCATAGTTTCAAAATAAGTGAAACACTTTCTCAAAAAGCCTCCACATAAATGAGAGAAGTGTTTCATTTATTTTGAACGGAGGAAGTACATTATCATATCATATGCCGCGGCCTGCGAGATTATATTCCAAGATCCATTGCATATTAGACTGTAGACTTAGACAGAGAGATCAAATGTTCAAATGTCCCAATAAGTTTCAATTAATCATTAAAATAAGTTTAAACAAATTCAAATCTAGTTATCCTAAAAACACATACAATAACTAATATATAAAGTTGAATAAAAAAAAGGAAATTTCTCTCTGGTAGCTCCCAAGTTTTGGGTTTTCTCAGTGGTAGCATTTCTTTTTTTTTCCTCATTGGTAGGCCTCAACTTTAATTTTTTCTTCCTCGTAGCATTTCCGTTAAGTTTGCGTTAATTTTGCTCTGCTTTAGTTTGACACGCAAAACGATACGTTTTTAATACGCAAAATGAGGTATTTCTAGTCATTTTTTGATAATTCCGACCTCAAATTGAGTCCTTAAGGACTAATTGACCCCACAAATCCTAGATAGAGTATTTTTCCTAGGCATGTGCAAACCGGGTCAAATACCTCGTTTTGCGTGTTGAAAACGTCACCTTATGCGTGCCTAACTAAAAACATAGTAAAACTAACGGATACTTAACGGAAGTAATACGAGGGAGAAAAGATTAAAATTGAGGCCTACCACTGAGAAAAACAAACAAGAAGTGCTACCACTTAGAAAACCCAAAACCTTGGGACTACTAGGGAGAATTTTCCTAAAAAAAAAATCAGGGTATGGCATCTTGATATATGGCATCCTAATTTGACGCCATTTATCGCGTCACTTAAAATGTCATGATAATAAAATTGTAATATAAATTAAATAGAGTTTTAGAAATATAAACTATTAAAATGGAGCTTAGGATAAAAGAAAAAAAGTTTAGTTACAATAAACTACTAAAGATCATAATTAAGGGGGTTTGGTCTCTTAATTGGCCTAGAGAATCACCAGCCACGTTTCTTTTAACCTAATTTCCATTGCATGTGACCTGGATTCATAAGGCAAAAACTTCCGACCCAATTTGACATATCTGCCTAATGCACAATCAACTATGTGTTACTATATAGATAGATTTCGTAAAATATATTTACTAGTATACTAATACTTCCTCCGTTCTGAAATAAGTAAAACACTTCTCTCTTTTACGTGAGAGTTTTTTGAGAGAAGTGCTTCACTTATTCTATAACGGAGGAAGTATATAACATTATTTTTCATGTAGTCAGTAGTCAGGATAATAGTTCTATTAAACTCTCTTAAGGCTTCATGGTTGTGTGCCTTTTGGCACACTTGAGCATGAGTATGCATGCACGTGTTATGATCTTTCGAGGTGTTATAAATCAGTTATCCTTCCAATCGCATTGACTCTCACTTTTATCTCTCTCTTTTCTCGACGTTTGCTTTTTAGGCACACACATTGTAGATTTAGTATTTTGTATTTTGGACTCTAATTACTCGGTTAGGTTGTATTGAACTTATTGGATTTCCGAATCCTGATCTAAGCTAATATATGATGCCTTACTATTTCTAAAAAAAATTATAGATTTAGTATGTACTAACTAGTTTCTCTATCCATTGTAATACTTTGCAGCATTCCATTTTGAAAACACACTTGCGACATTATGTAGCATTCCATTTTGAAAACACACTTGCGACATTATGTAGCTTATCCTCTCGAGTTTTCTACATACATTTTATAAATAACAAGTACTAAAAAACGGAGAAAATATAAATTACGGACAAAAGGAGTAAGTAATCTAGTTTAGCTTATATAAAGATGAAATTATACTTAAAACAAATTTGCAAACCACCAAGCAAGAGTAGAAATAACCAAATGAGGATAAATGCTAATCTCACAATTCAACAGAAAGTCCAAGCTCTGGCCACACACATAAATCATCTTTTCTGTAGTGTAATTTGTATTAACGCGTGGTAACAGTTTATAGTGGGGGTAAATTACCTAAAAAAGCAGGGTAAAATAGACAATTAGTTGACTCCAACGTTTACCATTTTTAGCTTGGGCCTCAAGGCAGTTCTCTCTCCTCTGTTACTGTCCCTACATACACGAATTCCCAGGAGATTGAGAACAAATATACTCCCAAGGCCCAGTTTAAGAAACTTAACCTTAGGTTCGGTAAACTCAAGCCTAAGTTATTTTACTCAAAATTCCAACATTTAGTTGAGTGTATAATGTTTATTGATTGGCTAATTTGCAAATGTTCAATTTTTCTATATGCCTATATAGAGATTGGAATTATGAGTATTTGATTTTCGGACGTTATAATTTTAGTAGTAAAACTATAATGTTATTTCTAAAAGACATTCAATAAATTTATGGGAACATCAAAAGCAAAATCCCCAAACTCTCGAAGGGAGAGATATAAAACCCAACATGCGTAGATATAACCCAATATATGGGTAGAGCAAGTCTCCTTTAGAGAGAGAGTGAAGATTTATTGTAAACAAAAACTTTAAAAAAATAAATAAAGAGAAAAACGAGCAGGGGCTTACTACGCGCCAAAAGGGTGAGTGGTAGCCTCCCTCATTTATTAGTTTACTTGTTGCTCTCCCATGCTCTTCAAGACACGTCTTTGACCATCAAAATATATAATTGCGTATTAATTAATTTTATAAAACATTAATATTTTAAATATGTACATCGAAACAAATTTAATAAGATTTCACCTAATCATATGTAGTCTAATATAGTAGTGGTGAAGATTTATTGTAAACAAAAACTTAAAAACAAACAATAAAGAGAAAAAACGGGGCTTACTACCGCCCAAAAGGTGGTGGTAGCCTCCCTCTCATTTATTAGTTTACCTGTTGCTCTCCCATGCTCTTCAAGACACGTCTTTGACCATCAACATATATAATTGCGTATTAATTAATTTTATAAAACATTGATATTTTAAATATGTACATCGAAACGAATTTAATAAGATTTCACCCAAATATATGTAGCCTAATATAGTAGTGACATAATATGGTCAAAGTTAATGAATCTCATTGCAAAAGTAAAAGGGTACCAAAAACGAAAAAAATTATGTCTACCTAGTGGGTAATCCACTGACTTGAAATATACATTAATAATTAGTAGAAAGTATAATTCGGCGAGTTAATTATTTTATAATTGTCTATTTATCCATGATAGATGTATCAATCTAGTAAGATATTATTGTCAATTTGATGTACGGGTTAGTTTTCTCTACCAAAAGAAAAATTGTTCGATAATATGGTTCGGGTGAGGTATCGTGGTATGACATTTCCAAGCCTCTCCAATCAAAAGAAAATTTGTTCGATATTATGGTTCGGGTGAGTATTGTGGTATGACATTCCCAAGCCTCTCCAACGTCAAGTTTCCCGCTCTTCTCAGTGTTTACTTAACCCAGTTACTAGAGAGAGAAGTAAACAGGAGAGAGAAAATTAGTATTTAAGAGGAAAGTGCATTGGTCACCTTTCCTTGGTCCCCTTGCAAGAAGCTCTCTTTTTCTCTATATATTGCATTTTGCATTCAAACACAAGTTTCTTCCTTCTATTTCTCTGTGTAATGTGTTTTTCTGAATATCCTATGAAATGGCGAAGTAAGCGAAATTAACTTCAACCCAGATGAAAAAATGATGTCTTTTTATTGTTATATGTTCGTTTGAAGCTGTTTCAGTTGTTTTCTGTTTACAAATTTTAATGGGGTATGTGGTAAACATTGGAAGAACATTTTAGAAATTATGGGGTTTTAATTTGGTGCTGGAATTGTGTACTTTCTTCTTCAATTTTCGGTTAGGTTCTATGTTTTTTTTATAGTGTTTTTAGGGTTTTTATGCTTGATTTTGGTCTTTGTAATGTTTATTCTGGGGTTAGATTTTCTGGGTCTTTTGTGTTCTTCAACAAATATGTTTATGTTAATGTTGAATGTCTTGAGCTATATTTGTTATGTGAAAAGATTGAATTTTGGGTTTTACTGGGTTTTTGGAATGATTATGTGGAAGATGAAGGAATTTTGCAATGTATCTTGGATTGATATTGGAATTTTGAAAGGCACATTTGTAATCAATTTAAGACTTAAACATGTTACTATATTGATTGCAGAAATGCAATGTACCTGACGCAATTACTTAGAAATGAAAATGGCTTCAATATGACTACCTTTAATTGAACTTAATTGATGGCTTGGTGATAATGATGGTTTGACATATTTGATTATAACCCTTTTTTGTCAGATTAAATGTTTCAATTGTTATTGTGAACTTTCATGTTCTGCATTTTAATTGAAAGCTACATTCTGGAGATGATATTTTGCTTGAGTGTTTTTGTGGGTACAAGTTTTTGATTGTTTTTTGTTTATTAAACATGGTTATTGTACAATGTGGTTACCATTCATTGTTTTTTTGATGTAATGGAATTGATGCATTTTGTTAAATTGATGTTTTTTGTTTGTTTGGGGGAGTATTTCCTTAATGTATGAAATTGGTGTTGCAGAAGTTGGCTTATTGATTGTAGAGGAATTGCCAAGAAAGTGAGACATGCAACCTTATCATCAGCTGTGCCAATTAAAGATTGTGGAGCAAAGCGTGAATGTCCAGTATGCCATTTTTGGATTGACAATAGCGATGTAAGATTTAGATATTGGCTCTTATTTTCTTTTCACATACTTTGAATAGATTGCAAAGGAAGTTTTATTTAGTAGGAAGTGAGAAAAGATGTTTCGTGATTGGCGGAAGTCGGATATCCCTTAGAACGTTACGGCACCTGGGAGAGACCATCCAACTTTTATGTCAACCAAGCGACTCCAAATTTTTTTTCACTAATGAGAAATTTCTACTCCTTTGTAGTTTTTACTTTAACCAACCAAGCATTCACATTTTCCCATTGTCTAAAAATTTCACTTGTTGATGCTCCTTATGCTTTGATTCTTAATTCTTATTCCCTCTTTTCTTTTATTAAAAAGTTCTTTCTTTTTTTGTATTCTTTTTTGGATATTTCTAGTATGGCTTATATTTATCCCTATTTTACGCCCAAATATCCCATCTGATGGGCCCCACTTACTCCAATAACTCGATCCACCCTAATTATCTTATCATTATTTACCCTTGAATGTCTCACTAAATAGGTTCCACTGGTTTTCTCATTATTATATACTCTTTATTTCTCCTACATTCCTTACAAGAAGAACAAAAGTAAACAAATAAAGTAGTTTTTAAGTGTACATGCATGATGCATGTTGCAACTCAAGTATCTATATCCTCAGAAAGTTACTTTTAATATCTAGACTACTAGTCATCAACTCATCATTCATCTTCTTTGGCATAAATCATGTTCTCTGTCATTTGAGGTTGGTTTGGGATATGAATGTTTTGTGTTCATATACTAATGTGTACAAGTATAACTGAACTAAAGCCTTTCTGTTTTTTTTTTTCTAAGGTTGCTCATGAATGGCCTGGTCTCCCAGCTGGTGTCAAATTTGATCCTTCTGATGCACAATTACTCGAACATCTTGCAGCAAAGTGTGGTGTAGGTGATGTTAAACCTCATACGTTCATCGATGAATTCATTCCAACACTTGAGACAGATAAAGGGATTTGCTACACCCATCCTAAGGATCTTCCAGGTGAGAAAGCCCTCATATAAGATTGGCAACAAAATGATGTGTGTATCGTAATTGAGGTTATCTAACATTCTGTATAAAAGAACTTTGAAAGAGTAGAGACCGCCACATAAGCATGCTAGATCAAATATGTTTTGAAGGAGACATAAACAGATATTTATCGATATTATTTTTCTGGTACAGGAGCAAGAAAAGACGGATGTAGTGTTCATTTTTTCCACAAAACTTCAAATGCGTATGCTTCTGGTCAGCGTAAGAGGCGCAAGATCCAAAATGACCAAAACCAGGAGAATGTCCGGTGGCACAAGACTGGCAAGACAAAAGCTGTAATTGAAAATGGAATTCAGAAGGGCTGCAAAAAAATCATGGTTCTCTATAGAACTTCAGAAAAGGGGTCCAAGCCTGTCAAATCAAACTGGGTGATGCATCAATACCACTTAGGCTTAGAAGATGATGAGAGGGAAGGTGAATATGTGGTTTCAAAGATATTTTATCAGAAAGAAAAGCCAACGGATCAAACAAATGATAATAGTATAGCTGCTACCGGAGAACCTAATGCTGTCACAGCCCCATACTGTCCGAAGACTCCCAAAACTTTTACACCCCATCCTCCTCGAGGAACTTTTATTATGAATGATGATGCCATGGATGATAGCATGGTTACTGATACTGAGGTTAGTATCTTGAATTTCTGATGATGCTATGGATGATTATGCCATGGATGATATGGCAGTTATGGCTATCTTGAGTTTTACATAATCAATTTAATATATCCAATGTCATAATCAACTCCATATTCTTCTAATTTTCAATAGGATGTTTACTTGTTATTATCATCAATTGTGGACTCCTGTTTGAGTTGTTTAAGGGTTTCAAATTGACAATGTGGTGTTTTTCTGTATCAGGATACAAAATATGCAAACAAAGATTCTTGTTTTTCACTTTCTACACAATATAGGGAAGATGTGAAGCCTCTTACATACCTGGCAGGAGAGTCTCAGGCTCAGGATCAGGACCCTGACCTGAATGACAACGATGACTCGTTGCTCTGCAAAGAAATTTTTAGTTCTTGTGCTCCTCTTGACGATAGCATTAGCCTGAATGACTTGAATGATGGAGTCTATAATGGATCCTATGGCATTAGTGATCTTGATAACATACAACTCGATTCCCCTCCTAATTTTCAGCTTGCGGTAAGTTACAATGTCTTCGATTCATCAAGATATTGATCTGTGCTTGGATAGTTTCTTTGTTATTTCTACAGATCAGATAGGATACAATTTTCAAAGAAGTGTACCCTAATTATCTGTGTATCTTTCCTCGAAAAAAGAAAGTCTTGTAATCTTATTGTACTTATGCCTGATTTTCCACTGGACACATTTTATAAGTCATAACTCATAATACTATCATCCATCCTTTGCTTATTGCAGGATTTACAGTTTGGTTCACAAGACAGCATGTATAGTTGGTTGGACGAGCTATACAAGTAGTGTCAGTCGATGCTTGCGTGCGTTCACCCACATTTTCAGGCGTCAATACAGATTCAAGAGAATGCGAAGATTGGAAGACAGTTGAAGCTAATGGGCTTCCTTTTTCATTTGTGTTTATGCTTAATGTTAAGCAAAAGGAAAATACAAAATATTCACTGTTTGCCTGTATGATTCTGAATTCTGGCTTGTGAAACAAACTGTTTATGCTGTTAACTCATAGTATATATAATGGTTTGATAATTATGGACTATGCATTTCTAAGCACAGTATACATACTCATGCATGTCATAGCTCTTACGGAATTCAGATTGAAACAACCACATCTTGCATTATGCGAGGGGGACTTATTATGACAAGTTATTGTGAATTTTGTTTATAATAATAGTGATGAATAACCCTTTATATTAGAAATGTCACCACAAACTTAAGATAATTTTTTGTAAGTTTGCCTTACATTATTTGTTTGTCATGGAATAATGCAAAAAAGTAGAAAAATCTAATATTGCATCCATTTTTTTAATACTTGCAATATTGGTAAATGACACATGAATCTAGGAGACAGAGAGAGTGTGAAACATGACCAATATGCTTAAATAATAATAAAAAAAGCTTTCTTTGTATAAAAATTTACCAAAAAAAAATATTACAAGTACTAAAAAAACATTTCCAAAGGAAATATATTACAAGTATCAAGAAAGAGGAAGTATTATGTAGGCTGAAAGTAATACACTAAATACATCCCTCAAAAGTCTTAAAAGGTATTTGGTCCCCAAGAATAAGATTCTGGTGTTGTCAATGATGAACACGCCAACAATAACTAGCTTTAGAACATAATTGAGGTATTAGAAGAGTCATGCTATGTTATGAGAGTGAGGGATAACTCAGTTGGTTAGAGTCCTCTCCCGATGTTAGGAGATCCTGAGATCAATTCTTATCATCGCCCTTGTACCTCTCTAAACACCAAAAAAAATGATCCTTTTTAAAATGTATTTGGTCTCTGAATTAATGCATGACTTTTGACTCTTTTGCAAATATATAGGCTAAAGAGCTATATGTTGATAAAATGTTTAAGCATAACCATCTATTTTTATTCATAGCCCTGAGCCCCTAACATATACTCCTATAAGGTGATGCATCAAACTTTATCAACATATTCAATAATTAGCTAACCAAGCTTGCTTGGTGGAGGTGTTGGAACTCATCTCTGTGACTTTTGAGGCCACAAGTTCGAGCTCCCTACCTACTTGGCTTGGGAGTAGGGATTCCCTTAATCCCCTACTATCAGCGTTGACTCGAACGCTACTTAAGAAAATTATGAGTGTTTTGTAATGTAGTGATTATAATAGCGGGTAGCGGTTGAAGTAGATTATGGGTAGCGGTTGTAGAACGTTGCTACAAGTAACGTTTGAGATTTATAGGTAGCGGTCTAGCAAATAAACACTATATAATAGCATAACGTAGAATTGTTAACCAATGTTTTGTAATTTCTTTTTCCTTTTTCTGTTTATTAATTGCTTTATTTTATGGCTTCATTGTTATTTTTCTTTACAATAGGAGGGATGTGATTTAAATATTTTTTTTAAAGATAGAATATAACTAATATTTCACAATATTTTATACTCCTCATTCCACATTTTAGTTAAATTAGGTAATATAAATTTTTTCAGGGTTGAATATTATCTTAAATTTATACATTTGTTTGAGTAGTTAAAAAGTCATATACTCCTTTTTGTGTAAGTTCTTTGAAAATATAAATATTGAATTTAACTATTGAACGAACATATGAAAATTTTGTACTTTATTTCATACTTCAATAAATGTCACTTATTGTCTTTTACAATTTTAACAACTACTTTAGCCAAACACTTCTAATTAAATAACTACTTTAATCGCTAGTGGACAGCTAGCCGCTACCCCCCAACAGCTACAGCTACTGCAACAGCTAACAACTACTAGAACCGCTAGTGGATATATATAGCACTAGCTTTATATGCACGCGATGCGTGCAACAACATTTTCTCTGGTTGGCCTTCCGTATTCTTAAACAACTAACTTTATATGCGTGCGATACATGTGGCGAAAACTTTTTAAAATAGTGTAAGTTGACAATTATTTTTCAATATGATAAACAAAGTATGCACTTACAATTAATATCTCTATTATATAAGGGAAGGGGAGGCTATGGTGTCCCCCTATTAAATTACTCAAAAGCCCTCATGATTTTTTAAAATTCCAAATATACCCCTTAATATTTACAACACACATTAAATAACTTAAAAAAAAATAAAACTATCCTTAAATTTTTTCTACAAACCAATTCAAAAAGTCAAAACTAATAGGAATTAGCCCACAAATATAAAAGGTATCTTGAAAACATAAATTGATTAAAATATTTGTAATAAACTTGAATTAGCAATAAAAATGAAGAAATAAAAAATTAATCAACTCGAAAAAGAAATAAATAAAATAAAATTCAAAACTTAACAAATTAAAATACACGGTTTTCTTATGTCCATTTTTGAATGATATATTAATTGTAAGTGCATACTTTGTTTATCACATTGAAAAACAATTGTCAACTTACACTATTATAAAAAGTTTTCGCCGCACATGTATTGGACGCACATAAAGTTAGTTATTGGAGAATACGGAAGTTCGACTAGAAAAAATATTGTCGCACGCATCGCGTGCATAGATAGCTAGTATCATTTGAAAAATGGACATAAGAACACATCATATTTTAATTTGTTAAGTTTATATTTTATTTATTTCTTTTACGATTTGATTAACTTTTTATTTTTGCATTTTTATTGCTAATTCAAGTTTATTACAAATATTTTAATCAATTTATGTTTGTAAGATATCTTCTATATTTGTGGGCTAATTCCTATTAGTTTTGACTTTTTGAATTGGTTTGTAGAAAAAAATTTAAGGATAGTTTGGTGCACGCCATGCGTGCATGCATAATTTTTAGAATGTATTTTAGAATTGGGAGAAAATTGTGTTTATATAGTATAGTTTGCAAACTATTAATTTAACAATATTATCATGAATAGTGTCCAAATTAACTGTTCTACTATGATTGATTGACATATAATGACAATGATTTTAATTTTGCATCTTTTATGAAATTTAATGTCAATTAACATTGCTATTTTGGTCACTAATTATGATTTTGATAAATTAATGTCAATAACTATAATTGATTGGAAAATTAATGGTGGAATTTCCTTTTTAAAAATTATCTTATCAAATTTGCATTGATGTTATACTAATTGTGTAACTTCAACTAATTTGAGAATGTGGTTTTTTTTTTTGAAAATAATGTACTAAGAAGTAAAAACATAATATTATAGGGGAGACACCCCCTCCTTTATAGTATAAAGATAATAAAGATTTACGTAGCGCCGCAGCGGTGAGTTTATCAAAGCAATAATTATGTTGGTGAATTATTTTATTTCCATATTAGTTCTTTATTTTTTCAGAATATTTTGTAATTGTTAGTGAGTATTTTGTCAAAAATTTGCCGCATTATTTAAGCCTTAATTGACAATTCATTGTTTTGGTTCTGTTAGTGAATAATTTGTCAGAAATTTACAGCCATAATTAAAGATTGACAATTTCTTGTTTTGGTTTTAACTGTTAGTGAGTATTTTGGAATGCTATGTTGGTGAATTATTTTGTTTCCATATTAGTTCCTTGTTTTGTTTTCAACTCTTTTAATTTTGTATGGAATGCCAAAATTGCCAAGCTTAAATTGATAATGATATGATATGATGTGATGAAGGTAATTTAGGAGCTTTTCAGAGGGACACCGTAGCACCTCTCCTCGACACATATAATAGAGATATAACGAAAGCTTATTCTATTAATTGATATATAGCTCGTAATCGATTACAATAGCTATACTCATTAGAGATCTACTTATACGAACACTAGATAACTCTTATCTCAATTGTTTTGAGCTGTCCAAGAATTATTCCAATCTTTAAATTCCATGTTCATATTCCACAGTCAAAAGAATTTGTTGGATATAACAAAACATCATATCATGTACAAAAATGACCAATTTTTGTGTAAGCCAATGAGATACTCCAAATTAAGTGGACATATGCGACCTTAATTATACACCCCAACGCTTATCCTTGATTAATTGCAAGATTTCCAAAATACCCTTAATAAAACCTCAAATAGCCATGTTATGCATTTCAATTTTCATGTAATTACTAGCAAATACCTATGCAATTTATTGATGACACATTCATCAATTACTCGTTCGAAGGAGATTTCGTCATTTTCCCCTTTCTTTCTTACCCTTATAATCACTAAATGTAATTAGGTTCGGTCATTGCCATCAAATTTTGCATGGATTTTCTTTATTGTCCTTGTTATTGCAAATTCTCGGGTGCGCTCGAAGCAACATAGAATTATGTTCTCAACTCCAATCACATTTTTTTGCACGTTGTCACATGCTTTGCTCAAAAAGTAAAATGTTGCAAATATTGTGTAAAAAAATGTGGGAGGCTTTACTAGTTCTAAACACATAATTTGGAACTTTTGGAAGCTTTCCCTATTTGTCTAATCGTCTCTAACCCTCATCAGCAGTCTTACCCGTATTTTGCTGCGCACAGTCGGCCTTCATCTGCTCTACTGACTACTGGATTGAAGCTCTTGAAGAATTTAGGTAATTTCTTTGCTTTCATTTGCCAATTTATTTAGTAATGCTTGGATAGTTGGATGATTTACAATTTACAAATTGAATTATTGAAATGCTTGGTTTATTGATTGCCATGAGATTAGTTGGGACTTTCAACTTTTGTTGGGTGAATTTTGCTTATTGAAGTTTAATTTGGATTTTGGGGTAATGGTTATTGAAGTTTATTTTGTTTAATTTAATTATTCATCATTAGAGTATAATTTAGTGGGTGCCAATTGCCAAGAAAGTTGTTTAATTTAAAGTAAATCTGTCAAGGAAGGATGAAAAGTTTGGAACTTTGGAAGTCTAAAAAATCATCTGCTTGTTCTTCACCAAATACAAGGGAGTCTCCAACTGAAGAAGATGAACTTCAGTCCCATCCCCCTGGCCCTAGTTAGAATGCTTTAGAATGTATTAGAATGCTTTCAAACTCGTAGAATGATTTTGTAGTTTTTTATCTTTTTTTTGTAATTTAACAAGTTATATATGTAGTTATCGGTTGTAATTCCGAACTTAAATTGAGGTAGTTTATTTTTTAATCAATTTGGATTGTTCCTTTATTGTTTAGCGTCTCCTTGATTGAACCCACGTGGGTGAGATCCTGGATCATCGAGTTAGGATACCTATTGAAATCAGTTGCTCTCGATTGGATATTCATGTACTTCAAACCTAAGTAGCATAGTTAAGAAAGGATCTTTGATAATATTTGTTATTTCAATGAAATCGTAGTACCAGAATTATGGGTTCAACACAGGATTGTATGTGTATATTTTAGTGCTTAGTGCTTAGTGCTTAGTGCTAGCTTAGTGCTTAGTTGGTTTTGATAGGGGAGAAGTGAGTAATTGGAGAGAGAATAAAGTGAATGAAAATACTTAGCTAACTCATATCAAATAGTGTTTGCTTTAACTAAGAATAGTTTTGGCTTGCAGATGTCCTCTACCTTGTTTGTTGCTGTTATAGTGATGGAGAAATTTCAAATTTCTGGGAACATCTCATGACTTTGGGTTATAAATTTTCCTGGTAAATAACCCATTATTTTCCCCCTTTTCACCTTCTTT